>JAJJHQ010008063.1:686800-1131965 GCA_021223825.1 Drosophila ironensis | reverse complement strand
AAAAAAATGTTTACCAAATGTTTGCCGATGCATTGTGGAACTTTTGCAATGTACCATAAAATTAAAAAATAACGATACAAAAAAAATTTCTTAAAATTACATCAAAAATTAAATATAAATAAACGAATAAAAAGGTCTAGAATAAAATGTCTTTTCAAATCAACCTTACTGAGAAGACTGAATTTCGGGTCTTGAATAAGGCTCTTGTAGGGATGCAAGAACACCGATATTAAAATCGATATCATCGATATCATTGATAGTCGAAATGTTTTTAAACAACGATGTTTTACAGTGTTGCACCTTAAATGGTTTGTCGAGTAAGAACGCTGTTGTTGTTCTGTGAACGCTGTTGTCGTTCTGTTGTTTGTGAATCTTCAATGGATGAAAGATGATCAATTAAGTAGAAAAGTTCTATTAAAACATCATTAAACGCCAAAATTATTTGTAGAGGGATTAATACAGGAAATTTGACTGTTCTCATACCATATTTTGTGTATGTATGACGTGCTGGTGGTTCCACGAATGGAAGTCAAAGAAGAATTGAAGAAGTTGACGTCATCAAGCATATGCAGCGGCAAGGAGTGGGTAAAACTTAAAATGAGCAATTTAGTAATTTATGCATGTTAAACGACCAGCGGACTCAGTGGACTTAAAATTATGCCTCTACCTTTAACCCTTTCAAAGATACCCATTCGAAACACAAATCATATTAGTATTTCAATATTTGTATAATTTTAAAACTGGGAAATTTACATTTTGCACTACCGCTTCGGTTTTTTAAAGAAACCCAAAAACCTGTATGTTGCACTTTTGGGAACGCCTATGCAAATACAATTACATTTTACCTTTAAACATTTGTAGAAATAAATTTTATTTAATTGAAACGAGGTNTCTTGAGTTACAGCAAATCACCTATTACTGGATAATACAGCAATCTGTTTGGACCATTTGACATCCCTGTAATGCCCTCTCCCGGGGAAACAACCCTTTGAATTATTAAAAATCTCCCAAGGACATTTATTGACACGTAGCTTGCTCAGCATCAACAACAAGTGTGGCATGCATGGCATGGCCTCGAGCAACTAGCGTGGAGAAGGGTGACGTCCCCCAACATTGTTGTCCTGCAGGTGTACGGGCTGTGTAAATATTTAGCTTGACACTATAAATTTTAGTAAAAACAAACGGATATCCCTGGCTCTCGCTCTCGCCCTCGCTCCCACCCTCGCTCTTGCCGACTGAGGCAATTTTTAATTAACGTGATTAAATTAATTTAATGAGCTTTCGCCCCGCGACCCTTTAAACTCACTTTAAGCGACAATTAAATTTTCATGTCCTGACATCCTTGCGTGCGAATGTGTGCATAAGGACGACGAGACGTAAACATAAACGGCACGTTACGTGTTATGTACGACGAGGAATGATTTTTACGATGCCCAACAGCAGCACCGACAGCAACAACCGCACCACATGTCTCATCAACGTCAGCTAGCCAACATCCGAGCTGCGACGGAGGACGGGAAAACGCGGGAAAACGGCAAAGGCGGGGGAAAAACAAAAGGGTTTGGGTGGGCGAGTGGCCCCCGACGGAGAGGACACTTGGGAGCGGCATTATCATTAACAACATCATGCAGAAGTGCCTCGGACCCATACAGTACAACCTACACGCTCCCATATCGTACACATTGTCAATTGCCCGGGCTGCTGATAAGGGTGAAGCAAGAGGGGGCGGGCCGGGAAGCAAGCCCGATAATAAAGCGATTTCTGTGTTAATTTGTATGCCATGACCGTGGGCACCCCACTTGCCCTAATGGATGTTCCCGTCGCGTTGATAGTGTGGCCAATTGGAGGCAGCGACATGAAGAATTATGCCCCGAAGGATGTGGCAGACGTACTACTGGCAGGTATGCTGAAGAAAGCTGACAACGAGAAGTAATATCAACAAACTGAATGATTTATAATTTGAAATTCTAACCGCGTTGCCCTGGAAACTTGCTAGGTTCGCATACCCACCCACATTGTTGGAGACATGCAAGCAATTTCCACTTGGCCGTAGAGTAATAATCTCGACCCATTTTTCAATATGTTGGCACTATCACCCGACCATTTTCACCTTTTTCGATATCAATAATCGGCTCCCATTAATTACACTTTGGCGATGATGGAAACAAAAGGAGTCGAGGGCTGCCGGGGGTAATATTTTGTGAACGCTGCCAACTAATTGCAACAGTTACGACGCCATATGGCCACCAAGTCACCCAAACGGCGGGTGTCCTCAAAGGACCTTCTTCCTGCTCCCCTCTCTACCCACTCCTCCTTCTTGCGTCCACGATGCAGGGGCGCGTTGGTGTGTGAAATAGACAACTTACGTGCCATTCCATACGCATGTGTGTATCTGTGTTTGTGAGAGAGGATGCCAGGCAAGTTCCGAGGAAAAATGCTGGGGAAAATTGCAGGCAATGGCAAAGTTTCTTTGCCTCCATCGCAACCTCTTCCCAATTCGCTTTTTTGCACATTTTTCACTGCCATGTGGCAGGTTTGTGTCGCTTTGCCTCCTCCATCTCCTTTTCCGCACTATTTTTTCCATTTTAATTCTTGTTTTTTCCAGCTTTTCCGCCCTGGCACTTGGGGAATTTACGTGAGCATGCATACGTTTAGTTTTCCGACCTCCTCCTGCTCCCGCCTCCCTGGTTGTCCTGGGAAAAGGGAAAGCAAATTTAAGCCAAGTTCTTTTTGCCGACTTGGCCTCCTTTTATGTCCAGGCTCTGCGGTTAAGCATAAATAATGCAGGTGAGATGCGAACACTTTTAGGACTAGATAAATGCATTTCCGTCGCCTCGTGCTACCAGAAACCCATTAACATCGCGAGAACTAATGATTTATTACCTCTTACCAATTCTGCATAAATTGAGCTTTTCAAAAACCAAAATTCGAAAGAGTTGACCGCTGAAAGAATCATTATCCCCACCAAAACCATCCCCCGCCAAGTGCAAAGTCAGTTTATTTTGTAATTTATTTCTTGTGTTTTATTGTATTTCATTGTTTTGTTGTTGTTCACTGATGTTTGTTTTGTTTTTATGTTTCGTTTTGAATTCTTTTTTTCCCATTTACTGCTAAATAACTTTAAATGTTGTATTTTCTGTATCAATATAATTCATTCTTCATCGCTTCTCTCACTTGTCAGCGTCTTATTCATTTTCATCATTTTCACTTCACCTCATCTTTATCATCATGTCCTTCAACATCTTCTCGTTGTTGTTGTTGTTCTTGTTGTTGTTGCATTATGCAAGATTTGTTTTCGCTTTGCTTTGCCATCCTTGTTCGTTCTTTACATGAGTAGTAATAACTAAATTTGTTTCATTATAATAATAAATATAATAATAATAATAGGTAATAATGATTTGTTTATTAAATATTTTTAAAAAATTTCATTTTTTTGTTATTTTCATTTTGTTTTTTAGGAG
This sequence comes from Drosophila ironensis, assembly GCA_021223825.1. Classification (NCBI taxonomy): domain Eukaryota; kingdom Metazoa; phylum Arthropoda; class Insecta; order Diptera; family Drosophilidae; genus Drosophila; species Drosophila ironensis. Next base: position 1,128,504 of record JAJJHQ010008063.1, on the reverse strand, counting down.
TACATTCATCATCGCTATCGCTTTTCAATTGTCAGTATCGTTGCCGAAGCAGATCTGCCGTTGTTAATTTTCAGTTTTACTTTTGCGGATCTCTCCTCCTGCCAAAAACTCCAATCCTTACAATCTATTATTCCAATTCATCTTTATTTGTATATGTGTATAGGTAAGTTGTATATACTAGTTCTCATTAATGTATATTTAATATATGTTTAATACAATGTATATTTATAAAAAAATTAAAAACAAACTACAAAAATATATGCGAACACAAGAAATAAACAACGAACAACAATTGATTTCCCGCCATCGTCGCGAATATCACAAAACAAAAGAACTGACAAATCATACGTAATAATTTCAAAACTTAACTGAATTACATTACGAAAACAATAGACGTACATACATAATAGGGGGTTACTTGGTGAGGAGTTGTAGCAGAAATCTGCACGAAGAACAAATCGAAAAATTCGTTGATATCACCTGACAAAAATGAATAACTACTTACAGTACGTACAAACATATGCTGTGTGTATCATTGTGTAATTTCACATTACATTGGGCGATACTTTTTACCATCAGAGTAAAAGGATTTCCCGCACACGTTTCTCTCTCGTAATTTTCGATTACTCGCTTTTTCTTTTCAGTAGTACAATAAATTTAGTTTTCTTATTCTTTTCTTTGTTTTACGTTGCAACATTCAGTAATTGTATTTTTGTTTTTGTTTTAGTTTCATTTTCGTTTTTGTTTTTACTTTCAATAAACACATCACATCATATTCACAATTAATAATCATAATGATCTAATATATATGTGTAAATATAAATTAAAATTAACAATAATAACTATGACTTACAATGAAGGAGATTCTACACATAACTACATTAATCCATCTCCCTTTATTCCGCTTTAGAAGTATTTTCCTCTATTATTTAGTTTCAATTATGTTTTCATTTGTGGTTTTCTGCTTTCTGAGAGCGCCATGTACATGCGTCAGTGGTGTTTGGTTTTTGGTGTTTGGGGAGTTTGATCCAAACACTACGAAACTAACATATTCGAAAATGAAATCAATGTATATTGGTGTATATATTGGTTAGATGTTTTTAAGGCAAATAAAAGTTTCGTTTCTAGTTTACAAACTCGTGCTATTCTACATGCGCGGCCATGACAACATTGCATGCCAGTCTACACATACTAGAGGAGACGTCAAGTCGAACAGAATGCCGCTGAAATCTCTTATGGTACAATGATTCTATAGTGTCTTATGCGTAGGTGTGTGTAGTTAGTTTGCTTAGTAACTAGGCTTTTCCTTTTTCCTTTTTCCTTTTTGTTTTCATATTTTTTTTTTTTTGGTTTTTATTTGCATTTTCTTTATTGTAAGAACATATATTTTTTTACACAAAACATCTTTTGGTTTTTGTTTGCCATTTGTCAGCTTATTGTTTTACTCATTTGTTTGTTATTATAATAAATGTTAGTAACTTTTAAAATGTCGACGAGTGTTTAGATTGAGAATCTACGAGTATGTGTGTTTATATTTATCAATTATCGTTTATCTGACTTGTTTAAGTTTAGTTTTATTCTTCATTCGTTTACAACTGTTCCACTTGCTGTTGCTGTTGTTGCACATAGATTTAAGGTCTGCTTATAATGGACGGAAACTTATTAGGCATTCTTACAATATCTGGAGTTCGGGAGAGATGCGACTTCCGTGTGATTAGGATTAGGACCTCGAAGATAGTGGGATGGCAATACGAGAGTTCGGGGTTGGTTATCGGTTATGTTAAGGTATGGATAGTTTTAAGTAGGTATAGTGATAGCGACAGTGAAATCGGTTGCGACGAGAAAACAAATTTCCGTATATTATAGCCAGTCCTTAAATGTATATGGAGATAAATCTTTTATTGCTGAACAATAACTTGCTTTAGCTAAATGTCGAGTATTATTGGTGTTTCCTTATATAATGGAGATATTCTTAGGCTTGCCTCGAGATGGAACCAATTTAAAAATACATTCAACTATCCTGCTCGATGGCAGCTGGTTTGGTATCTTCTTCTGCGTTACCATTTTCACTTTTACTTTAATCCAATTCTGTTTGCCTTCGATAAATTATTATTTTGCTTCGATTTTTTGTTTCTTTAAAAGATCACATTTCATGTTTAGTTGCCTTTAGTAAATATATATGTATATATATAATCAATATATTTGTGTTAATGTATATGTATACGTGTACAGACATAAATATATGTAGTATATATACATATAGTGTGTATATACGTATGCATGTTTGTATATAAGTAGTTTCCATTCTGAAATTTATTGTAATTGGTATTTTGTGTGTTTCAAATACAATTCGCGCATTACTCATCTCATTTACGTAAAAAACCAAGTGAAAAACAAATTTTTCCTACAACAGCTGGAAACTGTAAACGGAACGTTAATATGACAAAGATTGGGGATTTGGATTCGTAAAGGTCGCATATAGTGAGGGTCTCTATATACATTTATAGTGCTTACAAATCGTTTTGATAGGAAGATATATGTAGTACGGTACAATTTCGATTCAATCATTGCGAGCTGGGTTGTGTTTCTGTTTATTTTTTAAGGTTTTCATTTACTATAGAATTCAGCTAAACGAATGGCTAATTATACATTTTAAAAAAGTCCTCGTTTTTGTTGTTGTTGCAAAAAATGCTTATCCCTTTAAATTTGATTAAATTTTTGTCTGTTTCCTAATTTCATTTTGTTATGCTTAACAGTGTTTTGATGCTTCCGTTTTTGTATATAAAAAATATGATTCCTCTTGCTGTAGTTTTACTGATTTATCCTGTTCATTATTATAAAATGTAAAAAAGGAGTATGGTTTCTGTACTCTGTTCTCTGTTACTGTATTTGCTCACGGTTTACTTTTATGTTTTTTAGTTTGTCATAATAAAACCTCCGTATGAACATGTGGATCGTTTGCCCTCCGCTTTTAGTAAATCGTTGTTGCAAAAATAGGACGTGACTGTACTTTACTTTCATCTCTATCCCCATCTGTATCGTTATCGTTATCGCTATCGATACTATTATTGTTATTGTGGTGTGTTATTCTAGCCGCCTATGTAGATTTTGTTTTTGATTAATTTTGACTATTTGCCATGGAGAATTGTTTTGCCGGCTTAACCTTAATTATTATTAACACCCTCCTCGCCAAGTGTGCCTTTCCACTCTTTACCTTCATACACTTTTATTTTGTATTTTTATTTGCATTGAAATATGGAACACTAGAGTTTAAAATAGTTTGTAACTAATTTTAATTACCTGCGCTCGCCACCAACTCTTTCCTCTCTTGTAATATTAAGTTCAATTTTTAATTGCTAATTTTCATTTTTTCGTTTTCATTTAACAACACTTTTTTATTTTTGTTTTGGTTTTGTAATATTGTAGAGTCGTCACTCGTTATTCTCCCTCGAATTCATTTTCCTCCATGTGTAAATCGGATGCCTACACACTTAAGTCTTTCTATACGTACGAAAATGTCAGCTAATTTCCCCCGAAATAGTACTTTTGTAAATAGTTCATATCAACCTTTCGTCAAAAACTTCAATTACTGTTTCGTGATTTAGCGTTTATTTAGAATGTGATTGTTTGAAGTTTTGCCGCATTTATAGGGTAGACCCCATATTCAATCGGGGCTCTGATTTTGCTTTTTGATTTGTTTCAATTCAGCTTTGAGAGCATCGCTTTGGGAGTATTCATGATTGGTATACGTATTGAGTTGCTTAGGTTGCTGAGGAGTATGCAATATAAGTATCTAAGTCATGTGGATTTGACAAAAACGAGTATTTTAATGAATCAATAAGAGGGTGACAAACTTGTAATAACGTACGCTCTATAAGGTGTGTTTCTAAAATTTCTTTAGATTGGAAAACTTTAATGTGGAGGTGTCTGTAAGTAGGCAATACACGTTTTGTTTGTAATTAATGAAAGAAATGTAACATGTTGTAGTCATAACGAACTTTGAATGTGCCCTTTTTAATGTCATTGCCTGCTTGGGGACACCTTAAGTGCGGTTTTCGAATCTCAGGACATTTTAGCCACAAAGCACACAACGCTCTCAATTAATATTCGACGACTCCTCGTGAATGAGTGTAGCTGCTGTCCTCTCTTTAGATGCACGTGGAAGGAGCGGCCACCGTGGCAGCCGGCGCCATGCTAATCGTGGTGGCCGGAATCGCCGCCACTGTGGTGGCCACCACCGTGGGGTAGTGGTGGCCCACGAACGTGTGCTGGTGCTGCTGCTGCTGCGGCGGCGGCTGGGCGGTGTACTTCAGCAGATGCTGCTGCGGCGCGGCCTGAAGGGAGATGAAGGGCGCCGCCTGGATGGGGATGCAGTTCGAGTTGTAGTCGCTGCTCAGCACCAGGGTGGGCGTGGCTTCTGTGGCATAGTAGGCCCCGGCGGGTGCCTTCAAGAAGGTGGCGGTGGCAGCTGCCGCCGCCGGCGGACCCGCGTACTGCTGCTGCGGGGTGGGCATGGTGGCTGTCGAGGTGGTGGACAAGGTGGTGGCCGAGGAGAGTGTTGGTGAGGTGGCTATCGAGCAGGAGGACGACGAGGAGGCCGACGAGGGGGAGTACGGGGAGCTGCAGTGGTAGGTTATGTGATGCGGCTGCTGCTGCTGATGTTGTTGATGATGATGTGGAGCGTGCTGCTGCTGCTGATGATGATGATGATGCTGCTGAGGCTGCTGGTAAATATTGCTAGTCGGCTGCTTGCTGGCGTAGTAGTTGTTGTTGGTGCTGTAACTAAACTGCTGCGGTTGTTGCTGCTGCTGCTGCTGCGGCTGCTGATGTTGCTGCGGCTCAATGATGATCAAGTTGCTGGCCTGGTTGTAGCCGGCAGCCGCAGAAGCTGTAGAATTGGCGGTTGTGGGGGCCACCGCCGTGGGCTGCGCGTCACTGGGACTGGTGATCATGGCCGCCATGATGTTGGCCGGCGGCAGAACAATGGGTATGTGGTAGTATTTACACTGCTTGCGACGGCACTGGCTGTTGGCGTGATCGCGGCAGACAGCAACCCGTTGATCGATCACCTCGACCTTGTCATCTGCAGGAGGAGCGGAGGGTGGCAAAAAAACAGAGAAAAGGAATCGATTAGAGAGTTAGTAAATCGGTTGGGCGGGCTGAGCGGGCTAGTAAGTTGGTTTGGCAGTAGAAAACAGTGAAAGCTTTTCCATAAAAAATCAATTCTTCAAGTTTCTTTAGTAAGTAATAATAAGGAAATCTTTACAGCAGCTGCAACTTGAATCCACACAATTACATGAGATCTTGTATGAATACATGACGCGAGGTCTTTCCTGGCTCGAATTTTTCGTATTTGATGGGTAGGTACAATATTTCATACTTCTGTGTATTTTTGTGTGTGTAAATATCTTGACGAAAAGCCAAACACAAAAATGAACATAAACCATTAAAACTGAGGAGTTGTTGAGAAATTCGGAAGATTTTCGGAACACAAGTGCGGACGCCAATTTAGCAAAACTAGGTAGAATAGGTAATTGTTGTGGTGTCCTAACTACAAACCAGGATACAATCGGAAATAATGTCAACCATATCTAGGAAAAGAAAGCACTAAAAGCGTATAAGGATATAGATGTAGACTAAGCCCAAGAACGGGAAACAAAGGCAAGAGGAATAGAAAAGGAAATCAAGAAAAGGCAAATGTGAACTGAGGAAAAAAAGAAACTTAGGCACATGCACTTACCTTCAGTTAAATGAACGAATCTACAATTTAACCGACTGCACATAGATCTATTAAAATCTTGGCACACCGGGAGGGTGTCCAGTAACTATATAGACAGGGCATGAGAGTTGTTTTGTTGATGTGTGTTTCAGACATAATTTTTCGTTTTGTTCGGGTTTTTTTTTGGGTTTGGCGGGATGCAAACGGAAACCAATTCAGGAAATCATAAAGAGTTTGTAGGTTTGGTGGTGTGGGATTGGTATTTTTTTGGGGAATTTGTTTTTCATACATATTTCATCGGTTTTCAGTTTCGAAAAAAAGAGAAGAGCAGAAAAAAGAAAAGAATAAGAGCACAAATTAGTTATATCTTATAATATTGAAATGGTTCACTAGAATGGTTAATGGTTGGTTAGAATAAATACGGTTTCGGTATTACAATTGCTTGATGTTGGTGGAGTTCCAGATGTTAGTCGTTGTTAATAGAGCTAACTAGATATGTAGGTAGGTTTGATATGGGTACGGTACGGTATGTCACGACTGCAACCGCTCTTGTCGGTTGCCAGATGATACATATATATTTTTATCGTATGTTAAGCTAGGTTTTCTCGTCGACTTAAATAATCTAAAAAGGCGAAAGATTAAAATCATAAAATGGCGTTGCAAACGAAAATAAATTATTGTAATTCGGTTTACGAGTGTGTTCCTCACATTTGCTTTTTGGTTTTGCTTGCACTGCAAGATTGTCTCGGTCTCTTGGGGGAATCGGTTTTGGGGACTTATGTGGATGTTATTGTGTGAAACTTAAACGCATTGCTTATAAATAAAGTCGGCCTCGAAAAAAAAACACTCCGTGGAAGCAGCAAGTATTTGGTCAACTTATGATAAATTGTTCAGCCACAAAAAGCTAAAAAGCTTCGAAGCGAAGCGCCTAATAGAGCTAACTAAACTGATTGCGTTGGTGGGACTCACTCGTTGAGGAACTGAAAAATGCTCTGATCTTTGATCTGCAATCTGTGACCTGATCTGATCTGATTTGATCTGATTGATTGCTTTTGCTTAGGTTCTATAGGGGCTGTACTAGGCGGTAACAATTACATATCCTAATAGGCGGCACTAGAAGTATAAGAAAAGAGAGAAAGAGAAAAGAAAGAGATCGTAATTGGTGGGGTTAATTCTTTACCATCACATCGGGGCCCGTAGTCATTATTCATTGTTTAAGGAACGAAAAGGAGGAGGAAATCAAAAGAGCTGCCAAGCCGAACTGAAAGTTAAAGCGTTAAGCTTTGATCCTCGCCAAAGAAATCGCTCGCTCAACTGAAGCACACACGAAAAGCTAAAGCTAATGCCGAAGCTAAGGCTAAGCACACATAATTCGGCCAGGGAAGGAACCAAGTGTAAAAATTGGGAATCGTATCGACCGCTGCATACCTAATAATGTAAAACGTGCCGTTCATTAGCATCGGACACTGAGTGTACAGGAGGCCCCTCTCCGGTTGGGCTGTGGTATCGAAATATATGGGTACACATATCAATATATATTTTATATAATTGTATATTGTATGTATTGAGGTGTATGCATTGAGTGGTTGGTTGGGTGTGTGTGTTGTGTGTGCGGCAAACAAATATCTGCTAACTGCTTTGACAAGGTGTGTCCTGTTCAGGGCTTATAGTATGTATTGTGTGGCATCTACTGACATCACCGTCAACGTCATCGTCGTCTTGGGCCACGCCTCACTGTCAGTTTGTTTGCTTGCTGGCTGGTTGTTGCTGAGGAGCGGCATTTAATTGGATTAACTGAACTCACAGCCCACCCCCCTTAACACTAGGCACACAATTTCACGGGGAGAACTTGACGCGACTGAAATACTTGCTGCTCCAGTTGTGTTTTATTTCTCTTTTAAAAGGGGTACAAAATAAACTTATTTTAGGGTTGGGTTTTTTTTTTTTGGGTGTAAGCAAGCGCATGCGGACAGCAGCGATAGTCAGGATAAGATAGTACCTGGCCACTGGGATCCGTGTAGATCACACAGGAAGCGTTCAGGGGTATTTTTTGATTGGCTATTGACCACAAAGCCGATAAAAAACATGCCCCAAATCAAATATGCAGGCAAGTATTTATAGAGGAATAGTGGGTATGATGGTGTGATTATTGAGTGTGTGTTGGTGATCAGAAAAAAACGGGTAAATCGATTATATGCAGAAAATAGGTAAAGACAAAATATACAAATATATTTAATTTCATTGGTTTCCATGCAGCGATTTTATTTCGATCCAAGTCCGTGCGTGATTGTTGTTATTCGTAAATTAAATATAAACAAACAATTTATTTTGGTTTTTGGTTGCATGCAAAAAATGTTTTTATGTGGTAACATTGTTTTTATGTTTTTAACATTGTTGAAGATTTGTATTGCGCATGTGTGTTAGCATGTAAAAGAAGGTAGACAAATTTGAGGAAATAATTAATTTGAATAAATGAAAATTATGTTGCATTAAAGACTTAAAATAAAGCTGGAGTTGCATATGCGAAAAACACGTAACACGTACTGTATGCCCGAACTTCACGCTGTGCGCTCACCGAGCGTAATCGCACCTTGATTTCGAATTATGCAAATAAAGGCAAAGCCGCACCAAAAAAAAACCACAGAAGGGTTGAAAATAAAGTTTTGGGGGCCACGTGGGACACGAGTTAATAAATGTAAATAGGTGACACCACGCCTTCCACTGCCCCCATTAAAATAACAATGTTTTCGTGTTGTAATTACGGCTTTCGCCCTTGCCGCAGCCACCCACTTCGTGTAATTAACTTGTTGCTGGCGGAAAAGTTTTTTCGGATTTCCGGCTGTGTTATTCGCATATGCAAAAGCCAGAACGCACTTAAAACTATCATAGATTAGTCCGAGTTCCGTTTGGTTCGGTTCGCAATGGTTCGTTTTTTTTTTAAGCTGGGTGGCGGCGGGAAAACTAGCAAATTATAAAACATAGCATACTTTTTGGGGCGGGTTTTCGGGGCTTTGACTGGTTAGTTGACGCTGCGAAAAAAGGGTAAATCTAAATGATAATAAAAACAGCAAACAAGCGCAGGCTAAAGCTGGTTTAAGCGGTAAACTGAAAGTAGCAGAATAAAAACAAATTAAACAAGAAACGCGTAAACTCATTTGGCTGCGGCTATACATAAGATTTGCATGGAAGCGCATGTCAAACTTGTTACTGCGGCAGCCGCAAATGCTGTAAATGAGAGAAAAAACAAAAATAGGGATAAGCTCGGTTCGGTTAACAAGCGGGCGGAGGGGGCAAGAATGCTCCTCATAGGACATCACAGAGAAAAAAGGCAAATACTTACTACATACATACAAACAAGCCTGCAACGTCAATCATATTACATGTATTAGGGGTACAAATTTTCAAAGGAAAACGCAAGTAAACTTTCACTAAATTCCTTTGGGTTACCAGTGTGTGTGTCGGGTTTTCTGTGTGTGTGTGTGGGGGGGACTAAATAATCTTGTTCTTCCAGCGCAGAATAAGTTGAAGCGGTATTCTATATATATTTATGGTTTTTGGATGTTTTCGTTTTCAAGCGTTTCGCAGTGACTTCAAATGCAACTTCACCTAGAAAGCACTCTCGTACTACGAACTTGCCAACTATATAGTGTGTCTGTGTGTGTACTGGTATCTGCGTGTGTGTGTGTGTGTGTGTGTGTAAGTGGGTGTGCGGGTTGGTTAATTATTTGGCGGAGAATAATCTCCTCTATGTTCAGTAAACTGTCGAACATTAACATTGCGGATCATATTTCCTGCTGTTATAAAAAGAAAGAAAAATTGGTTTAATAAGAAATGAAAAATAATTCGGGTTAATAACATATTTCAGGGCCACAAGTGTATTGTATATGCATGTGTCTGGATCAGCGGGCCAAGCAGATCGGTTTGGATTTGAAATTCGAACTTCGATCTCGCTTCACCTCGCCGATCTAAGCGATCAAACGAATCTAATTAACGATTAATGAGGCAAGAATTACACATACTTAGCAATTATATTGCAGGTATCGCAGATATCGTAGATAATCGTAAGTATACCGCTAAGGAAGTAGTGAACAAAAAGCTCGGATTTTAATTTTTTTCTTGGTAGGGGAGGGGCGGTGCACCAGCTTACCTTAGAAGTGCTTTCACATAGCTTTACCGTCATACCACATGCCTCAGAAGCCATACTCGAGAGTTATATATATTGTATGTGAACAAACGCAATGTACGAGTAGTAGTAGTTGCAATATCGGTCTCGAGAGCGAGCGAGAGAGATACACATACGAGTACAATATGTCATAGAGGGTAGAAAGAGACAGCCACTTGCAACGTCACTGCGTGATATTCATACTCATAGTCATATCGGAATACTTGCTACAAAAAAGTTCGATTTCATTGAGCACATGCTGAAAATTACAAATTACGCTCCAATCGAAAGTATCCAAAAATTATGAATTTAAAGTACAACGACATGAACTCAGGAAACTAAACGCAACAGGGTCCAACTAAATGAATGTAAATCAAAAGTTGCTACATGATCGGTCCCATAGCAGTTTGTAGGCGAACGTAAGAACTTCCCGCGATACCTTTTCCATCAAAGAAGAGGTCGAGCGACGAGCGCTTTTATGGAGCGAAGAAAATGTCTGGGCAGATTGTGTGTGTTGCTGTTCTTTTTCAGCGCTTTTGAACCATTGTTAGGTCAACACCCTTGTAATGTACTCAAAGAAAAGCTTCTAGGTATTTGGATTCGATAGCAAATCTGAGGACCATGCTAGAGGAAAAGTTAAAAAAAACAGACTGAAAATCTAGAGCATTTGGCAGTTACGTATGGAAGTTAAGGGCAAATAGTTTCTTGATTGTAGGAGACTCTAAGGCTAGAATAGAGCAGAAACTAAAAATGATTTGAAGCATTTTCTTTGAAAACATTACAATAAGCGCTTAAATCTAATGAATATATTGAGTATATATAGTTTAACTCCATACACAAGAACAGCTTTAGTCAAACAATACAGAATATATCTCTGGTTCATCCAGCAAGCCAAGTGTATTTTAATATATCTACCAAAGGCTGTGTATACATGGGTCTGGTGGGTGTGTGAGATACAGAAAGAGAAAAAAGGAGTATAGTTTATGCGAGCAGAGAGCACATTGAGGTTAACACTGAGTTGTATGTATGTTTGCCTAGACAGTTACCACTGAGGTTGGTTAATCAAAGAAGCGTTTGAGGAAAAAATATCGAGGAAGCTTGTCACAACTAAAATAATCAGCAAAATGAACACGTTAAGGTACTTAGGTGTAAAATCATATAAACCACATAATATAACAATAAAAAAAAAATAATTACAAAAAATATTAGAGAAACAGCCAACAAAGAGATAGATAGATAGATAGAGAGAGAGAGAGAGAAAGAGAGACAACGCACAGCAAACTGTTGTTTATGGATTAGTAGTGGGTGAGAAAGAGAGAATGTTAGTTTTCGTTCATCACTTTCCAAGGTCGATTAAAAGAAGCCAACAACTTGTTTTACGGTTTTTACAATAAAACGTATATAATATAATTTCAATATAATTTGTTGTCTTTATAATCATACGACTAATGTTAGCACAGATATAACATATTCTTTCGAGTTTTGCTTGTGTATATATGTTGTGTGTATATATATATAAATATATATTAATATTCGTCACATTCTTGTGGGTGTTATGAATGCGTTTCAGCTCCGACATTCTTGCTCTGTTAGAAACTAGTTTAGTTTACATGCAACTGATTTTCCATACTTTTCGCTCACTTTTGTCGATGAGAGTGAATGCAACATGAAATCTGGCTTCAATCTCAGCAATAAACTGTAAGTGGTTCCTCTAAGTGTAAGATGTGTGGGAGTGTAATGCTTTTAGTATCGACTACAAATCAAACGGAGGCAACTAGGTGGATGTGACTAAACTAGAATTTCTACTGGACGGTACTGTACCTCTATCTATTGTGGGGCTAGGCAGGCCCGCTCGAATAAGGCTCTCAAAGTGGTTCCAATTTGTTATATTTATATATAATTTCGGTTTGTATATTGAAAATCAGCCTAACTCATTGTCATTCTAACAGTTCGTTGCTATATTATTGCATTGTTATGTTAACATACTAGTTTCCGTGTCTATTCGTTTGTTTGCTGTGTTTTTTTTTGTGCAATAAAAAGTCGAAATAAGCGGAATAAAATATGAGCTTTTAGACTTGAAATTTTTTTTTATCTTGGCGCCATGCAGTGGTGATTGTGTTGAGTGTTCTTCATGTTTTTTTTATCTCCGTATTGGTTTTTGGTTCTCTCTAATCTTGGGTTTTCCTTGGCTGAAATTACGGGCCAACAGTAACAGTTCTACATAGTCAACGAAAAAATTAACCATACGACACACACAGATTATGCTATACTTTTAGGCAAGACATTAAGATATATGAGGGATTAATTGTACTTTAACTTGTTTTAGCTTGCCAAACGTATTTATAGTAGTATATGCTGATCAATATGATTTCGGTTGCCGCAGTCAACCACAATTCGCTGCATGTTTTATAAGCATATTTCTTATCGAATAGATAGTATATAGTTGTAAGCCAAGCATTAGCTGGCCATAGGCATGTATAGTAAGTAAGTATGTTTATATATATATGGTTTGTTTAGATTTTACAACTAATTCTCTACCGTTAGCGTACTCATTTTGCTTGCCAGTATTCTAGGAGCTAAAACATACAAAGAGATGGGCATGGTGAAAAGTCGGGTGTCCCTGCTCTTGGAGGAAGCAAACGTAAAGAAAGCGCGGGATGGAGGAACACGGGTCAGGGAGTCCTAGACGGGGCTTGTGTGAGTGTATTCTGTGTGGATGTGAGAGATATAGCACAAAATTAAAACAAAAGTAATGGATTTTGAAGCTTAAGTGGATGGGATCATAGTGCTGCTCTGCCCAAAAGCGCTCGGCGATGCTCGTGTTTTTGCGGATCAGGATTTGATATGTCCAAAAATCGTGGAAGTAAAGTTGGAGGTGAGATGTGTAAGCGGCACAACAGAAATTGATTATCAAGTGAATACCATAACAAATCAAATAAAGTAAAATACCAACACACAATATAATATATATATATATATTTGATTGATCGTAAACTATATATTTAGGTAAACACACTGTATTTCAAATAAAACATTAATAAAACTATCAAAACTAAACTAGATTTAGGATTAGAATTAGGATAAGAATTAGTGGCAAACATCAAATCGTTGTAAAACATTAAACTTCCTTTAAATAAAAACAATTTTACAAGGAGATTATCATATATCAAATAGTTGGGTGTTCGCAAATGTAAGGGATTTTTTGTAGCAGGTGCGGAGGTAGGCGGGGTCTTTAAGGTTAAAGGTTAAATGTTTGAGGTGCGCAAGTCAGTGGCAATTTATTCTGGTTTTGCAATCCTTTGGCAAGTATGCCCTCATTTCTGTAAACACACGTATATAAAATAGCTACACTAAAAACTGTTTAATAAGTACATAAAATATTTAAATATCAACGTAAGAGTTACATAGAAAAGAACGTAGGAAAAAACTGATAATCACACGAGATCTAATAGTAAATCTTATTTCTGTTTGTCAATGATTTTATTCTTTGCTTAACATTTCGATTACAGAAAGAAAAACTTGTATAATACATCGAAAGGGTGTATGAGTGGGATGAAGTGTGTGCACAGAAGAAGTTTAAGAGAGACAGTCGTTAAAAATCAAAAGGTTTTACATAGTTCCGGTAAACATAAAATTAATTTTTCATAACATATAATTAACATAAATCAATTTTGCTGGCTTAAACGTGTGAATGGTATATTGGGGTGTCTGTGTGTGGGTGTGTTTGTGAGTGTATGTGTTTGTGAGTTTTTAAGTGAAACAAAAGGAGAGTTGTGATCGAGGGCTGTACTGTGATCTCTGATTAGTAAGCTAGACATACGATTTACAGATCGATCCTAGTCATGTTTATGCGATTTCTATTTTTCATTTGGGTGGTGTAGGATGAGCGTGTGCTAGAGTACATAGTGTGGTGGTGTATATATCGTATTGTATATGGGTAGCAGCATACAGCACGTACAGCTATGTGTATAAATGTATATCGTATAGGTATTCTATATAAACTAGACAATATTCGTTATGCATTTCTCGTTGCTCAACAATTTCAAACAATTACAACAGCATTCACGCTAGCCAACTAGCTAGCTAGCTCGCTAGGAAACTTTTAAGAGACAGCGATAGAGGGAAAGAAACAGAGAGCGCGCGGTAGCCAGAGGGAGGCAACTATACGATCTAGCACATGTGGTAGACAAGAATGTCACGATAGCATGCAGCAACAAGCATACACAACTGTACCCAGCATCGGCAGCACCACCAGAAATCCGTTTTTCCATCGCAATGGCAAAGGTTTTTCTTGCCCCGAGCGCTATCACAGTTATTCGTTGTGGTTTTATTTCTCAATTTCTGCCCTCGTTTCAAGTTTCTCCCCTCTGCAATTGCCTCTGTGTGACCCCATTCTATAAACTATGGTTGACTAATTGCTATCCGAAAAAGGAACTTAGGTACTACTATCAATAACTTCGGCTTTTCGTCTGTTCGAGTGTGCTTTGAAAGCATCTTTTTTCGATTCTTGTGCGAAAATGGCAACACTTTGTAGTCACAGTGAGGTTATGGTTCGTTTCGTGTCGAGTAACTTAATGGCAAATTATCGATTTTCAATTCTGCTCGCAAGATTTGGGCATTTGTGTTAGTAGTATCGATCTTTGATCTGTTTTCGCTATTGTGTCATGGTTCGTTCTCTAACGCTATGAGGCGGCCTATGGTATAACTAAGGTCTAAAAACGCTTCTCTTCTTTCTTCAAGAAAACTGAGGCACATGATCTTACGTCTTCGATGTGTTTATGTAAGTCTAAGAATATAAATAAATGTGACTTGGTGTCTTAAGTACAGTTGCTTGGGGGTTAAGTAAGTCTCGGTTTAAGATTTCATCGATTGGGTTTGCTTTTTAGGATGTCTTCATTTTCTTATAGGGATTGAGCACCATGGCACTGCCTGGCGAGCCTCCCTGTGAGACTGCTGCGGCCGCCGCAGCGGCTGCTGCATATTGCTGTGCTGCAGCAGCCTGGCTTGGCGGCATGGCATAGGCTGCAGCGGGGATCATGCCCGGATAAAAGTAGTTGGGGGCAGCGTACTGCATCGGCGACGGTGCTCGAAGGAGAGCACCTGGATATTGGCTGGTCGAAGCAGCTCCCGCGGCAGCTGCCGAGCGTACTGGAGTGCCTGGCACGGGTGTAGACAGTCCCGAGTTCGGTAGCGACCCCAACTGACGCAAATTGGCCTGAGCTTGAGCTTGCGCTTGCGCTTGAGCCTGGGCTTGGGCTTGGGCTTGGGCTTGAGCCTGTGCCTGCATTTGAATTAGGGCAGCCATGGAAAGTGGCTGGGACTGGGGTGGCTGAACGGGCTGTGGCGCAGCTGCAGCAGCCACATAGCTTTTGTTAAGGGTCATTCCTGTGTAGGCAGCTGCCGCCGAAGCCGCCGACGGAGTGGCTCCGGGCTTGGCTGCTGCACTGGCCACCTTTAGGGCGTAGTTCTTGTGGGCCACCTCTTTGGCCAACGTGGCCGGATCGGCATAGTAGCCGGCAGAAGTGGCAGCTTGGGGTGCCAGACCCACAGCTGCTGCATAGGCCGCATAAGCTTGTTGCGCATACGCAGCCTGTGCGTGAGCCTGTGCTTGGGCCTGAGCTTGAGCTTGAGCCTGGACTTGGGCCTGAACCTGGGCCTGCTGCTGCTGCTGTTGCTGCTGCATTTGGGCTTGGACATAGGATGGCGTGGAGCTGGGCAAGCTCCCCATGGAGGAGGTGACCCCGCCATAGGCACTGTATAGATTGCCATAGCTATAGGCCGGCATGGCATAGTTGATGCGTTGCAAGTTGACCGGCGATTGAGCCTGAACTGGGCCCTGAACTTGGTAGGATACAGGGGGGGCCGTGCTAGTGGGTGTGGGCAGGATGCCGGCGCTGTGGCCGTTGGCAGAATAATAGCCATTTTGCTTGGCATAGCTGCGCGGTGGGGCCCCAGTGGAGATGCTGCTGGTACTGTTGCTAATGCTAGTGCTGGTGTGTTCTTGCTCGCTATTAAGATCTTCGGGATTGGCCGGCTTAAGGCCATTGTTCAGATTGTTATTGATGTAAGAGAGATAGTTGTTGTTATCGCCCAAGCCATTGGGCAGGGGCAAAAGGCTCTCGGCCACCGATGTGTTCCCACTGGGAGGTGTGGGGGAGGAAGGCGTTTCGGAGCCATTAGGAGGCGTGGCAGGTGCTGCTGCTGCTGCTGCTGCTGCTACTGTAGTGTCTGGTATTTCTGAATCGTCTGTTATGGGTTGCGTTGTTTGTGTTGTAGTACAATCGTTGGTAGGACTTGAACTAAGGCCCTGATTCTTCTGATTCTGATTCGTTTGGTCACTGTCTTGATTGTAAGCATGCGCATCCGCCTGGTCGGGGTCACCATCAGCAGCACCACCGGGAAGTCGATCACGATCATGGCGAACGGGATCGGTATCGGTATCGTTATCGGGTTTGTTATCGATATCGTGATCGGGATCACTATCGCTACCACTAGCGGGGACTACTGGGGCATTGCTAGTTGTTGTTGCCGCATGAGCGATTATTGATAATGATGAAGCTGTTGTCGTTGTTGTTGTTGTTGTTGATGATGGTATTAGATTGGTAGTAGCAGTTACAGCGGTTATGGCATTATTGTTATTATTATTAATCATATTATTATTATTATTATTATTTGCTGTTGCTGTTGTAGTTGTTGTTGTTAGGGCGCTACTTAATTGTAGTTGTTGTTGTAGTAATACAGATTGTTGTTGTTGTTGATGTAGTTGTTGTTGTTGTGGTGGTTGTACTGGTTGTTGTTGTTGTTGTTGTTGTTGGGGATACTCACATGAGACTGGCACGTACGGCTGCATTAACTGCTGATAGGCGGTCGCACCGGGCTGATAAACTGGAATGCCAGACTTTTCGGCAGCTGGACGTTTGAACGGTACCATGCCAGAGAATTGCTTTATTTCAATAAAATAAATTAGAAGAAGAAAAAACGGGAAACAATTTATTAATATTATGTTATATATATTTGCCCTCTATCACTTAATCTACTCATAACCATATACATAATAACACTTGCTTACAAACGAGCTTGCTTTTAATTAATTTTGATTTGCATTTTTATCGCTTTGCTTGCTTTGTTTCGCCAATTTTTAATTCGTTTCGGGTGACAAGTTAACATAATAGAAAATACTAAAGAAAATAGGCAAAAAATAAATCTGTATTCAAACTGAATGGAAACTAAACTCGAAGTTTTATAATTAAATAAATGGTTTCATAAATGGACTGCGTGCAGATTGGTGAAAAAGGTGACAGACAGTATGTTATGTTTCTAGATGAAGTACAAAAGCGATTTATCTGCTCATTAGATTTAACCAAACAATCCATTTTGTGTGTGCGAGGCAGCGTTTCATAGCTGTTGATTTTTCTGATCAAATTAAAATTTTGTCTAGATTATGTGGTTTATATTATTTGATCGTAATTTGAAATTATAGGGTTTCATAAGAAGCTGGCCAATGGGCGAGATGTTAACGAATTCGGTTGATTTTGAATGCATGCGGCGGCTAGGCTATCATCGAAAGATCAGTTAGTATGTAGTAGCATAGCTTTATAATCGTTTATGGCTTTATATATTTTTTGGGCTGTTGTCTTTATAGTGTATGTACGAGTATAGCTGATCGATAGCTAGGCTGGCTACGGAAGGTGGGGCGATTGTCAATCTGCTTGGAGTACTTACGAAGTTTTCATAGTAAATTGAACCAACCGTTTTAACATCCATCTTTTTTGGCATTTATCGATTATTGTTGATTATGCAGTTAGTGTATGATTTGTTGTTGATTGTTGGTTGTTGATTGTTGGTTTGGGTTATCGTATTTTGATTGATGATCAAGTCAGGGTTAGCGCACACATTTCGCAGTTGTTATTTTCGAGTTCGACAGAAGTCAGTGACAGAGGTGGAGTTTTGAAACGAACGCAAAAGTTTATGGAATCGAAGAGAGCAAATGAAGAGGAGAGAAGAACACAAATGAAATTAGTGGATATATCCTTGGCACAGTACTGTGGAGTTGTTCAGATACAGTTCGAGTATATACATAAAAGAGTACAGTACACACAAATACTTAGTCCTAAGTGTGGTGGAAAATGAATAGTGGGATATAGTACGAGTATGTGTGGACGGCGGGGGTGTGGCCGCGATGGGCGTGATGTAAACGGAAAACGCAAACGGAAAACGGAGCTGGGTTAAACAAAGTCAGCTGCAGGTGGTGGTGCATGTTCAGCTAATTAACCAGGAAAAGCACTTAAACAATTAAGCCCGCGAATGCAATCAGCGTCAGAGGCGAAAGCGAAAGAAAGAAACTTACAGATACAGTTGCGACTACGGCTACAGAGATACAAATACGGTTATAGCTACAGAGCCTTGGCAATTATCGGTTAAATCATTTTAATTAACACTTGGCAAGGTAAATGTGCTCGTGTTGTGATTGTGATTTATCATATGCCACGTGTAATTGGTTAAATTCGCTCTTGCCATTGCGAAAAGTGTTTGGGTGTGGGTGTGGGTGTGGGTGTGGCTGTGGGTGCGGTCTGTGATGTGCTGTGCTATGCTGTGTGCGTGGTGTGTGTCGGTGTATTGATTAGTGTGCGCCGGTGAGTGTTTGCGCTTTTGATATATCGGATAATGACTTCATTTTGTAAATTAAATGCCGGGGGTTGCATCCCCAGCCGAGTTGGCAATGCTGATAATATACGTTAATTGATGGCACTTTGATGTGCATGTGACTGACTAACTGAGTGGGTGACGACTGAGAGGTTGGGTGAGTGAGCAGTCGAGGGGGCGAGTGATTGAGTGAACGAGCGCGACTGATGGTTGGTGGCCTGTGGTTAGGTGAAAGTTGAAAGCGTTTCGCGTCAAGGAGCCCGGCGATTCATAACGCCTTCGGTTGTTCCTAAGCAGTTGTTAGTTGGCTCAGATGCCTGGTTACGCCATTAAAAAGATCCAATTAATTTACACTGACACTTTTATGCGTCAGTAATTTGTGACGACCCACTAGGATACTTTTATGCCAAATAAGTACCAATAAATACATTCTTAACATATGTTGGTGTGTTTGGGTTTTTTAAGCCCGCCCTGAAGCATGCAACATAAAATGTGAAACTGTTTCAACAATCAACAATTCGTAAAATCAGGTTTGTTAGCCATCAAAACTAAAATCAACTAAACTAAAACTAATTGGAAAGAAGTTAGGAAAGAAACGGAGGAACAAAACGTATGCGAATGGGAAAAAAAAGGAGTTAACTAAACCGGAAACCAAAACACAAATCGAAGGAAAAGAAAATACCAGTGGAAACATATCAGTAGTGTCCGCCGCCCGCTTCTTGCCCACTTCCAGTGTGTGAGTGTGGTGGTGGCCCATGACGGCGGCGGCAGCGGCGGCGGCAGCAGCGGCGGCAGCGGCAGCGGCGTTGTTTGTGGTTGTTGTTGCTGTTGTCGATGTGGCACCTGCCGCACCGGCTGCGGCATTACTGTTGTTGATGTTGTTGTTCAGCTGTTGTTGCAATTGTTGTTGTTGTTGCTGGTGATGGTGTGCCGTAACGGGTGAGGTCTGTATATATGTAAACGTGTGTGTATGTGTGTGCGTTTGTGGGTGGTGTTCGGTCGTGTGTGTGTGTGTGTGTGCGTATTTGGCAATTTTGTGGGAAATTAATCAAAAAAAAAAACGTATACAAAAATATTTCGAAAATTGAAATTAAAATAAATTTTTGAGAGAGACAGCAAGATAGTACAAGCACGCATAAATATGCAAAATATTAAAATATAAAAGCATTTAAATAATGTGTCCATTAAATATTTCAGGAAATTCCAATTTGAATTATTCAAGCGGGAATGGTGTTGGCATTTTCAATTGTTTTTTCGTGTTCAAATGTACGCGTCAGAAATATTTTTTTGTTTTGCCATGAATTATTAATTAGTGTGTCCAATTTAAAATTTTTTTTTTCCCGATTTCATCCGTCAAATTATGCGAAAAGGTTTTTTTCGTTTTGAATTTTAAGTTTGTTGTACGTTCCGATTTTGTTTTTTTGATGTTTTAATTTTGTTGTTGCATTTTGAAGTGTGCACATGGTGTGTTTGTGTTGGTGTTTTTGGTTTTGAGTGTGTTTGTTGATACCATCCATCGTAGAAGCAGATACAGTGTGTGTGTGGGTGTGTGTTGGCACAGGCGAACAGATGAAAAATATATAATAGTAGAAGAGTACGGAGTGTTTTGATATTGATAAGTAAATAAATAGAAAAAAATCAAATTTTTCGTATTTATAGATTATATTTGTATAGAGTAAACATGAAGAAATCAAGTAGAAATCAATGGTAATCCAAATAAACACGATTTCCATTTGATATTTCAACAGCCCTAAAAACGTTGCATGTTATCAAACCATCGTTTAATAGGTGTTTTAGTTTTGAAAAAAGCATAAATCAAGTTAGTCTTGTGTTAGTGAAAGCCTCTTAGGTTAGAGAATCGTTTCCAAAAAGAAGAAAAGGAAAAACAATAAAGCTTGCGAAAGCCAGCAAAGTAAGGTCTTGTTTTCTTAGAGTCTAAAACTTATCCTGTCTCAGCTTACAATCTAACTTAGACATCGCAAATTCATTGGCTTGCCGACAAAATCATTCGGTTTACCAATTCCTCGCTCAATTGATTCGCAAAGTTTGACTTGACACATTCGCATTTGGGGGATATCTCTGGGGTAAAAAATAGTGTCGTGATACCTACCGCCGCATCGTTGCTGCTGCACAAATAACTTGATCAATTGAGATAGAAGCTTTCAGGGTCTTTTGCCTAATTTTGAATGACTTTAAAGTTTAGCCATAGTGACCTAATTGGAATTATAAGTTAAGTCGCGTACCCCAAAGCACAATTTTTAAATCTGTCAATGTTGTGACCCAAATTCCGAATACATACATTTTCTTGCACAGCTCAATGCTAATGCGTTTAACACCGCAACTGGGCTTTGACTTTCCCGCTTTCCCAGCGACCGTGGAGTGGTGACCCATGTGTGCCTAATAACCAAGAACCACAAACAAAAAACAAACCAAACACAAAATACAAAACACACTGGGAACAAAACTTAGCATACATTTGAGGGCAGGTCACATGAAAGAGTGCACAAATTTGCATTTAAATGGAGCCAAAGGACAAAGTCGGCCTCAGAGGCGCTCTTCTACCCTTTCGGTTGTTTCGGTTGTTTCTTTTTTTTTATTTCACCTGCCCCGGGGCTGGTGTCACTGCCAATGAATGCTACAAATGGATTAATTCGCTTGGGCGCGACAGCTTCGTGGGGCTGCTGTGTGCACGGGAATCCTTGTATGTAAGAGCGGGCTTTTCGGGGCGCCTGTATTGGGGTCGAGTCCATAAAAAACCAGCCGGCCAACAGCAGAGCCAGCACGACAGACTCCGCCGGACAATTCATTGGCATGGAAATCTCTGCTTTTAGTTAATTTTCCGGTTCAAACGTTATCCGGCCCGACTAATCCATGTCGTTCGTGTCCGAGAGTCCGTATTCGTATCCGTGTCCTGTACAGGTTGACATTTACATTTTCGGTCGGTTCGGTGGAAAAAAGTGGACTCCTGCCGTGTGTGTGTCCATCCCCGTCTTCTGTATTCCCCTCACTTTTCACAGTTTCACTTTTCCTCCTCCGGGTTTCAGGCTTTCCGTTTTTTTTTGCGGGAAGGATGGTGCTCTTGTCACGCTTACATGTCGGGATTATAGTTTGTGGCAGGTGGCATATTTGGCAGAATTGCCGGAATTACACATCGAAGTTCGGGGGACAGCCCTCGGATGGGATGCTTTCTCTACTCTGACATATGGGGGACGTTGCACTGACCCAGAATGCCAAACAGCAATCATAATAAACAAAACTTAAGCGCTTATCAACTGGCAACCAACAAAAAATAAACACAAATAATATTGGGGAAATCATAATGTATGCAACAGTAAATTGTGTGATTTGTCTGTTGTTGTGTGCTGGTTCTGTCGACTTTACACAGATACTATATCAATTTGGATAAATACATTTATAGTTCGATAGAAAATCGGTAACTCAGCGGGGGTATAGGGTAACTTTTAAGTTTTCGGTAGATTTAGGGGTAAAAATATTTTAAAACTCTTCCACACTGCATGCAGGATATGAATTACAACATATTCTAAAGTTATAGTGGGATATGTAATATATTGACTTGGAATAAGACTACATAGATCTAGATACGTATATAACAAGTAATACAGAAGTTGTAAAATGAAACAGGAACGCTGCATTGGTTGCAGGAAGTAACCAATCTATAATATTGTTTGCTACGTTAATATGGCTGAGTTATCATTTATATTTTATGGCAACATCTTTAAATTTGAATTTACCATATCTGTGGTAAAAATATTAACATCAGGTATATCCACATAACCGATAATGGACAAAAAATGAAAACATTGTAGACAGGTGCAATAAGGTAAGCGTTTAATTCCCATTTTTACCAGCGGCCATAATCACATTAAACGAGCACCCATAAATACAATTATCAGCTGCTCGGGTGCGACAAAGAGGGCTAAAGCCGGCGAACGACAGAGACGGAGCAGGATGTGTGTGTGTGTGTGTTTTTCGGAACGCCGTATCAAAGGACATTTTCATACAATAATCACGTTTGTCGTGCCCTTCCGCTCCACGAGTGGAGCCTCGATTGAATTACGCCTAAAATGCTGCAACAATTTTTCACTTTATGCGATATTATGCTGCAATTATGTGTGTCATCCTCCGGGCCAAGCCTCGCCAGTTCCGCTAGACCCCCCCGCTCCCCGCTCCCCGGTCAACCGTATTTCGGGCCGGCAACAAGGACAGCGCTGTTGTTTGTTGCGTCAAATAAATTTCCAGCAGAAAGCAATTAAGTCGCGAATTAAGTACGGCGCATAGGACACGCAGGATACACAGACCCACATGGTCCAGGACATGAGGCAATCACGTATCCGTGCTTATGTGTGCGTGGTGTCGTGTCTGCCCGGCTGCCGGTTGCCGGTTGCCGGCTGCCTCGCTTTTCCGCTTTTCCTGCTCTCCGGGCAGCGCCTTCTCACCAGTTTTCCCGCTCGACCTGCCCGTCGCGTGCTCGAAGTTTTAACGCGTTGTAATAAATGTTAATTTTGGCCCAACGAAAATCAACATTTATGGCGTGTTTTATGCGCGCTTCAACATATTTTTCGTGTTGCTGGATATTTCACCCGCGGCCGGGATTACGCTCCGGCACCTACCCGTAATGTTTGTTTGCCTTCGTCTGTCTGGGCGCCTCCTCACTTAAAAAATACCCATATATTTATTGATCTACAAACAAAATTAACATCTAAATGATACGGGGCACCCTGTGTGACTGCACACCAATTGATTGTTCGGCATTTCATTTGATGTGGACAAATATAATTAAGTCCAACCAAATGAATTTACAATTAACCGTAGCACGGTATATGACATTGATTTTGAATCGAATCTGGAATACACTCTTCAGCACAGTCAATTTTTAATGGAATAATTCTAGAATATAGTTAAACCTTTGCTTATATCTTTGCGTAATAATTTATAGAATATATTCCCCTCTCGGTGAGTGCATAATCCAAATGCTTCACGTTGCAGCAGGTGGAATCATTTGGTTCATTAATTTGCGTTTTTCTATGTTTTCCGGGCGATCGGAGAACGCCCAAATGTTTATTGCACAGCCCTTGGCAGTGCCATTGAATATGCAGCATAAATAAATAGCATAATTTGTGCTTTACAAATTTGTGCGATTACACACATTTTTTGTTTAGCTTTTAGGAGGAATAACAATTATTTGTAAAGAGATTTTGAGAGTGTGTGAGAGGGGCGGGGCGTGTGTTTGCATAAAGTTAATTAAATTATTTACATGCAGCATTAACTTCTAATTAAATTTGCCTTAAATCAATGCAGAGGGAGAGTGACAGGGAGCAAGGAATTTTCCAATGGAAGGGAGTATTGAATTTGGCTCGACTTGACTTTAAGGCAAATTCAATCAACTATTTGAAACTAAGCGGGACGGCCTAAGGCCGTCTGGGGCTGTATATATACAGATAAATGTATACTTATAGATACTTTTGGGTGGCGTGTTAGTGCAGGAGTGAAACACTGTGTCGTGTAGTTCATTGTTGTGGTAACTTGGAAAACGCAAACGGTAAACGCTAGTTTGTCAGCATTTTCACGAGCTTATTTCCGGGGGCCGTAAGACAGAGCCTGCAGAGAATTCAAAGTAATTACCCGAGATTGAGATTGACACATCGCAGGGCGTATGTGTCGGCTCCCCCAAGGAAATCAGTTCGTGAAAATGCGGCATTAGGCAAACGTGGTGGCGGAAAATCATAATGAAGAAAACCGAAAATAAACAATTAGGCAGAGCTCAGAAAACAAAAAACGAAATTAGGTAAAAACCGAAAAAGCTCAAAGGAAAATATCGGGGCAAAATGTATTGAACGCAAACGCAAAAAGAGAAGGTTCAAAAAGTATAGAAAAATATATAGTATATAGCCATACCGCAGCTGCAGCAGCGACAGCGGTGGCGCGTGTTTGGGCCGCTTTTAATTGTGCCTGTAGGTGCAGGGGGGGATGGAAGTAGCGGCAGGGGTCGCGTGCGCACCTGCCCTTCACGGCGTCCATGCAAACCGTTATCGAGCCGTCATCGTGCCTGGCGACGCTATCCTGCGGATGCGCGAACCGGCATTCCGATTCCGCCCGTTTGCAGGCGCCGCGCAGGAATTCGCGGCACACCTGAACGATCATTAGTCCGCCATCATCATCATCATCATCATCGTTATCATCATCATTGTTATCGGTATCATCATCATCATTATCACCACCACCATCATCAAATTCATCATCGCAATTCGGGCCACACACACACACGCAAGTTGAGGTTGATCGGCGAGCATTTTTTTGGTTCATCAGCGAGCGGTTTGGGTTCAGAGATTAGCGCACACACAAGGTTTGTGTTGGTTTTTTAGTTCGGTTTTTGCAAATGCGTGTTTCGTACACAGGTGGATTTTGCACATTTTTGCACATTTTGGATGTTGCATATTCACATTTGTTGTTGCAGCAGCATTGTTGTTCGGATTCAGTTGGTTGGTTGATTGGTAGATTGGTGGATTGGTAGATTGGCGTTGGGCGTTGGCAGCGGATAGCAAAAGTGGCAGCAGTTGTGGTTCATAGTGGTTCAGTGGCGTTTTTTTCGGTTTGGTGTGTGTGTGTTTTTAAGGCGGAGAAGGTGTGTGTGTGTGTGTTGGTGTGTGTGTGTGGTGGTGTTTATGTGTGTGTATTTTGGAAATAATGGAAGGATATTCAGTAACAAGTTCATTTCTTTTGTTTTGTTTATACTTTTTTGTTTACGTTTTAGTTTTCATCAGAAAAGAAAAGTTAAGTATTTGCGCAAAAATATACGAGAATATATATTTTTTGTTCGTTCCAAGTCAATTGAAGGCAAGTTTATATTGGGTTTAGTGGTTAGAGCCGATACAGATGCATTGCAAATTTGGTTTCATTCTTGTTAGCGATTGACAATTTCATGTTTTTTTTTTATTTTTTTGTTTTGCTTTTGGCTTGGGTTCTATTTTATCGTACCAAGTTCTTGCCTCTTGGAATAGCTACGACTTTGTTTGAATTATATTTTTGTGTTGGATTTTTAGTTTGCTACATGCCGATTAGTTTCAAATTGCTTTTCGGGTTGGTGCACTTTTGAGTACGATAAAAAACACAGGAGAAACACGTAGCACAAACAAAACAACGAGAATGCAAGGATTATTCGAAAAACAAGAGTAAACAAAAACGCAAAAAGACGTTATATGGGGAGCTCGGGTTGGACTGTTTATAGAGAGAGGAGTATTCGGTGTCTGCTGCTGATTCAAGGTAAACAATGACTCGGATCTCCAAACAAAACAACTAATAATAAAAACTACCAACTTTCAAACACTATGCTAGATATATTCTCAAGGAAATTCCAAAAGATTTATTTACTTCGACTTTATATAGGCGTCGTCTAAGGAAACTTTTCTAAAAATCTAAGGGCTTTAAGCTCTAGAGTCTAGAGAATGGGATGAAAACGAGAGCTTCCCTTGATTATTCAAATAATAAAGAGCTATGTTTTATAAATCTATAGAGAAAAAAGGGAAAAAATAAGGTGAAATCTGATATATCGGTGCAAATAATTCTGGAATTTGTTCTAGTTTCTTTTGGCTATTTACACAGATTCGAAAGCTGCCTAATAAGCTTTTGGAAAGCGGCAGCTGCTGGGCAAAGCTGCAGTATTGTGCGATCGATCCGCATCGATCTAATGGAGAGTTGGAATATATAGTATACGTACATTTCGTTAGATAAAAAAGACTTAAAAAAACCAAGGTAATCGAATCAAGATCGGGTGGCTGGGTTTATTTGGTTTCAATTTGGCGGTGTTAGACAAATACGAATGTGTGTCAAAAACGATTTCGAATCAATTCAGGTTATTGGCGAATTATACAGTTGATTTTGGTCGCAATTTAAGCTTGTTCTTTGGCAAACTCAAGAAAACTCAAAACGCTGTACAATGTTTCGTTTTAGTTCGCAATAATTGTATACGTAGTTTAAGATTAATTCTAATTAAATATAATGTAAATACATGCCACGGAAATAAACGTAGAAACATAAAAAACAATCAAAACTCTTTGCGTTTCCTTTGGTTTTCATAGCAAGTGAAAACAAACGCGGTAAACGAACAAAACACAACGTAAGCGTAAATTAAATCACAAAATTGACTTCCATGGATACATAAGCATATAAATATAGAAGTATACATAGAAGTATGGATTGCGGCACGGGACTCACCTCTAATCTGTCGGAACGTGGTATTTTCTGCTGGGCCACCTGCACCGTCTGCGGGACCACGGGTCCCAGCTGCGAGGCCACGGCCGTAGGATCTGGACCCAGCAAGGTGGGCACCAGGTGTCCCGTTGTGTAGTAGGGACTGTACGAGTTGGCCGGAATGCCAGTCAGATAGGGATTTGTGGCCTGTAAAGGAAGGTTGCGGGAGTTGGTCATTAGGTCATTTATCAATCTAATTCATCATCCGTCAGGGTGTAATTACATTGCGCCTGCCAGCCACATGGATTTGTCGGAGATGTTCACCCGTAATGGATACCACAATACATTATCCGTTCATGACTAATGTCCGGTTTAAAGGGCTTTAACCGAATTAAAGTCGCCCTCCATTTTTACCCCACAGAGGGGAAAAACTCCCAAAAGCCACCCCCCAGAATGTCTGTTTTATTTTCAGCCCCCACCGTCCGATGAAATAAAGACCCAACCTCACGGACTGACCATGAACTGACCCTCTCGTTTGGCACAAATTATGCTTGGCACGCACTCTTTTCACCAACCTTTTTGGCCCTTTCGGCCAACGGCTATAATGAAAATTCATGCATTTTTTAACAATCGGTATGGGTGCCGCCGGGCTGCCCGATTTCACTCCCCTAATGATGCCTGTCGTTTAACTGCAAATCCACAAAAACCATGTCGCAAATTATTTGGGAATTAATTTTCGATTTGTTATAAAACGGGAAACGGATCTCCTGCGACTCCTGCTGCCTCCTTCAAACCCGTTTTCCATGAATAAAACATACATTACACTTTCTCACCCCGTGACTCATTTTCGCGCACTTTGAATTCCCATCTTTCCGTTTTTTCGGATATTCATGGCCATGGTTGCCGGGGGGGTAGCTCGCTTATAAATATTCATATTTCCCGGTGGAAAATGGGAAATAGAGGGAGGTGGCTTGGAGGTCCGGGAAATTCAATTAAAGTATTAGAACGGCACTTACCACGGCTGGCACTTGGCTCGATATGACCGGCTGGCCGGGCGCAATGCCCATCTGTTGCATCAGTGCATTCTTGAGGGCCAAGTGATTGCGTCCATTTATCAATAATTGATCTTTCAAATGCTGTGGTGGATGAAAATATTTGCACGGCGGTTTATCTCTGTTACAGCGGCCCTGTAGACGAAAAAAAATGCAAAGAAATATAGTGAGTATAGTGAGTATGTTTTGGCAAGGTGTTCGGCTACATTGGGGCTCGTAAATTGGGGGTTTTCGGGATTTGGTTTTGGCAGTCGCGACGACCAGCAGCTGCCCATAATTCAGTTTCGATTTGCGGCAGCGGCTGGGCAATATAGTCCAGGAAGTGTTTTGTCGCACTAAATAAATTACTCGAAACAAATTTATGTTAATGTTTTCGACTTCCTGGAGCGGTCGTGACCGAGTTGATTAACACAAATGGTGGTGCTTAGCCCTAATTCCCGGTTAGTTTCGGGTAAATAAAAATTGATTTCATTGAACACGTGAATTGATTATTGTTTTATTCTGACGAAGAAAAACTAAATCGCGAAAATTGCATAATAACCCAAGTAAGTGTGATTATTGTCGAGTTTTCGACTATAAAATGCTTCCTTTTTCCTGTTACATACATTCGTAGGAATTTAATAAACTCTTGTTCTTTTTAAGAACCGGGTATAATTACCCCACAAAGAAGAGCCAAATCTGAAGCAATTTCTAATGCAAATTATCTGGAATTTCGGTTCGTTTTGAAGTTGTTAAAGTTGGGTGCTATTAAAAAAAGGCACAACATAGCCTGCAAAAAGCTTTCAACCTGTAATTTCTGATATCCTTGGCATGACTCAGGGCCCTGAATAACTTTCTGTTCGTGCTGTCAACACATTTGCCCACAAGCCAGGCCAATTAAATGCATGCGAGTGCGAATGCAAATTCCTTTCAGGGCAAATCGGGATGCCAGAATGCACTGACTTCCGCTGAAACATGGCATACAGGTTTTGTTAGCATTCTTTTGGGCGATTGGGAGCCCTGAATTCATATTTAATTGCGAAAAAGTAAAATTTCACTTCATTAGCAGGTGTAATTATGGTCGCGGATTAACGCGCCCCACACACTCTCTCTCGCTGTTTTAAGCCGAAATGTCAACAATAATTATAATGACCGAACAGACCCGGGCTAATGTGCCCTGATGCATGCAACATGGCATGCGGAAAAGGGATTTCCACGACGAATCGAGGGCAGGCAGGCAGGCGGGCAGGCAAGCAGGCCACGCCAGGGCAGGCCAGGAGGCAAACAAATATGCATGTAAATTATATTTAATTCAGAGCAAATGAAGTTAACAAATATTTGCATACGGCGAGCGGAATGGAGCAGAGCGAAGCCGAAAGTTGAGCAAAATGAGGGAGGCAAAAAATTACAAATTTATATGTAAAATGGGAAAAATTGTGTGTGCATAAATTGATTGTTTGCTCTGGTCAGAAAAGGACAGCCCTGCCAGCACGGGGGCCGGGCCGGGGCAACACAGTAACAGTGTTACGAAGCGACATGCCAACTCGTTTTCGGTATTCTTTTCTTCTTTTACGCTTTTCTGATTTCCAGCTTTTTGCCCCTTTGCCCTGCTGCTGATGGCATTTAAAATTTATGACGCCATGAAAGCTGTACAAGATTTATGGCGCCGCACAACTGGCGCTAACTCAAAAATAATTGTTGCCGAACAACATTTCTGTTTCTGTTTACTTTTATTTTGCTGCGCTGCGACGATTTGCGCAAATATTTGCCAGCATATTGACAAATGTGGGACAAACTAGCAGGAACAACTTTTTAATAAACTTCAAACTATCGATGGCACTTGCAGCTGCAATTCCGAGACAAAGCCATAAATTTGGCTAATTAATTGTCAAATTCCCCCGGCATCTCTACGGCATCCATGGCGCTCTTCTTGTCTAAGCGCTGGATAAATATTTGCTGGGACAACAACGAAATACTTTGAATTGTTGATTCGCAATTTTGGATCAATACACACAACACATAGCACACACAAAATATTTATTGGCGGCAAGCAAATATTTTTCTGTTTTCTGCCACCGCCTGCGCAAAACTTTCAATCAGCAACTGTCAGTGGAAAATGGCAGCTTTTAGGACACAACACAACACAACACAGCACAACGCACCGATACTCGGGCAAATGCAAACGCCCATGAATGGCAGCCACTTTGGGATATTTGTTTGTGCTTATTGGCGCCATTGGCTGTAATTTAATGCTTCGATTGAGTTTATTTAACAGCACTAGCAACCGATTGAATCGC
The DNA here is from genome assembly GCA_021223825.1 of Drosophila ironensis. Taxonomy (NCBI): domain Eukaryota; kingdom Metazoa; phylum Arthropoda; class Insecta; order Diptera; family Drosophilidae; genus Drosophila; species Drosophila ironensis. The sequence goes on along the minus strand of JAJJHQ010008063.1, from coordinate 1,098,444 downwards.
TGCATCTGTATCTCGTTTTGCATCCACTCCTTTATGTATCCCCAAAGTTCCTCCCTGCTTGTCGCACTAATTTGCTTTAATGAAATACTAATGCAATTTTTCAAAGTGTCCGTAGGTTGGCCTTCCATTGAAAAGGGCCCACAACTGGGTTAATTGCCTTCAAATCGGGCTGGGTTATTAAATTATCAGCGGAAATAATCCAAACGAACGTGCCGGGCTTCGTTATTGATGAATCTATAAATCGATTGGGCATCACAAGGGCTTTGGCAACAAATTTAAATTGCATTTGCTGGCCACAATCAAATAAGACATTATTCTTGCAGTCCGAGCAAGATCCGTGTGCCCCGGAGGACAGACATTATCTGCGAGTGCCAAGCGTTTTCCTTTCCGCTTTTCACCTCCCGGTGCCCGGTTGCCTTCCCGGTTCCCGGGGCAATTTCTTTCTTGCGGCTGCCGTTCGTAGATATGCAACACTTTCTTGCCACCGCCGCTTGACATTGCCACCGCGATTTTGGTCCTTTTTTGCCCGTTCCACTCCCAGTTTTCTTTCTTTTTGCCACACGCCACACTAAACATTTTCATGTCATTTCGATTGTAATCTGCATGACTGCCTCGCTCCTTCGGCGGCGAAAAAAAGAACACAGGAAAAAAAGATGGGGAAAAGCCAGAGAGAGTGCGAAAATTGCAAATGGTGTCCACTCACGCACGCAGGAAGGGTCTGGGGGCTGGGTGCTGGAGCATATTTGCATTGCCAACGTTCGCGTAGTGCAACTGAAACTGGAACCCTTTTTAGAGCACTCGCTTGGCGCTTTTTTCGCAACGCTTCTTGTTTCACAGCTTCGGTCTGATGCAGATTATCCGCTTTAAATTGCAATGATTACTTTTTCGCTTTCCTCTCCTATTTTTTCACCCAGCTTCCGCTGCTTTCCTTTATTTTTTTTTTTGGTAGTAGTAGTGATGGCATTTCAGAGCCATTTTTCTTCTTTTGCCAGGCCATTCGAAACAATGTCGCTGTCGTCTAGCATTCTGGCATCCTGGAATGGGAAACAGAACGGGTGGGCGGAGCGGGGCGGGGCGGAGCGGTGCGGAGCGGTGCCACCATTGGCTAAGGAATTTCTCATGTTTTCCTGCCAAGTGCAAGTCAGGTCCAGTCATGTATATCGTCGCGTATCGCATTGCCATTTGGTCGACATGCGTCTTGGGATGCCTTTCGTCTTTGCCGTCTTTGCCCGTCTTTGGAGCGCAGCTGCTGCCCATCTGGGGAACCAGGAGCACTCAAGACCATATCCTCGCGCTCACGCTCGCCCTTGTCCTCGTCTTTGTCCAAGTCGTTGGGTATTAAATGTCATTTTGCATTTCGTGACAAGTTGGCTAATCTGACTCGAAAGTTATTTATTTCTTCTTTGTTGAGTGCAAAGGAATTTTTCTTACACTTTTCCTCGTTTTTATTTTTTTTTGTTTTGTTTGGAAGCTCCCAGTATTTTCATGGCGTTTGCTCGGGGTTTCTGTTTGCGCAAAGCCTCCTCGTTCATCGTCGGGGAGAACGAGGTCCTTTTCCCAGCCCAGTAACTTTAGCTACTTTCCTTCAATTTCGCGCAGATAGGAATCGCCTTTGAATGTTAATAAAACGGATTTTTATGCAAATTTAAAACTGTTTGGTGGTTTGACTTTGCTATGCATTAAGTCCATACGATCTCGTCTATAGTCAGAGAGTTGGAACAAAGCGAATGACAGACTCTCGTATGCACAGTGTACAGTGTACACTTATGTATATTCAATCGCTGATACACAAGGGAATGCTGTCTTGATTGTTGAAGATTTACGAAAATTGGTTTAAATTTGGTCCTATAAATATTTAAGAACAAGAGTAACTAAAAGTTGCCATTTTGGAAACCGAAATTGCAAAATTGTCACCGAAACTTTACCGCCATCTCTGGCAAACTCCATTTAAGGCTTTACATAAAACATAAGCAGAAAATGTTGCAAAACAAAAACAAGCATAATTCCTGACACTCTTGCTTATTTCTGTTTTGACTTTTTTTTTGCCCTAAAGAGGCAGTTGGCAAAAAAATTAATGCAAACTAACGGCACTACAAGCTTTGGCACTTTAGATGCAGCCCACACACACGCATGGCCATGAAGGCAAAAGGAGCGGGAGCGGGAGCGGGATAGTGGAAAACTATTTTCAACGCTTTACGGAGAACTCAATTTATTTTCACTTGGCCATGCCGGGCTCTGCAAACACACACATAGAGAGGCAGAAAACGTGGCTCAATAACACAAACAGCAAATAGAGATAATCAAAAAGCAATTGCAAACAACAAGCAGGCAAGCCTCAAAATAACTAGGCCAGGACAGGGGCGGAGGACCCACTCACAGTGAGGTATTTATTGTATAAATGCCAGCTACAAAATAAATTAAAAATGACAATTCACCGTAGGCATTGGTCAGGGAAATCAAGGCAATTTTCCATGTGCGCCATGCAAGCTGCAACTGCAGCAACACCAATAAAAGCAACTAGATAGCCCATAGTTTGCAGTTTAATTTTCAATATGGCTTGCCGGTGGAGCCGGGCGGAGCGAGCATTGAAAATGAAAATATTTTCCTGAAATGCAAACAAATTGGCAAAAGGCAAATGGTCAATATTTGCCGTCCATAGGAGCCAGGGAAAAGTGTTTGCCCGGCCCAGGACAAAACAATGGGCAAAAGCCGGGACGGGTTTGGGGGGCCTGGCGCTGGCGCTGGCGCAGGATGTGGGATTGGGGGGCAGTGAGACGACCAGCGGCGCATGTTAAGCGATTTGCCTCAGACAAAAGGCAGCCAGCGGCTGTATCTGCAGTCACTGAACTCCTTCTGAAAGTATGCAGCGAAAAATAGCCGTGCGCTTGTGTGAATTTCGTTTTTTTTTTGTATCTCTGTGGAATTGTGTGCGTGTGTGCGGCGAACAATGAACGAGCCTCGACTTCTGCGGCCATGTTTTTTTTCAATCATGCGTTCGTTTCCTCATTCATTCATTCCTTCAATGGGGCCTGCGCCACTGCAGTTGCATACTTTTGGGATTTGCAACAGATTCCCCGCACATTCATTCCCTCTCGTTCGTTCTTTAGCTGTCCTTTTCCTTTTTCCTGGCATGTGTGTGTGGGTATGTATACAAGAGTATTCCTGGTTGGCCCAGTGCGACAATCGGCCATAGAATCTAGTGGCTTAGAGGTCCCCTGGTTAACAACTCCCGGGAGGAGATCTGTGCGCAGGGGATTTGTGTTAATTGAAAAATATGCTTTCGATTTTGAGAGATCCTCTGAAGCCTCAACTAATGAAATTTTAGTATACATCTGATAGATTATTAAAAACAAGAAGAAACCCCGTAGTCAAAAGTCTACAATAAGATATCATGTACCTATTCATAATCAATATTTTTTACAGTCTAAATATTTTAGCCCGGCATTGACACTTTGAAAAGACAGTGAACATATTTGTTGCCGTATCTTTGTTATTCATCGCCCGATTTTTATAAAATTTTTTCTCATGTTATAATTATAATTTTTAGCTCTAATCAAAAAGATTTATGTATCTTTCTCTAACCATTTCAAAGGTATATACCAAATTACAAAGGCGGAAAAGAGAGCTAAACTCTATTTCCGAACACATAAAACTGACCTAAAGAAAACTAATTACGTTTCTAGCTCTTACCATCTCGGAGAACGAGGTGGTCATATATACAGACGGACAGACAGACTCGGCTGTTGATGCTGACCAGGAATATATGTACTGTATAGGATCGGAAACATTTCCTTTTTCTTGTTTGAACAAATTAAATTTACCATTTTTACTGAAATTGTTGAAGCAAAATTGTCTTGAATTCTAATCTCCTCGCATCTAGTACATATTTCTTAAATTTTGAGTTTTAAATTATTTACAGAATGGCCTCTGCCTAACAGAGATCGTGAATTTCATTTAGCTTCACTTGAGTCGGCCAAATGGCCATTCCTGATTGCACTAGTGGCTCTATCTCCCTGACGTGTTTTCGTTTCATTTGCTCATTTAACCTCTTCCTAACTGCAGCCCCTCGGACCTCGGCTTTCTCTCGTTTCATTTGCCGCTGCTTATCAGCGTCGAATTTCACTTAATTTAATTAAAGTCCACAACGAAGTGAGGCAAGTGAACAAAAAAAAAAATGATATAATGAAACGGTGAGAGCGCTACTCGCCAAGCGAAATGGTCAAAAAATAAAAAGAAAAAAGTCAAGGGGATGTGGAGCGTCCCACATTATTTTTGCACCCAAACATTGAAAGCTGCTCAGTTTTTACCCACACAAGTGCGGGCCGGTTCCACTGGCCATTTTGCAACCATCATCATCATCATCGCCGTTCCGGAGCCATCATCGGTGTGGACGTCATTGCTTCATTTTCGCCTGCCGGTTACGGGGCTTCGGCTCCGCTGCGCCCCCGAATTAATTTCCGTTTTGCAAACCAATTGAAAATCCAATTTTCAATACACAAACCATATAACGCCATGCTCCTGCAGCGCTGCCCCCAGTCCCCAATCCCCGGTCCACTTCTGGCATACGTTTAACTAACGCCCGGCCCGCTCCCGGGTGCACACGTGGAAAAGTTTGCTCACATTTAAAGGGCTTTAAAAAAGTGGCTAGCGAAGAGACGGGTGGGTAGCTGGGAGGGAAGTGGAAACTGGAGGCCATTGGCCACTGCGCCCGAAAGTAGGCAACAATATATATGGGCATTAAACGTGAACCGACTGCAGCCTGCAGGAGCACTCACACACATACATTCTTCTCTTCTCCCTATTAGCCCCCCTTTGGGTTTGCATTGCCGTGTTTATTTGTACACAAGCCAGCACACACACCCGTGTACGACATAATGCACACCGTGCCGCACGGGCCGGCACTCCTGCGACAGCCTGCCGTGGTGCATGTGTGCGTGTTGTGGCGCATTGATTTTTTCCCGAGCCAGCAACGGCTTCCCGGCTCTATGATTTGACCACATTGCTATGCCGCTTTACAAATTGCCGGCGGGCATACTGTTGCCTATGCCCCGGCACTGTTAGGGGCTTTGGTCTAGCGGTTCGATTAATCCAAGCTACCGGTATCTGGGAGGAGGCTTTTGTTAATCTCTGGGGAGCCAACCGGCCAGGGGTACATTTTTATTCTGCTATTGGGAGTAATCTGCTGCCTGGTTTATACCATTCAATAAGCGTCCACATTCATGCGCGGCCGTAGGTTGTTCTGATGCTTTAAAGTCATCTTATTTACGTCCTCAAAGTGTGATGCCACCCGTTTTCCACATTTTTATGATGGAAATAAATTCGTAACATTCACATTTTTCAGCTTTTTGACGTACCCACATGACTAGGGCATGCCATCCGATTGGGGGGAGAGGAGGTCCTGTTCCCGGCCTCGGTCCTGGCCCCGGCACCGAGTCACGAAGTTCAGTTGGATCTTATCGTGTCGGCAAAACCGACGCTCACATAGACACACATGCCCAGATTGGCGTAAGCTGCGGCAGCATTTAATGGCGAGTTTCGTTTTTGGCAGACATTGATGACTTTTTAACTGCAGTCATTTGCAAGGCGGCGTCGTTTCCACACACACACACCCTGTAACACCGCCATAGATATGGGAATGTTTGCCTAGGCCCCCACACTTGCGCGACTCTGTGGCGTTTCCGATTCCTCCGCTACACTCACAAAATGGAAAATATCTTTCATAAAATGTAAGAGTGTGTTTAGAAGTTCTAAGCCCTAAACTGTATTGTATGCTTTATCTGCACTTTGAAAATTAATTTTTAATGGCAGGATCTCCCCACACGCCGTCAACTGTCGTATTTTTCGAGTGTAGCCTCGCGTAGCATTGTAAGCCATTTGAGCAGAAGGCGGCGACATCGGGAAAATATCGCGTGACGCGGCGATAAAAATAATCATCATAATGTAATATGAAAAGAGGCCAGCGAAACCAACACGAGCCCGCTTGCTTAATCGATTTTCCCTTTTTCGCATGGAACTGGCTGGGGGGGCGGCGAACGGGGCGTGTCCCCATTTAATGCGATTATTTGCGATTTCTTTTCTGTGAACGTCCGCAGTGTCCGCAAATTAACGAGCCCCCATAATAATTTAGTCGCATGCCGTAATAACAGGCCGCAGGAGCGTGTGCCCTCAAGGATGCGACTCTGTGGGTGTGTATTTGCTACGGTTTGTTGGTGTTTTTGGGGTGCCCCAAGGTCGTGACACAGGCAAATTGATTTCGTTTCATGTTGTCGGACATATGTTACCGACTTTTTGGCGCCAACGCCATCGTCGCTCCAAGACATTTGCATGATCGTAAAATGAGAAATAAAAACGGGTTGTGGCGCCTTGCGGTCAAATGAGTGGGTGAATAAAAAATTTTATTACCCGTATGTGTTTTGTCCTGGAGCCGGAATTTCATTGTTTTTTTTTTTTTGTCCTCTGACATCGTTTGCAATTATTATTGTATACTTAAGGAGCCTGCTGTTCAATGTTGGCAACTTTTTGAGGCCCAAGCCCCGTCTTATTCGAACTCCAACTCGTTCTAAACTTTGGCACAATGGAGCACTTGACATTCAATACTGGCATGCCAAAACATTTCAATGCGGCAAACTAATTGAAAAGGGAAGCAGCTCAGAGCACAGACAACAGACAACAAGGAGAAAGTTTATGGCAAACACACAGGGCTCTGAGGAAGGAGACACGAGGAGACACGCTTTTAATAAATCCATCACATAACCCGCATTATTAAAAAGATCCAAGTCCTGACACGAACAAGCAAAGTTTCGCTGGCAAACACAAACACCAACGCACAGACGGCGAGAGGACTAACATGTCCTAGAGACGGAGGAGAAGCCGAACAGAAAGCACACACAAAAAGCGCTTATCAAATTTCCACAAACGATGACAATCAAACCAACTGAAGGCAGCTGGGAGGAAGGACACGACGAGGGCAGAGACAGGACCGGGCCAGACCAGACCAGACCAGACCAGACCAGACCAGACCAGACCAGTCCAGGACAAAATGATTGGACGTTGGCTGCTCTTGAGTGAATGTAATCGCCAATAAACTGCATAAAGCGCATATGAGCAGGACTGACTGACAATGGACGCTCGTCCAGGACATCGAAAGGATTCAATCAATGCGCAAACAAAAGGACAGCAGCGGACTAAAGCGGGCGACTTTTCTAGACGAAGACCCAAAGGCACATAAATAATTCAATTGTCAACACGCTCGCCAGTGCAACATGCGATAATATTACCCCAGCACCCCCCTCCTCCCCTCCCACCAAAACGGGAGAAACTTTCTGCTAACAAAAATAAACTTTTATTTTTTGTGTTGCCACTGATGTTGCCATGTAACAACTTTATCGATTTACACAAAATGAGCCTCGTTATTAGTTGGAGGGGCCATGTGTGACCAGGGGCAGGGGCGAAACGGATGGCAGACAGTTGCCATTGACAGACGGAAGGGAAAAGTTGGGGTATTCCCCGTTTCCAGCCCCCCCGGGGCTTTTCACCTCAATTACAGTGCCGACTTTTGGCCAGCTGACTAATCTGAAGTTCTTAGACCAGGATCCTTATCTGCAAAAGCCTTGCCCCGCAACATTTTTTATTGCCTCTTTTCTGCTTTTATGGCTTGCCACAGCTCCTGCATCATCCTTTTGCCCCTTCGATTTTATGATTTGACACACACCCGGCTACATTTCCTGGCTTTCGATTTTAAAGGCCCTCGCCCTGCCCGGCATTCCCATATGAGTGAGTGAGTGGTGTGAGTGTGAGAGTGCGAGTGCGAGTCCTTCGATCGCTTGGGCAATTTTTTATTGTTAGAAAATTGTTTTCTCTGCACAACGTTACGTTACGCAAAAAATTGATTTCTTGTCTTTATGGCATTGTCCCTTTGGCTGCTGGCTGCCTTTGGCAAATTTAATATGTTATCCTTCGATGTGCGTCGCCGTTGCTGCAGGGTGTTGTTGTTTGTTTGAAAAATATTGAATTTTTCGCAAAATAAAAAGGATAAGGGATAACATCTTTTGCCGTGTTTGCGGAAACCGAAGCAAACCAAGGAACGGCCAAGACAGGGAAAAGTGGAAAATTGTCCCTTCTTTCCTTTCGAAACACCCTCACTCCAACCCTCCAAGTCCTTGCTTGTCCATTTTGCGGTTAACTTGTTTCGGTTTCCTTTCTTTTCGGTTGTCTAACATGTGTTTCTGCTTACTATACATACATATACATACATATGCTTACTGTATACAAGTTACAGTACGAGTATCTCGTAGATATTTGATTTCAGAAATTGAATTGCATTTAATTTGCCGCCTATGTTTCCCAACATTTTCCGTCTCTGGCAGCTCGTTGGCTTGCCATATTTTCTATATTTCTTTCAGGTGTCGAATAAATTATGGAAAACTTTGCAATTGCAAATTTATTGCGAGCTTAGTATTTATGTAAGACTGTTTACTTGCCGCACTTGAGGTATTTCGTGAAGTTTACTCACCTAAAAGTAAAAGACGAATACCGATATTTAGCCAAATGCATGTGTTTTGATGAAATTTATTATTGGCATTTAATTGCGGACAGACATTGAATCGCAATCGCAACACGCTCCCAAATCCATTTAAAGCAAAGCAAACCCAAAGAGTGTTTTTTCTGTTGCACATTTGAGGGATTTAATGTGCATTTTGGTTTTTCAATTTAAGCTGCCTCTTCTTTACCGCGAGGCAGAAATCCAACTGTTGAGTTTAACTGGAAAATATTATGAATATTTTTCAGCTCACTCTCGGCGGACTTTTATTTCGCTATTATTTTTCATGCACCGTTTTTTGTTCATCAACAAAGCATTAGCGCTTGCCCGCTTAGGGACTTTCACAATGTGTTTTTTGTTCGTTTTTTATACGTTTTCCGTCTGCCAGCGTGTGTGTGAGTGTGTTTGTGTAGGCGTGTCAGTCCCCCAGAGGCCAGGAAAAACTGGCAAACAAACAAACGGGGCAAATGATGAGCAGCGGTGGGCAGGCAAACAAATGAGAAAAAATTTCAATTCTAACGAAGAGAAAAAATCGTTACAAAAATACGAAAACGTACTCGTATTTGTACACCAAAAAAAAGCAAGCAAGGTGGGGCAGGGGGGCGGCGGGATAAGAATACATAAAAAATAATATCATGAATGCAATGACTTTTAATGTACAGTTATTGCGCAGCTGTCTGATGTCCCGCTCCCGCTCCCGCTCCCTCTCCCCTCTCGCTTTTCCCCGAGCACACAAATATATATTTTATATATATATTTTAATATTGCATGCTTTCTGGCGCTGCAAGGAGAGCATAAAATAAGTGCTGCACGCAGGAGGCAAGTGTTGGGGCCTGTGCACTGCACCGTGTATCCTTTTTGGCAAGCTTCATTGCCACTTTGGCCAAAAAGGGTAGACCGACAGTCACACACTGAGGCATCCAGACATTCTGCCGCCGTTTCCCGTTGCCCGCTGCACATACTAATAAGGCTAAGTGGCAATGACAAACACAAATGCACAGGGAAAGCTGGGGGGTGGGGGTGGGGAGAAAGTGACAGGACCAAGGGACTGGGGCGACAAATGTCTGTTTGGAACTCTGCGCAACCACAAAGCGAAAATTTTACGACTCTTGAATGACCTCATAAGCATGCGTGTTTATTTTTTCGCCGCGACTTCACTCTGCATTTGACCCCGCATTAAATGCCAAACAAACGAGCCCTATTTGTTGGCCAACAGGGAGCCAAAAGCTAATGAGAAAATTGTTAAATCTTCAAGGCATATCTGTGAGCTGAATTACAAAGTTTTCTTTTTGTGAAATACCCATTTTGCTCGGCAGCTAGGACAGCAAACTTCCATCAATGTCGCTTGGCAAATGCAAAAGTTGGCTTTGTCATTTTGGCTATTTATAGGCAGCTGTCATATTGTAAATTGATGCCTTGCACTCGAACCATTAGACCCGCCCACGCCCCGCCCCGCCCCCGTGCCCTGCCTGACAGAACCGGAACCATTTCTTTTATAATTCTTTCGTTAAGGAAAAATTGCAAGGACTTCTTCGGCCCCCAGCTCCTTGGCTCTTACTTGCGAGATGCTTCTGCCTTGTCAAGCCATAAAATGTTATCACAAAAAGTATTTTCCAAGTCAGCGCACACACAAAAAGCAGCTGAGGGGGGCGGGAGAGGGGCAGGAACTTGGCAGCTAGTGGCTGATGGCAGGCGAGCGAGTGGGACAGACAAACTTCAAAGCGAAAAGTTCGGCGCACACACATGCAGCAGCCGGTGAAAGTTACAAATAGAGTTGCCATAAAATTTCATATGCTTATCACGTGCGTTATACCTTCGCCCCTCTCTCAGGCCAACCACCACCCACCACCCTCCCTCAGTTCACTCGCCCCACCGACAGATGGCGCCAAATTGCGCTTGCAACGCTGTCAGCCCTTTCACACGTCAACCGCTGCAGCAGCATCGCCGCATCGCGGCATCCCAGCATCCCAGCATCGCAGCGTGTTTTTTGGATCCAACTGTACCGGCAAGTGGGGCGGCGCAGCGTGGAAATATTTTCGCTATTTTAAGCTGACAACGTTGCGTTCCAGCGGCCCCTGCTCTATGACTATTTTATTGTCATATTTATCTACAATCAAGCTGCACACACACACCACACACACGGAGACCCACACACAGCTCGGTGTCTGATCTATGGACAAAAAAAATAAAGCATTGCGCTCGTGCCCTGCTCTTTGGCCTGCATGTGACAAAACAAGAGCAGGACCCACAAAAAATCCTGGCTAAAGTGCGTTTTCCACCAGACCGAGCTTCATGTCACAGGGAATTGGCTTTTCTTTCCTATTTTATTTGGACTTTTTCGTTGCAGCTTTGCCAATTTTGGCCCCCTTTGATTCGAAATTTCACGCTTCGAGAATGGAAACCCATTGTTTAGGGCTTGACATATTGAAGAGAGACATAGAGGAGCGGCTCGTGCGATAAGAGTGTCACATTCCCGATTTTTACGCCAGCCAAAAACCATAAAAAACTGACGAAACTCAATTAAAATTACAGGACAGCGCGATAAGGCCCCAGAAACTAAAATTAATGCAGGCATTTGCTGGCATTGAAAGTGTAAGCCGCGCCCGCGTTCGCCCACAAAAAGCCAGCTGGCAACGATTGCGATATTCGTGGCCCACTTAGGGGGAGCAAATAAAAAAGTTGTTGGAGGCCACAGGATAAACAGGCCGAAAAAAGTTAACCGGTCGTGCTCAACACCACATGTGACCCAGATAATCTTATTATGAACTCATTTTGAGCGCATTTTTGGCACAGAAAGCACAAAACACCATCAAATTAGATTCAATGAGGGGGGCGGCCTAGGCGGCCACCTAGTTTTCCAATAAATTGTGGCAAATTATGCGGCCAAAGATTAAATTCGATTCTTATGTAAATCCAAGGCAACGGCGGCAGCAGCAGCCAGAGCAGGAGGCCGGAGTTTTGAGTTTACCTTTATCCTCCGATCCGAAGGATCCAGGTGCCAGACAAACCCGGCAGCCCGGCAGCTGTGGGCACTGACCCTCTACCTCTAATCTGCATAATTTGCCCAGGGAAACTGAGACGAAGGTGAGGTCCCCGTGGCATTATAAATAGTCCAAGATATTTATTTGTAATGAGGAACAGGGGTTGCCTTGCCGACGCAAAAGTCAGGACATTCGACCGTCGAAGCACCAACGGTCATTGCCAGTCAGTCGCTCTCAGCGGGGTAGTTTGCTTTTCCAAACTTGGACTACCAACTCTCGGCTGCGGATGCGAATTGGCACACGGACTTTTTGTTCGATTAGGGAGCAAACACAACATCTGCTCTATGGCCAAAGTTCCGGCTCTAACGGCCAGCCACTGAGTTATGCCGACGATGGACCTTTTACCATTTTCCCAGCTTGCAAAAGTTGATTAAAAACTGCAGGCGGCAGGCAGTTGATGGCTCGTCTCGGTTTTTGGTCAATTATGCCAAGTTCTGAGGCCTATTTTGCGGCCGGAGTGTCTGACCACAAGCGATAGACCATTGCTCAATCAATAAATATCTGGTCTGGAGGACATCATTTGCTACATCCGCCCAATTGAATGTGTTACGAACGGCAACACAATTTATTATTAAATAAGCATGACAAATGAACGAAGACTGGGATCGGAACAGTGGGCGACACAGATATTTCTTTGGGAAAAAGTAGATTTCCCAAAGAAAGGTGCAGTTCTGAAACTTCCGTATTCCCCTAAAAGACTCACACATTTTTGTAGGCTTTTATATCAGCTTAAGTGTAAGCGATATATTTATCGTCGAAGCCCCACATATTTATCGATTTCCAAGAAAAACACATCATAAGTTTAACCTAATCCCCTTATCCAGTCTAGTTATCCCAGCTCAACGTGTATCACAGCATTTCCTATTTCCCACAACTTTCCCCCGTTGGGTCGGTCACCTACCCGATCCAAGGTCAAATTTTCCAGCCACCCGCCGCATTCCCTCGTCACTTTGCCACCTCTATTTTGCCCACACTTGACACGGCTCCTTTGTTGTTGGGCAGCCACAGGAGCTCAGTCATGTGTAAGTCAAATGAATTTGTCATGAGGTTTTCCCCGCTGCTGTTATTGCTGCTGCTGCTTAGGAAACCGAAAAAGTGACAGCCCGTCCAGGAACACCAAAACACACAGATACACAGGGGAAAAACGGAGCGGCACTTTTGGCAATTTAAAACATATCAAGCCAGCCAGCCTTCTGCTGATGGGGTTAAGTGTTTCGTAAAGATTTGAGCGAGCCTCTACCGATTTACCCGACTTATTTTTCCGGTGCAAGTATCTTGTGGGATGAGGGGATATAGAAAGCCACTTGGCAGTTTGCCTCGGCTTGGGGCATTTATAAATGTAATGCCAATAAATACGCAGGGACCGGTGAAAATCTATCGATTGCCAAGCGGCTTCGATTCAAAAGAGTTTCCTGTACCTTGTGTCACCGACAGACCGCCCGGGGCTTGATTGGCAAATGCCGCAGCGGGTGTTTTCCCTTCCTAAAAAATATAAAAAATAAATGTATGGCCGCTGTTGTCCTCGAGCCCCATGTGTGTGTGTGTGAGTGTGTGGTTCAGACGACTGACGCCAGAGGGCGTTGCGAGGAAAGAGCGGCCTGGCTAGAAAACCTGACAGGTGTTTGCCTTGGGCTACGCTTTTTGGCCTGCTTCCGTCAGCCGTCTGGCATTTTTAAGTGCCCTAAAAATACAATACAAATGCGCTTAATTATGCACGGCCCGATGTCCGCTGTCCGCTGTTCGCTGTCCGAAAATCTGCAGGAAGCAATTACGTGGGCGGACTGAAATCGGATAGTGGTGTGCACTGCTATGCAGGGGGTGGGATGACTCATTCTCCTTCTGGTGTTGATGACGTCAGCTTACCGGCTTAGCACCCCCAAAAGAGACTCTGAGGGTGAACTTCGAGGAAATGAAAACCAAAACCCAAAACCGAGTCAGTAGTCAAGAACACACAAATCAAAGTCAAGAATTTTTGCATTGGAGAAGGCGGCGCTTCCTTCCAACTCGAAACCGGAAGTCCTTTCTTATAAGAGCCGGGAGAAAAAGAGAAACTAGCGCGGTATTGGCAGGACCTCTTTGCCATTCGCTCTTGAGCGACGCCTCTGAGTCAAAGAGCGCTTGAGTGGAAATTCACAGAGCTTCGAGGGTTCCCGGAGAGCGATGGTGTCGGGGCTTTGATTTGATCCAATTAGCGCGTAAAATGCAAGAAAGAAAATCATTTCCAAGGTCTAAATAAAATCAGCAATACGAAGCTAATGAAATTAGGTAAAGCCTATTCCCAGTTTTGGAATTCAACGCATAAAGTTACCAAGGAATTGTAAACAACAAACTTTTCATGATTTTCACCTTCTGCTAGCTTAAGTTTAAACGACTTTAAGGCGATTTTGGCAACAAAACAAAATCCATTAACTCGAGCCGCAATCTCATTACAAGTCGCAACGTTTTGGCGCATTACCCGGTTCTATTACCACCGGAAACCACCGACACACACGCATTCAAGTTTAATTAACGGGAACGAAAAAGTTTTGTGCAACAAATCCCAAGTTTATCCCGCTCACGATTGACAACGCTTTGGAAAACACAACTAAGGAGACAAGGTGGTGCCGGCGAAGAAAACTTTTACATTATTAAACTGGAACTGGTTTGAAATGTTGACAGCAATTTGACAGGGCCAAAGGGCCGGCCCATCGACAACAGAAACATTTACACGGCCTCCGAAATGAAACAATAATAACAATAATAGTAAAAAAAAGACACACACACACAGACAGCGGAGTGGGGAAAATTCCATGATTGCCACGACAACGACTTCTCAAGGGTTGTGCGTGTGTGTGTGTGGTGTGTCCTGCAATAAGCGTGGCAACAAAATAAATAAATAAAAAAAAGGGATCCTGGATCAGGGATCAAGGCGGGCCACTACGGGAGGGGAATGTAAAACAAATTTGTTTATTGTTGACACTCGAATCGGCAAACGGGATAAGGATAAAGGACGATGACACCTCAACCTTTCGTCCTCTGGCCATTGTTCACGGCGGAAAAGGGTTGTGGAACTTTTGAGGTATCCTGTTATTGGACACCTTCTAACGGTGACTGGATGCTCTTCTTGATTTATGAGCGTGTGCCGCTCGCGCTTCTTTTGTGCCCCATCTCATATCCTCTTAGCATGCTAATTGCGCGGCCTTCTTCGCTTACGGGACACGTCTTTATGCATATAGTCGTACTTGTCGGTGCGTACAGCACCCCGCACCGAGAGCCCAAGAAAAAAAGAGAGCCCAAAGAAATTCAGAAGATATCCAGGAACCCGAACTGGAAGCCCAGTTACGTGTGGAACGTGCCGCATAATTCAGGTTTGCCTTTCACTCCGCCTTATTGAATTGCCGCTTCCCATTTGGGACACTTTTGTCGAGTGCCTCCATCTCTGTCGCGTTTGGCATTCATGCGGGTAATTTATGTAAATTTATTGTTCCTTTATCTGTTCTTTTTCAGGCGTTTCTTTTGCGAGTATTTTGGTGTTTCCACGGCGCGTGTTTGCTGTCAAAATATTGGGCGCCCATCCCGGCGAGCTTAATCAATTAATAATGAGAATGCAGATGTTTGGTCCTGCTCCTTGGCCCGCTGCCTTGTTCGTGGCCAATGGGACGCAATGAATAAGAAATCGTTTTAACGCTGTTGAATATTCCCGTGCCGATGAAAATATATGAGCCGATTCCTGAGCTACAGATAAATAGGGAATAATAAAGTGCATATTGGATGGCTTTTGATATCTGCTGCGAGGAGGAAGTAATGTGACAATATTCGCTGTCACTGATTTTCTTTCACCGGAAATTATTGAGCATTTTATTGATTAAACATGGAAAAGAAAAATGTAATCCAAACAAAGAGGGTTTAGAAGGAATTTTTCTGGGTTTCTTGCTTTTAAAGTGAACGAAAGTTTTGAAGCCAGTTCCCCCTTCTTTTAACAGCTTCAGGACCTTTTAAAGCTTTCCAACACTTTCGTTTTTATTGCCTCGCATTCAACGCGCTTCCATTCCTCATTTCCATAGTTCCCCCGACACATTTAACCCTTCGCAATTGCAATTCCCTTTGCGTTTATTGATTCCTTCACCAACGCATTCCCATCGTACCGCTCTAACGTCCGCTTACCCCAAACGAATTTGTATTTATTAATAATGCTTTTGCGGGGGAGCAGCGACACGGTTCCCAGCGATTCCGACGATTCCGACATTTGGCTTTATTGTTTCATGCAAAGACATTCGCAAGCATTTGCAACACAACAGCCACCCTCGGCGAACTAAACCGAACAAACTCAATTACGTAATAAAAATTTATGGAACTTCCCCCGCCCGACCAGCGGACATTAAAATTGCTGTTTGCTCTTCTCCCCGGCTGTGAATGCTATTGATTTTACCACTCCGACTTCCCCGTCCCTTGGCTTAGCCAGAATATTGATGGACATGGAATCGGGAGTAGATCAGGCCAAATCCTATATCATTAATACTTGTAAGCGAAAAAAGGACGAGCCGGCCCCGCATTGACCCTCATTTGGGCCAAACTTTTTGTGGGCGCTTGCGTTTATGTAATTCATCTCAATAAAACTCAAGAAATCCACACACACAAAAAAACTATAAAATGTCTCCGGGCGGGAAGTGCATAAACAACTAAGGGTTCGTGGCCAGCGCGTGTCCCGTTGCGGAATTTGGAATTCGGAATTTTCGAATTTATTATTCCTGGGGTGGCTGCGGACTTCCGAGAGTCCTTCGACTTTTGGACCCGACTGCGGCGGGTGCAAATGGTCACTCAGCGCCAGCTGCTAATTGTGATCTGTGTGCGTGTGAACGACTTTCGTTTGACCTTCGGACAGACGCTGAACTTGTTATCAACGCCAAAAAATCAAACAATCCAGTAGCAGAAAATTCCCAAAAATCTAAACAAGTTCCTCCCTAGCCTGGGAAAATAATAGAATCGAGCGCGTCGGGCTTGTGCTGAGATGGACAACCCTTGAGATACATCGAAGCCCAAGGCTGAATCCCAAACATTCCCCATATATTTATAAGCACATTATAATGCATTGTTGTCTCTCAGTGAAAAGCGAGTGTCCTTTGTCACATGCACAGCTCAGCATATTAATGATTTCTATTCCTGCTCCAACGGCCTCCTGCATCCCTCAAGGAGTTTAGTTTTCCCTCAAAAAGAGGTCCGTCAGGGAAAAGTGAAGTGAAGGGAAGCTGGGAAGTTCACAACCCTTTCGGCACATAAATTAATTTTCTTGTTCGCTGAATCTCGGCCTTTCTTGCGGAAAGGTCCGTTAATGATGATCAGTATAAATAGTTGGACAGAGGTTCCGGATGCCGCTGCTGTTTGCCCATGATTCTGGGGGTTTTTATTATGTATGCTAATGATTATGCGAAATTCCGGTTAACCGACAAACAAAACGCTTTACGAGCATGTGTGCTGCTGACACAAAGGCCCCCAAACACTTTTCCCATAATTGAAAATTACGAAATGTTTGCTCCGCCTTTGAAAATACGGTCAAGTGTCTCAGATGCGTTATTAATTTACTCACGGATGCGCCGACATTTTTGGCAAGGGTTGGGCAAATAAGAAGGGTTCAATGAGAGTTGTAGTTTACCTGCAAAGAGAATAAGCAAGATAGTTCGGGTTAATTAGTATACTCGATTAGGTTTCATAGCTTCAAAGAGAATGTATGATTGGCTGGGCAAATACAGGTTTTTCTTTTAATTTCCCTTTCTTGGGTTGAAACTAATTTCGATTAAATGTTTGCCTGGTCTAGCATTTTCACCCACAACCCCAGACACTTGTCATCTCACAGCCAATTGCACTTAGTTGTCAGCACTTTAAATTAAGTCAAATGCCAAACAACCACGCCGGGCGCCTAAAAGTCTGCAAACAAAGAGTCACACACTCGAATACACTCACTGCCGCCAGCCTGTGTGTGTGCGAGTGCGAGCACGGTCCATTAAATTTAGCCGACCACTAGAATGGCTGGCGAATAGAATAGAATAGGACTCGAGGAGTCGTGAAAACGACATCCGCAAGAAACAAGATACGTATACGTTTCGAATCACGCTCCGCCTGCCTTCCGCCTTCAAGGTCATTAAACAAAATACTGACTAGGGGCCGGCGGTAGTGCCGTTGTGCTGCTGCGATGCTGTGCTGCTATGCTGCTGGTGGTGTTTGAGGTATTGCGCGCAGGATTGGGCAATTTTTAGCACTTTTCGCTGGCGAAATCCAAGCAAACCGCAAAAAGTCACGTAGCCGGTAGATGCTTTCTGGCGTAGTTGGAGGGAGCGAGTGCGGAGGGGGCCGCAGCTGCCTAACAAGTCAACACAAAAACACTCAAGTGCGAAAAAATGAAAATGAAGCAATGTAGTCCGGCGTTAGGGGAAAACCAAGGAGCATGGGAATGCACAAGGCAAAATATTGTCGTTACGTTGTGATTATTTGACAAGGAAATTTTGAATCAAAGCGTCAACATGCAGCAATAATACTGGCTAAAAACGTTTATTTTTTATTATTATTAGCAAAAGAGTAGTTGATTTGCATATTCCTTGCACAGTTTTGTCTTTGAAACTATGAGTTTCAATCGTTTGGAATGCCAATCGTCATGATTACAAATCTCTGATTTCTGTGTCGGTAAAGTTGATAAACATGTTCCCCATCTCGATGAAACTTGAGGTATTTGTTGGCAACCAATTCCTCAGACAAGGCATAACTATCGAACACAGATTGGTGGCCATAAACTGATTGTTTAATTCCTTCATCTGCCGTAAAAGATTGGTTTCTATCTCTCGGATACACACGTTTTTTGCTGTGTTGGAAAGCGACTTAAGTGAATCCCTTAAAGTGCGACGGCGACGCTTTAAGTGGCGCACATGTGCTCAGGGGGTGGGGCTGCGGGCTGCGGGCTGCCGACTTCCTCTCCTTTTCTGTCACAAGGGTAACTAAGAGTGTGTCCCACATGGTAGGGGTACTCCTGGCACTGCTCCCCCCGCCCCACCCCATAAAATGCCCCCGCGCGCACGGAAAGAAAGAAAGCTCAACCGCACGAGTGCCGGCGCGAGGGTGAGGGCAATGAAATCTTAATGCCTTAATGGGCCACACAATCTAATTTAGTTTTGTTTGCCCTCTCGTTCCAGCTCTCGCCGTCGCAGTCGCCATGGCCATCGGCCATTAGTTCTGTCCCGGTCGCACTTTAGCCCATTTCAGGCGGTTACTTCTGTTTTGGTTGGTTTTTGTATTTTACTATAAATGATTTTTTTCGCTTTCGGGGCTTTCTGCCATTGCTAATGCCGTTGGCTTTGCTTTTTCCTCGCCCCGCCCCTAATTCTGCCACCACTCCTCCCCTCCTCCCCTTTGTTTTGTTCTCCTTTTTTCTTTGCTTTTTATGATTGTTGTTGTTCTAGTTGTTCGCCACTGTGCTTCGTAATCCTATTAACAATGGCGATATCGTTGTCGTCATCACTGCGTAAGTCATAAGTATACAGCCAACCCAAAGGTACCAATACACCACAGACACACATACTATATGCATATACCGCTGGCGACGCCATATTTCATACGTTTCCTGAACCGCGGCGGTTGCCATATTTGAATATGGATTTCCCCACGCTTTTTTCTAGTCCAACATCGACTAATTAGATTTAAAGTGCATTGAACTACTGGGCATACGGCTTCATCCCAATAATAGGCCCCCTTTTTGTGAGAAGCCCGTTTGTTGAGGCTTAAAAGGGAAGTGTGGAAAAGCATTACTTTATTGGCTGTGCATTTTAAATTGTTATACCATGTACCTTAAAGTACAAATGGTATAATAAGTTTGTGCAATGTGTGTAACAGGGAGAAGGAAGCGTTTGCGACCCTATAAAGTATTTATATTCTTTATCAGCATAAACAGCCAAGTCGATCTAGCCATGTCCGTCTGTCTGTCTGTTTGTCTGTCTGTTTGTCTGTCTGTTTGTCTGTCTGTTTGTCTGTCCGTCTGGCTGTCTGTGTGTATGAACAAATCGTTCTCGGAGATGGTAACAGCAAGAGATGTAATTCTTTTTGCTTTTAGTGCGTTACTAATGCAGGCAGATCGGGTTTATTTCAAATTTTTGCTACGCCTCTTTCCGCCTTAGAAATTTGCATAAAACTGTACATGAATGAATTAACACTAGTTTGGGTAAAACAATTTATTGCTTTCCTATAAACTAAACAAATAAGGTCCAAAAGAAAAGCTTTATTTCGGGAATAAACTTTGAAATGTATATTATTCCTAGTCCCCTGGCGATATCTGAAGTGATTTTCGCTTGAAAGCATTGAGGGGCTGAACCGAGCTCTTTCGGGCCAAAAACGACGCCGGCTGCTGGTGTGCGCTATACTGAAAATTTCCTACAACATTCTTGTAGAGCACAAAGACAGCTTAATCCTGGCTCACTATAAATCAAACCCACACACGCACTCTCGCATGCAGAAGACGTAGTAAGCTCCCAGGCGCATATCAAGTTGAGTTTTAAATATTGTAACATTTTTTTGAATTTTTTGCTCCGGCTGCTGCTGCTTCTCCTGCTGCTGCTGCTGCTGTGTGAAGCTAAAAATTCCCCGAAGCTTAACAAGTTTAAGTTGGCTGCACAGGAGCAGCCCAGCAGAGCGGCTCCGAAAAAAGAGCAAGCAAACTAAGCCAGAGCGAGGGCAGAGACCTGGGTTAGACGCACTTTAGTTTCTATGCAAAATAGTTTTAAATTACACACCAAAAGAAATTCTAATTTAATTTAAATTCTGGCACGCCAGACACCGAGACTCTGGGTTGGGATCCTGTATCCAATTTTAAGTACTCCAAGTGGCGGCGTCTCAAGTTGCTTTGGCATTTATTTATATTTCATGCAAATTAACTGCAGCTATAAATTGACAGTGCACACTCTTAGGCAGACCTGACTGATGCGGTGATGCCGTGAAATGCGAATGGGAATGCTGGGAGTAAACCCCTTTTCCCACTGAGTTTTGACAGGCGCGGGACATTTTCTGCTTGCTTACCGCTTCAACTTTTGCCCAAAAAACCAGACGCAGCAGAGAACTTTCCACCTGCAGCCTTGAGTTTTATCCACCTGAAGCCTGCAACCCGTCTCCCCCCGGACTCTAGAGCTCCGAAGCTGCAACATGTCAAAATCTGCGACAGCCGCGAGTTAGTTGAAAGCTGAGACAGAGAGTTTTCCCATCGCTTTTTTGATCATTTTATTTTTTGGCTATGGCTATGATATGTGTACTGGCATTCGGGAAAAACTTTCGACAGACAAGTCGCAGCGGGGGGACATTAAAATTAAATTAAAACGCCGAGAGCATAAATTGAAAATGTTGGAAGTTTAATGAAATTAAATGGTTTTGATTGATGGGGTAAGTTTTTGAATTGCAGTCGCTCGATTAAGACCTGCAAAGCAAACTAAAATAATTATGTGTACTTCTGGTTTGGACTTATCAAAGGGTAATGCAAATCAATGGCATTTCTTGATAGCTTTTTTCTCTCCACATCAATCGGGCTCATTTAATTGGCCGCCAGTGTGCGCCATGCATTTTTTAGATGCCACATCATGCAAATATATGGGGAATATATAGCGCACATGTGTAAGCTGCTTGCGGATACTTCTCGTGCAGCATAATGATGCGACTTTTGCACTCAAGTTGCCGCACTCTGCATGCCGAAGACATCGCAAATTTGTCGCGACTGCGGATCGCATCCTCGAGATACTTTGCCCCGGCCCGTGCGCCCTGCCTGCCTGCTACCGCTACCACTTTCGCTCGCCGGTGCTGCGGCAGAGCATTCCTTCTGCCTTGACACGCTTGACAAATTCGCATGCAATTATTTATAGAGAAGTGCCAGAGAGACGAAGACAACTTGACTTGACTCGACTTGACTTGACTCGGGGACGTCGCTCCGTCCGTCCGACCGTCCTTCCGTCCGTCTGTCCGTCCGTACGTCCCCATGAATGAATGAATGAGGGTGTCAATGGAAGGGGCTGGCTGGGTGATTGCGAATGCTTCTTGGATGACGTCACTCGCTCCACTTTTTGGGCAATTTAATTATGCAATTTCGAGAAAATATTTTTATGCGAAATGGTGTGCGGTGCGTCGTTTGCGGTGCTCATAATTTCTGTTTCGATTTATGCCAAGTGTCAGCCGAAGGAACTGCCAAACCGGCCGAGCCCTCTCCCTCTAGTATAGTATGTATGTATTTCTGCGAGGCTTTCCCCTTTGGCTTTGGCCATAATAAATATTTATGCTAAATTTATTTGCATTTGCTCTTAGCTTTTTGACATTTTTGGCAAACGTTTCGTGCGCTTGTTGGCAATTAGTGTCAGCTGCCTCTTTTTCTCTGAGCGAGCAAGTGAGTGAGCGAAGCAGAAGCACGCACTAACCGTTTGTTAATTAAAAAACTTTCCGGCATTTGTTTAATTTTCATAATTTACAATGCGGTGCAGCAGCAGCAACAACAGCAGCAGGAGCAGCAGCACAAAAAAAAAGAGATAAAACTGCTGTAGCCATTTGAGCGAAAAGTTCCCTGTTTTATCTCCCGTCTTCTATTTTATCTGCTCGGCTCTTGGCTAATTAAACGACGCAACAAGTTAATTAGCAAGGACAAAGGCATGACTTTGGTCAGTGCATAAAAAACGGGAGTCAAAGCTCCTTCTCGCTCACAGCTTATCATTTCAATAATACACATTCTTTTTGTTCTACTAGCCAGTGGCTCGAGTTATAAAAGTTATTAAAAAAAACGAAGGGGATGTCCGTGGAGTTTTCCAGCTTGTAAAAGGGAAAACTGACGCAACAGCTGCAGTTAGCAATATGCCAATGATTAGTTGCAGGACGGCACAGAGACAGATACAGAGACAGAAACAGAGAAGGAGAACGTTTTACGTGCATTGGCCTAAATTGGTTCTTTATGGATTGCTTCCGCCGCCGCCGCCCCATCCTTTCCTGCCGTTTGCTTTTATGCCAGCGCTGCCGTGTTTAGCACAGCTTAGCCATCTTCATTAGGCGAGGAGGAGACACAATCAGCAAAATGAACGGAGGTCGCCCGCTTTCCGCTTTGGACCAACTAACCGTAAAGACTCATATGGCGGCCACATTTTCCCTTATCCTGCAACTGCATTCGCTGACAATTTCAGTCGAAACAGAGAACACACAAAAATGGCGAAAAATTCTAAACCTTTTCATTTCCCGGCTTTTTCTCGACGGTTTCGTAATTAACTAAAAAAGGGGACTTGCGCGGGGTTACATAAATACCTAAATGCCAGACAGACAGGCGAGGATTTCGTTTTAAGCGCTATTTAGTTGCCCCTTGTTTTGAGCTCTTTTTTGGAAGATTTTATTTTAATTTAATTCAACGAATTCAAGTGCTGGCCCTCCGCTTCCTGTGGCGAGGCCCGGGGTAGGGCCACGCCAGTGTAATGCATTTTCTTGCACTCTACATCGCAATGCACTAAACGTGGATGCGGAAAAAAGTAAGAGAAACTTTCGACGTGTGTCCACCATCGCTTAACCCCCGGGCTTATTACGTTTTTCAATTAGCAAAATTAAACTCGAAGGGAGTCCTCTGGCCAGTGCACACACTGGCTGGCCAAAAGCTTTCACTGAGATAGGGCTACCAAAATGTGGGCGGCGGCAGTGGGCCATAAAAAAGAATCTATACATACTCGTACGTGTAGTGTATGTCTATGTGTGTGTGTTTGCGATTCTGCTGGGCAGGAGCAAATCAACAGCAGAATCAACAAAACAAATTGCGAAGAGGGCAATACGTGCAAGTGGTCTCCAATGGGGCAACATATGTTGGCGAGGGTCTCGCTGCAGAAGCACCAATCATCAGTATTTGTTGCTACTTGCTACGTTTATCTTTCACAACTTAGTATTAAATCTAACAACATTTAAGACAAAACATTGCCGGAGTGCAGCACTCTTTAAAGTTTAAACGGTTTCCGCTTTAAAGGTTTTAGCGCTCGTCAAAAATTATTGACGAGCCACTGGGGTTGCGCTCCTTACTTGACTGCTTTCAGCTGCTCTCCCTCCGTTCATAATTTCATTTTACCCCTTTGCATTTTTTCCACAAACCATTTGCCAAATGAAATTCATCCAGCTACTTCAGCCACCGTCGAATTTAATCTGAAATCAAGGGAATGGCCCGAAACAGCGACTGCGAGTGTTTGCAGTTGCTTTTTATTAATTTGTTCAACACTGGCAAACGCCTGGAAGCAGCGACAAATGCTATTTTCAGTCTGGTCTACAGAACCCAAACAAAACGGGGAGAAACCACCAAGAGGAAAACAGAAAATAGGGGAAAAGCGGCAAAACTGAAACCAGCAAAACCGAACCCAAGCTCAGCTTTCGTATCCCAACTCAAATCCTAAAACGACTGCAGGATATAATTTTTTCGGGGGTTTCTCCACAGTGTTTTTTTTTTTTGCTATCCGCACTGACTCTGGGTGGAAAAACTCTCAGTTTTCAAGTTTTGTGGCAGTTTTGCGTGTTTGCTTATAATTTTGTTTGAGTTGCAGTGCCACGCCTGCCGCCCTTTTAGTTACAGCAAAAAAAAAAGGAGAAAAAAGTAAAGTGGGAGTTAAAGTTGGTTGGAGGGCACAAAGCAAATTTGTAATTACTTTTTCATGCTGCAATTAAAAATGGCGTAAATAGCCTGTAGCGTTCGAAGGGGATTGCGATGGCGATGGCGATGGATAAATACTCAGCCAAAATTCGCTTAGTTGCAGTTTTTGTTAATAAGATTGCAAAGAGTTTTTGGTAGTTTAAGTTTGCCTTCACAATTAGGTGTTAGAGTGATTCCTTTGGCGCGGAATCTATTGATTTTTATATTAATCTGCGGCCACCGCGATCTATAAAATTCACTTTTAATGACAGCCGAGCACAGGAAAAAGAACTTGTTATGCGGTCGTTGTTGCTGCTGTCGTCATTAGTGCAAATTACAAGCAATTAAACATGGCCAACACAAGCGCTATAACATGCCAAATGAGGAGAATGAGGGCGGTGGCCCGCCCGCCTGAACGATGCATTAAATTAATTGAAAGCATTCAGCGCGAACCATTTGTACAGCGCGTAATTTGCCATTCACATACCGAGTTTCCCTTTTCAATCAATTTGCAATTACTTAAAGTCCAGCACTACGCTATAAACACGAAATTCTCATAAAAATTTAGAGCGGAGCGTGCATGTTGCAATAAATAATTTAGCAAGCCGAGGAGGAGCTGGAAACCAAGGATGTGAAGGAGGTCACTGGCCACGTTCTATGCTCTATGCACATGTCTTCGATCCCCCAAGGAAATCAACATAATATAAAATGAAGCGTAGAAAAGAGCATGCGAAGATACGGGCTAAATCATTCAGATAGTTGCAGCCATCGGAGGTCCTTGCGGCGCTTATAACTTCCCAATTTAAGCTTTAAATTACCGAAAGCATGCGAGGCGCACTGGTGAGCGTTAATTGAGGCTTGGAGCAAGAGATGTATCTCTTTTGAAGCCGCATTCCCATCCAACGCCTCGCCAAACTTGCGTTTAATTCTTCTAGCACTAATTCCAGTGAAAACAAAGAACGAATTAACCGAGGGGGAAAATACAAGAATTCTACTTTGTTGCGGCGCCTTTTGAGTTTCGGTGCGGCGGCCTAAAACATGGATAAACATCTGGAAAGGCGCTTTTGCCAGGATGTAAATGGGCAACGAAACGAGCCACCCCAACCAGGCTCGAATGAGCCGCCACCACCACCCGGTTCTGCTGTCTGTTTCGGCGTCTGTGTTCTTTGCCTTTTACCTTTTTGCGCATTTTAGTTGGTTGCCTCTGTTTTGTTCGGCTTTCAGCTTGTGCTTTTTGTTTTGGCCACTCTTTGCCATGGCAACACGCGTTAAATAACACACACAAAAACGTTAAGTGGATTTGCCAGTGTGTGTTTGGCAGTTGCGGGCCGGAAAATATCTAACCCACCACGAACCACTGCCGCCATTCGTCTCGGCTTCTCAAAGAATGCATGGTAATTATATAATTTTATTTATAGCAGATAAGTGCGGTGAAAATGCAATTAACAGGAGCCGCGTGAATAAATCTAGAAGGGGAGCAGGGCGGACGCAGATGATTACGAAATCTGCACTGAAATAAAATTTTAAAACAAAATAATTAACCTAAAAACTAGAAACAATCTCGGGTCTCGTTGCAGGTTGAAATAATTTAAATCTAACTTTTTAAAATGTGAATATGTAGGCAACTTTGGTAGCTTTTGTAAAGTAAAGTCTTCCCATCCACTCATATGAGCTTAAGCTGCAAAAAGGAAACGGTTCTTTTGTTTCTCTATACTTGAACTTTTTAAACCAAACTTTTTTAACCGTTCGGAAGATTTTTTGTGTGGCCATTTTGTCGTAAGGACTTTGCCATATGGTATATTAACTCTGCCAGACAATCTCCCATTCATTTGTTTGCCTTCCGCTGCTCTTTCTTTGCAAAAAATAAACATGTATAAATTTATTAAACTATAATTCAGTTTGGTGAAGCATACAGAAAGCTCTTTGACTCACACCTCGCTCACTCGCGAAAGGCAACAAAGAAATGGCCAAGGGACCACAACAAAAGCCAGGAGGAAGAAATAAAAGTATGAAACAAAAATACAGAGGCAACAAACAAATGGGGGCGAAAAAAAGTTGGGCGAAAAGGACAATGCGACAGAAGGACAACGGCGCCACACGTACATAAACAAGTTTGCATTACGCCGTGGCGAAGTACGAGTAATAATAAAAACAGAGCAAACAGAGTATATGTATATACACACGGACAGGGGTTCCGGGGGAGGTGGAAAGAATCCTGCGGGGGGAGAGAGTTTTCCAAAAAGCGGCCGAGGGGCCGGGGCCGGGACCGGGGCAGGCAAATACTCAGCTAGTTCGCGTGCCAGGACGAAGCAACTGCACTGGGTACTGGGTAAAAGTTTTGTTTGCATGTCTGCGGTACATTTCCGCGACAGGCACCGGCAGCAGCAAACTGCCTAGCCCCTTCGACGCCCAGATACACCGCATATAACCCCCGATTATATAGTGCGGCATGTGTCCTGACAGCCAGGCAACTATGGAGAAACAGCCATAAAAAAACGTTGAAACACGGCGCTAAAAAAGCACAAAATTATAGGTTGGCTTGCTAAAACTTTATTGTATGAATACGATTCACATAAATAAACTCGCTGGGTGACGACGACCAGCTGATGGAGCAGGGTAGTTTCCCAAGAAACGAAAAAGGGGCAAATTGACAAGGAAAATCAATTAAAATTAGTTTGAACGCTTGCCGAATGATCGGAATGCTAATGACCGTCACAGGGGGCTTGTAAACACAGAATTCTTCTGTCAACTAGTAAATCTAATTCAAAAAGAAAAGGGAAACGGCTTAAAATTCGGTGAAAGAACCTTAGTTAAACACATTACGCCTTATTGATTCGCAAACAAAATTCCGGCCCCGAAACACTTTGCTCCAAATCAAATGGGAATGCGAAGGGGTCTCTCACCTATCGATTACTAGTAATCGTTAAGCCAATCAATGTGCCCATTGAGAATCATTCACTAATCTAATCAAGCAGCAGACCCCAAAACAGCAACAAAGGCAACTTTGTTTGCCCTAACTTCAACACTTTTGACCCGCCCCCGCAGTGCACAAACAGTTGACCCGAGACCAAGGACCGCAAAGGAACAAAGCGAAAAATTTCGTATGCGAAGGACTTTGGATAGGACTTGTGGGGGGCGGGTGGCCTGTGCCACCCCCAAATTACATATGTATACTCTCTCCTGCCGGGTGCGGGGCGGCCACGACAATGTGACTGACTGGCGCCAAACTGTCGCCACCGTCGCCGCCATCCTCGCAGCTGTTTGTCGCTGTGTATGCCTTTGGCAGGAGCGGCACACGCACACATACTTGCCGCCAGGATATGTGTACCTAAGCCAACGCGTTTTTTATTGTGGCCCAGTTTGTTTTATTCGCAGTTAGAGCATATAGTATCTCGCGGATACGTATGTATCTGCAGAACTTACTTGCTTTCTAAATAATAGTGTCGTGTGTTGTTTTTGCGTCAGTTTATGAGCTGTTAATAGTGAGGGAATGGCAAGTTAAATTCCATTTGCCGCTTCTTACAGCTCGCTTTTTTGTGGCACAAAATAGGAAAACCAAAACCTTTGGTTTCCTCTGCTGATCGTTCGACAAGATTTACAGCCCATATCTCAGGGCGAAATCAAAGGCTTTTGCTTGCCAAAATAATCAGAACCCGAAACATTTGAGATTTCAATGAGGCGGTCCACAAAAATACAAAAAATAAAATGGAGAAATGATTTATTTGGCATGTCGATAAGCGGCCCTCAAGGAAACTTGAAACGCACAAACGCCGCCACCCCAACTTTTTCGCCCGCTTTCAGGGAAAATTTTTCGTTTGCTTTTTCAAGGGAATGGCGTATAAAATTGTGTACAATAGATTGAGCATATCCGGGCCCCAAAACATGTGTAGAAGTTTAATTTAATAAGTTTCCAGGACATAGGGTTGTATGTTAAACACGAAGGACTCGCATCCCCCGCCCAGCAAAACAAAATTGAAAAAATACAAAAGAAAGAAAACATCCGCAAGTTTTTTGCCCGGCCTGCGTTTTTCTCAAGCCGATGGTTTCACATGTTTTGCTAATTTTGTTTGTTGCTGCGGGGAGGGTTTCTTTTTGATACCAGGCTCTCGGTGGCGGAGGCGGCGAGGTCACATAAATCATGCGAAAAGTTAACATAAACTTTGGCTCGGTCTCACATGTGTGGCACAATCCTTGGGACAAAAGAAATTTATACTTTCCCTAGACTCAAACGAAACTTTAAACCGTTTGCGGGACTATAGGCCAATCCTTGGTGGATGTGAAATTGTAGCCTAATTAAATGTGTTTAGTTGGCCAGAAAGCGCGACCACATCATTAATAAACTTCAAAGTTCCAGAATGAAGGCGGCTTCCTGGCCAGAACTTCCTGTGCGTGGTGGCGGCAGACAACTGGCTGTCAAAAGCAATTCTTCTCGTTTTGGGTTTCGATTTCTCTGCACGCTAATTGCCAGGACCCTGCTTGGATTCCAGGACCCAAACAAAAGGACTCTCGAGGCATTTGTTTCTTTGAAGGCTGCTGCCCCCCCCCGCCAACCTTGTCCCCACTTGTGAGGGCCAACGAAAGCAAAAGTGTTGATTTGTGCGTAACTTGAGGCGAAGCAGGTGCATCCTGCCGGCAGAAAAATCCCTCGACGGGACCTTGAAAGCGTTGCGTGAATGAAAAGAAATCGGAGGCATGCAAAGGAAAGACCCGCCAAGGATTCGTCCTTGGTTGGAGGCCTTTTATTCTCGGCCAGCTCGTTGCGTGGGAAAAGTTTTCTCCAGTTATGGAAGTTGAGCAGGTAGCAAATTGTCCCATCTCGCAGATAATGGAACCAAAGTTGAGGCATAAACAAAGGAGGAGCTAACCATTCACGATGGTACTTCCCCAGCAGAAAACAGTGAAATTTTAAACTAAAATTATGAACAGTAACAGCAGAGTTGTGAATTGCATTCGGGCTTCTTCGCTATATTCGTAACCCCCCGAATATATACAGAAGTATATTTGGGGTGATACCCATTCTAACCCAATCATCCGGTTCCATATTGAAACCAACGCTCCATGTTCGAGCAGAGTCCCACGAAAAGCACTTGTGCCCGCAGGCTACGCAGATGTTGCGTCAATTTCATGGCATTTCACCTCCTGTCTCCCCGAAGCTCTCATCACCCACTCTTAGGCCGTTTTCCATCCGCCCAACCCAGCGCCCAACGCCCACTTGCCATCCAGAGGCGCATGAAGTGAGCGCGCGGCCCGGCAATGAAATTACAACTTGTCAACTCAATCAAGCGCGCTTTATGCAGCAATTTCCGTCACTTGTGTGAGTTCCCACACAACATTGGGCCACCTACCTTAACACCCCGCCCGTTTGCACCCACTCCCAGCCACTCCCAGCCACTCGACCACCTCTTCATCCACATCAGACGCACATAATCAGCCAATATTAAATCTGCCAGGCCCGACAAAGCTTTGAGCTAATAATCCTTTTTTGATTTCCAACCGAAAAGAATTAACAAAGTATTCTCATCTCCTGCCGGTTTTCAGCCTCTTACTTGCGATGTAAGCCCCAGATTACCCCGGCGCCTGGGCACGCTACTCACACGGCAAGAAATTAGGGTAATTTTCAAGGTAATACTCCAATAATACTCTTTTGGATTCCCCTAAGCCTCAATTTTAATATTTCAACTTCAGGAATACGGCCGCCTAAATCGAATATTTTATGTCTTAATTGGAGAGCCTTCGCCATTATTTGAGTGACTTTAAATTTCATGCTGCGGTATACTTCCTGCTTGGCAGCCGAGGCGAAGCCATTCGGTTTAGCAAGGACATCCGCTGGCGCTTCCGGCAACAGTTGCCAACAGCTGGCAGTGTCCCGGCCACGGATTCTGTTCCGGCTTCAATTTGCCCCGAGCGAAAAGAAAGTCTTAAGACGCCGCAGAATTTGTGTGAATTTAAGCTGGATTTTAGGCAAGATTTCAGGGGATTCGTTGGCAGGCAAGCAGGCGGCAGGCATTTCCCCAAAAGGGCAAACAAATTAACTGCAATTTAAAGTTTGATTGCTGCTATGGAACGAAGTTATCAAGGCTTTGAACTTTGCGGTTCGTGTTTTAAAATGAGTTAAACGTTAAAGGGTATTAAAAGCTGTAGGAAAAGCAATAAGTCCCAATAAGGGGACTCGAAACAACAAAAACAGTTGTTTTAACAGGGCTTTCGCCGATTTTGCAGAGCTTTTATTTGCCAACAAAGTTTCTTTAAATTGCACATCCTCTTATTTTTGTTTTCGCTCCACAATTTTTGCTCCTGATTTGTGGCCCCGGTTCGTTTTCCGCTTGAGAGCGCCCCTAATTGGAACTGTTATCAATTAGCAATTAGCCGGGGAATCTTCGGCGCTGCCATTGCAGGCAGGATGTTTGCTCTGGCCAGCATTTAATTGCACGCATCGATTGCAACTCTGTGGCAACACTGGGCCCCCTTTCCCCCACCCGACTGGCCGGGGCTAAGCCATCTAATGAACTCTCCGCCGCCGCCGCCCCTTTTCTGCGCCGGGCGACTTGATCCTTCTCTAATTGCAAAAATCAACGGGGAACTCTTTGATTTATTCCGCACATGTGCGTGCTCCGGCTGCCACGCCCCCTTTGGGTCGCTGCTCCAACGCCCACTCCCCACGGATGGCATTACAAAGCTGTATTTAGTTAATTACTCTCGGAGAAAGGCACAAAAACAAAGTAGGAACAAAGCGGAAAGGGGGCAGGAAGGGGGCATTGAAAGGCGATTGAGATGCGGGCGACTTTTGAAATTTTATGTCTCCTTATTTGGGACGAGGATGGTGGCAGGATACACCGGACAGGACAACAACTCCCAGGCGTATCGTTTGGCGGGAAAGGAAGAAAATGGGGTGAATATATCTGCCCGCCTCGATCTGGCTCTCTATTTACGACTAAATTAAATGTGCATTAAATAACGGTTAACAACTGGCAAAGCGCAAGCAAGGCCAAAAGCAAAAATAATGGCAAACGCAAAAGTTGCTACAATGAGCTTTCAAACAGATACCAGGGAAAGCGGGAAAGCGGGTAACCGGGGGATTGGTCAAACGGTGTAATTTGGCATTTTATGTGACACGTCCAAGGGGGTGGATGGCGAGTTGCAAGAAAATGGCAACGAGGAGCCAGTGAACAATGGAATAAATTAGTTGGCTAAACAGAGACAAAGTTCCTGGTTTAATTTTATGCTTGCAGTGAACAAAAGCAGAACGCAGTGCGCTTGGTTATAAGAAATATCACCAAACTTAGCCAACAATCAAGGAAACTTCGTGGATATCCTTGCAAATTGCCTTCCATTTATCTGATTTCAAATAAGATATTCTTTCCATTTCCTGTCCCACTGTTGCAATTGATTTTTAATTTAAATTTGGTGCGTTTTATTATGGCACCACCCAGCAGCACCCAGCACCCTGCACCCGCCGAGATGTAAACTGAAATGTCGTCACGTTGATTTGATTTTATTGCGCCCTGTTGGGCAGGAACTTAATAGCACTGGACCTGCGGGCCGCCCACTTTTACGACCTCGAGACTCCCGGGCTCGTGCATAATTTATGCGCCGCCTTCACCGAAGGGGCCGGCCAAGTAGGGGAAAAACTGGAGAGGAAACGAACGCATAAGTCAAATTTAGAGCCCACTTAGTAGACCAATAAATACCTAAAATACCTAGGAAAATGCTAACCTTACGCCACCCCAGGCCCACCTCGGCGACCTGGCCGTGTAATTTTATGACCTGGCCGCAAAATTTCCCTCTCATGCGCCTCGTCTCGCTCTTATTAAATTTTCCGCAGCGCCAAAAGGAAAATAACAAAAAGAATGTCTGAATATGTTGCAGCTTTCTCTGACTCTTCATAAAAATTTGCTTTATATGCCACACATATACGCACTGCTGCCAGGACGAAATCTGGGATCTGGGATACGAGGGGCAGGACCTGCGGGGAGTGCATTCGGTCTAAGGGCGAGGACAAGCCGCAGCGGCAAGAGCAGCAGAGAGAACAACAATAACCCAAAATGCCAACAAGTATGATAACCGCAGCAACAACAAAAACACACACACAGGGGGGGAGGTGGAGGTGGGTTGGGCTTGGTTTTTTGCGTGGCCGAAGCGTGTGGTGGGGTGGTGCAGATACAATCTGCAGACAAGAGTCCAGGCGACAACAAAGGAGGAAGGAGCAAAAAATAAAAGCGGAAGACAGGAAGATGTTGTGGCACATTTTTCCACTAAGAGTATTATGAAATTTTTATATATTTTACAACTTGTCTGTCTCTCGGCGTTTAGGGTCTTACGGGGGTCGGTGGCGGGGGCAGGTTTCGGACTGGCTCTGACAGTTTCGAGCTTGGAATGCTGCTTTGTTAGTTTCCTCGAGTGAGTTATTTTTTAAAGCTGCCAGATGGAGTGGAAACCATAAAAAGTACACGAGCCAATCTTAAATTGCAGTGAAAACAGCGCATTTTGGGGGCCCAGTTTGAGTTTGATTAACATAATGTATCCACTTCAGCAGCTTCGATTAAAGTCGTCATTTCCCTGAACGTGCTGGCCAAGTTCAAGTTCCATTACAATCCCATTTGACTCGAGTTTCCCGCATTTCCTTGCGGGCCAAGCACCAAAAACAAACACTTCATATGTTAATTTTCCAATTAGACTGCGAGAAATGGCACTAATTACATGCGCACGTAACGCAACAAAAACAAAGCCGGAGAAACGGGAAAAAACGCAAAAAAGTAGCCACTTGAAGGTCGAGACTGGGCAAACCCAAAAGTGGCTCCAGGCTAAAAATCCTGCGCCCCGGCGGTGGTGCGGCCCGGCCCACAGAAACAAGGGAAAAATAAAGGAAGCGAGCGAAAAAAAAAGTAAATAAAATTAATTTCATACACCAACAGGGGAGGCCTCGTCTTGATTATTGTAAAACAAGCCCAAAGAAATGCTGCAAATGTCTGGCCTCAAGTGGGGTGGTGCTTGGCCCCCGGACGGTGGATGGGTGGATGGTGTTTTGGGGGCGGTGTTGGGTGTGGAATTAAAACGAGCGTTTGACACGCGACGCGTTTGCATTTTACACGCAGCAGCAACAGCAACAGCACAGCACAGCAGCAGGTTAGCGAGAGAGGAACGGGACTGGGCGGAAAACAAGGATCCAGGAGCCGCATTGTGGCCATTGTTTCATGAACCTCCTCCCCCCGCCACACACTCACCAACACTCACGAACACACACACAACACACTCTTATTCGCAGTCAAGTGGGCGGATATATTAACCGCACTGTACAATTCTAATTACATTTTACCAGTCGCTCACCTCAGCAGAAAACACACACGAACGTCTACGTACGTGTACGTACGTGCACCACCTTTAATTTTATTTATTGCGCAAAATTTCTGGCTCGAGGTGTAAGAGTGCTGGTGTTGCTGCCGCAGCATCGCGTGTCGCATTGCCATAAAATGCAGCAGCAACAACAGCAGCAACAACCACGAACACCCGCCTTGACTTTCTTCGTCCTTTATTTTTCTTTGCCGCCTTTCGGTTAGCCTGAGATTGAGAGCAGAGCTTTAACATATCAGGTATGGCTACACATGTGTGGTGGCTGCTGGAGGCTAAGCTTTAACTGTTCCGAATTGAGGGGGAAAAAGAATTTTCTTGGCTTACTCATGACAGGACTTGGGGCAGGCGAAGCCCACGCAGGGAAAGGACTTGAAGAAGAAAACTCACCTGAAACGAAAGAGAAAATGCGATTGTTAGGTTACGTTCGGAAATCGAAAGGATCTACTATGGCATAAGTTATGAATATTAACTGTGACTATTGACACAAGCAGCTTTTTCAGCAGCTTTTTAAGCAGCTTTGGCCCCAATTTCAAACCCAATTGCCGCTAATTAAGCTCATAAACCACAGCACAAATTGGCAGAAATAGAAAAAAACAAGAGGTCCTGAAATTTTGCAAGTGAGATGACAAATAAGAGGAAATTTCACGCTTAATTAAACAGGTTCAATAAACCGAAAGCAACTGGGGACCAGATTTCGTCCCCAAAGGAAGTCGCTCAACCCTTCTTGCTTTCTTCGCTTTTCCCTTTGACATTTTCCTCCGCTATGTGTGCTAGTTATTGTTGCCTTTGCCTGCATAATTGCCGGCATAATTCATAAAAAAGAAGAGCCCAAAGCGAAGGGAAGTGAAGAGATGAAGAGGAAATCATTGACTTTATTTTGAAAGCATTTTAGGCTCGTCCGCAAAAAACACAAAGGCAGCAGCGGGTCTCCTTCCCCTCTGGCATACACGCTGAAAGAAATTACTTGGTAACGGATAAGCTTTCCAGAATTCAATTTTATTTGTGATATTGCGGGTTGGAAAAAGACACTGGCATCCTTTTTTGTCCTGCACATCTTTAAGAGGAGGAACAGCGAGAAAACAGGGAAACAGGACATCCAGCAGAGCAGAGCCCGTCATCGTAGCCATCGCCGCCGTCTTCGGGCCCAACAACATCAAGCTCATCAAATGCACTGCACAGGCCACTTGCTTTTTAATTAAAATCCAAAGTCATTTGCATGCGCTTTGAAAGAAATTGCCATCTATTCATTGAATGGGTGGTTAGCGGGGGCCGTCGTCCCTTCGGATGAGGAGGGGCGGCCGAGCCAGATGGGTGGTGGTGGCAGAGTGCATTGTAATGTAAGTAGTTCGCTCGGCGGTTTGGGGCAGAGCAGCGACCATTATAATCATTATCAATTGCCGAGCGCTGACAACGAGCTTAACAATGGAGCAGATAAATGGAGGCGACCAGAGAGACGACCACAAAACCGCCTGCGATGCATACAAAGTAGGGAAGTCCAAGGATCAAGGAGATGGGATGCGATGGGGCATGGGGGGATGTGTGCGTGGGCGGAAGGAAGGAAGCGGCGGCCAGAAGCGGAAACGGAAAGCCTTATTAAGCGGAAACATTTCGCCTTTTGGCTTCGTGCGTCGAGAGCCAAGGCAGCTTCATAATTTATGCCAATATTTTCACAAGTGGCATTCCCCTCGAACACGCAAAAAAAATTTAAGTGAGTTTTGACTTCAAATAACACAAAAAATTCAATGTTTAAAAATGAATCAGACTTTGGAGAGGTTTTTATCAATTTAATTTGAAGACGTCCAACAAAATCATTTCATAAGCAAACTGTTTTAGTCATTTCTGTGTAGCTCAAGGCTCTTTGCCTCTTTATTTTTTTGAAATCAACTGCCGTTGGTGATTTTATTGCCGGGGTGGAAAAAGTGCGAAGAAGACATCGGGGAGCCGAGAATTTGCTAGGGCTATCAGCTTCGTCCCCTGGCACAAAATTGAAAAATTGCAATTGACGAAAACGAAATGGAAGCCGGAGAACGAGGACTCGAGACCGGAGCACGGAGACCCGAGACCGTGGACTGTGTACTATGGACCCGAAGAAAGCGAAATTGAAACGGGGCAAAAGCGCAAGAGTGTAAGAAATGCTCTCAAAGGATTCGCGGCGGCTTTTGAAGTGTAAATCACAGTGCGAGCCAAAGTAATGACAATTCCCAGGCAGTTGCATCCGACTCAGCGCGTAATTGGAGTACCCACCGCCCCAATCGTCCCAGTCGTCCCAGTCGAATGGAAGGAAAAGGAGGCTGTCAAATGGGAGGAAGTTGATATTTACCATTGAAGCGCTTTGCAAGCTCAATCCGCTGAATGCTTTCAGCTTTTAGTTTCGCTGGAAAAGTAATCGCAAATAAAGTGGGCTAATTGTGGCTTCCCTCACCTTTTCGAGTGGAAACAAATCCGCTACTCAATGGAAACCTTCTCCCACTATTTGCCCATAAATCACAGGGGCATCTTCCCAAGAACATTAAAGTCTGCAAATTTCGCAGGATCGGCAGAAAACCAAAATGCGGCAAACTTTGCTCATCATTAACAAACAAAATATTGAACAGGAAGCCCCGGAGCCAGAGGATGGCCTGGAGGGCCAGTCAGTTCACTTATTTCAAGTTTTTTGAACGTCAGTAGCACCAGCAGTAGCACCAGGCAGCAGAGGCAGCAGAAGTTGCACTCAAGTGCCTATTTATCTTATTAAGCCGAGGCCGAGCAGCTTGTTTTCGGGCCCCATTGTTGTTGGCCCAACTTGGCAAGGACACGAAGCAGCAGCAGGAGCATCAGCAGCATCCGAATCAGCTTTATTCACGTCCTTCTGTCCCCTCGTTGTGCCCCGGCATTCAGTTTGCTTATTAGTTTATTTTGCTGCTTCAAGTAGTTTCTAAGTTTCTGCCGTGGCTGCTGCTGCTGCTGCTACTGCTACTGCTGCCGGTCCGTTTGTTTTGTTAATTTGATATAGGAGTCCAGGACTTGGGGACGGAGCAAATAGTAGTTCCGTTGACTTGTCCACATGGCGAATGCTCATGGATACACAGCATACATATAGGATGATGCTGCTGCTGCTGCCGCTGCTGCTGATGCTGCTGCTGCTGTGCGATGGATGGTATGTGAGTGGGCAAACAAAATGGGAAAATGCTCCCGTTGACATGCCATCATCGTCGTCATCATCGTGATGGCTGTTGAATGCTCCTCCTTGGGCTCGTCGGATGCCCATGAATACGTTTAAAGTGCTGTGAAATTTTTCGGTTGCTTGTTTGATTTTGTCAACTGTCCCCAGTCCTCGTTCCCGTCCCCGTCCCAGCCTTTGTGGCTCTCGCTTTTGCTGAATGCGAGTGTGCTCATGAAAATGTATGCTAATTGGCTTTTGATATTGTCCCGGTCCTGGCCGGGGCGAGGGCCGCTCTATTTGTTTCAAAGTGGAACAGCGGGCGTGGCCCGACATCATGTTGTGGTCGCCAATGCGGTGCTTCCTCCACTGAATGGCCTAATTGGGGCGGTCTTTAAAGGTTCGAAGTAATTTTCCACTACTCGTTAGGTCTGTGCAGTGTTTGTGAAAATAAGTCGCACATGCCGGTGGCTCTGCACACGGCTTTCCCTCCATTTCTCTTCGAATTTATAGTTATTTGCTCCACTTTGACACTTTGTTGATTTGTTGGTTTCATTTGCCACGAAAAACTCCCGAAAACAAACACAACACGGGCAACACAGAACAACACAGTGGTGGCAGGCAGCGATGGGGCAAAACTTTTTAATAAAACCAAAACAACTTCCGGCTTACTTAATTTATTAAGCTCCAGAGATTCTCAGATGCCAATCCTGGCGATTGGACACCAACACGGATGCCGAATCCCACACCCAGGCCCATGCCCATGCCAAGCTCGGGAACATTCATTTTATTTCCGCCGCACACAGACAAAGGATCATAAATATCGATTTCATTGGGTGGCGCATACATTTCATGGTTATCCGGCTGATGAGCAGTGGGAAGCACTTCCAACGTATCGCCATCGAATCATCCACACGCCATGACTAAAAGTTACTAAATTTTCCGGCCGTTTGCGTCATTAATTTCCAAAAAGGAAAAAAGCACAAAGAGCGGGCCGGGCCAAGCCAAAACCAAAGTGGAAATGCCAAAAAGGGAAAAAAAAAGCCAAGTCGGATGGATACACGCAGCTGAAAGGAGCGGGGAAAATTGCGTGGATTGGAGTGGCGAGCGGCGAGTGGAGCGGGGTGGTGGGTTGCGGGTGGTGCAGCGGCACCAACGGAGTGGGAAATGAAAACGAAACGAAACGCAAGTAGAAATAATGGGACAGCAAAAGTTTCGCGACCAAACGCCGATGGCCGTGCTCCGATAAGGATAATGGATTTGGACTACCGACCAAGCCAAAACCAAAGCTGAAAACCAAACCAACACTGAACCGGGAGGGAGGGAGCGTTGTTGCCTTGGCAAGAGAAATTTATTCATTGACAATTGAGTTGCGGGCTGCTGAAAATTGAGTTTGGGTCATCAGCACCGCCATCGCCCCCCCGCCCCCCGTCCGACTCTATTTAGATGTCCTGTTCCCAGGACTCGGATGCCCACTGATGGCAGTCATCGTCAGTTCATCGCAAGTAATTTCAAGTGCTGCATATTTATTTGCACAAACGCTTTGCTTTATTATTATGTATTTCTCTATTCCTGTTATTAGAGAACGAGTGCCAGCCAGCCACCCGGCCAGCTGAGCTGTGCAAGTTCGCAGAGAAGTTCTTCAAAAGTTCGCCCGCTGAAGCACTTTCTGCGGCCCGGCTTCGTATTTCAAATTTTTCCCCGCTTTGACGGCGGGAATAAAAAATGTCAAGTGTACTTTTTGGCTTTGGAAAGTATGCAATAGATGTGCTGGAATGGGGTTGTTCAAAATTGCGGTGGGGCAAAACCTTTCATTTGAATGGTCTCAGTCGAAAGGCAGTGAAGCAACATAACTTCTGGAGTTTTAAAAGGTACAATTTGATCGGTTTACTTTGGAAAATACGAGGGAAATGTCTTTATTATTCAAAGAAATAGTTTTGGGAATGCCAGGTTCCCTTAATCTCACTTAAAGCTTTAGCTCTGCTGCGATAAATATCGTCCGCTTTTCGGACCGGAGCCAAGCTTTAAGAGTAACAATCCCAATTTGCATAAACTTGACTAAACTGCAAATACATCCCACTCAATTTACATGACTCTCTTTTTCTCCCCTCCAGCCCCATTTCGAAATTCCTTTTCTTCGCTTTTCCTCCCATGCCGCAATACTTCACATGGCCTGTTTTATTTGGCTAAGGCCTCATTTTACTTTGTAATTTTTTCTCTACTTTTTTTCTTTTTTTTTTTTGGTGCTTGCAACAACGTTGCTGTTCGAGTCGAAATTTGTTCGTCTTGCCGCATAAAATGCTTCTTTTCGGTACCAAATCTAGTTCCTGGCAAATGCCACAAAAGATTGATTTTTTTTTTCGTTGTGTTTTATTTGTTGTTGTTGTTGCAGCTGTTGTGTCTCGTTTTTTGGCCAGAAGCCAGAAGCGAATTTCGTTTTGAGTGCTGCGGCGACGACAAGTCCAGCGAGTCCAAAAATACCGCTTTAAGAGCGTTGCTTGTTTAATAAACAATATAAAGTTGCTCAGCTCGATTAATAAACAAGAAGCTGCGGCGGCCGGGAGGTGGATGGGATCCCTTTTCCCACATCCGCGCGCTTTTATTTATTTTGTGTGGTGCTGGGAATGTTTTCGCATTTATTCTTAATTATCAACAGAAAGTTGTCTGCGTGTTTTTTCCTCCGCGCCCCACTATAAATCTAGTTGGCCACACTGAACGTGTGGCTGTCGCTGCAGCAGCTTTCATTACCACTCCCACACTGACGCTCCGGCTTCCAGTGCCACTTCCGCCCGAGTCCCACTCCCACTTCCGCTTCCACACTCGACATACTTTATCATGACACGCGGCGTATTTCAACATATCTTCGCACACTGACAGATGAGCCAACAGTCAGTGGAAAGCAGACAGGACAGTGGACAACAGACAACAGACAACGGGCACTCCACTCCAGTCGACTCGTCCTGCGTCCTGCGACCATGTTGTTGTCTGTTTTTGAACATATGACAGTTTAATTTACTTTTATTTTGTGCTGTGTGTGGATTGCATTCCACACAGTCAACTGTTTGGTTTTTGCGGCTTCTTCGTCGTCTCTGTTTAAAGTTTATGTTTATGTCATTTAATTTCAATTATTTGCACTGCCCGGCCCGGCAGAGGGGGCAAGAGAGTGTTCCCACTTTTGGCCATTTTAATTATGCGCTCTGGTAATTTATGTTAAACTCTGAGTTATTAGAATTTATGGCAAGCTGCTGGCAAAACTCTCGACAAACGGCGCGTAAAATGCTAATGGTCGAAATGTATACGAACGTTTTTCAGCCACAAATGGACTACTTTAAATCCGGCTTCACCCCAAAAAAAAATTGGATATATATAGTATGTACAAGTATGTGTGCAAGCTTGGCAAAGCTGGGGT
Organism: Drosophila ironensis; assembly: GCA_021223825.1. Lineage (NCBI taxonomy): Eukaryota > Metazoa > Arthropoda > Insecta > Diptera > Drosophilidae > Drosophila > Drosophila ironensis. Next base: position 1,058,343 of record JAJJHQ010008063.1, on the reverse strand, counting down.
AGAACTGCAATATTGTATATGCCAAATAAATACACGAAAAAGCAATCAACTCTGCTTGGCCAGGTTTTTTGTTACGGCTAATAGAAACATCGCAGGGATTCCACAAATATTGGTAGCCGAACGACACAAATAAACCGTTTAAATTGCCAATAGAGACGAGCTTTTGAATCTTAGAGATTCCGCTTTATTTACCCGATGTTTATTTGAATATCTTCAACTGAAATATCTGAGGTAGCGATATTTAAACTGAAACCCAAATTAAAAAGAAAAAGAAACCAACTCTGGTATGCCAAACAATGACAGCGAAAAATCAACGCGCCAAAAACTGACAGACGACAAATGAGTAGAAAAAATCAGCCAAGCCGTGGTTCGGGGACATCCATTGAGTCCAGACAATGACAGCAAGCGACTGACTAACTGACAGACAGGCAGACAGACAGACAGACAGACGGACGGACGAGTTGGGGGAAAAACAAACCGAATGGCTGGATTGCTATTTTGGCTGCTCTTCCGATATTTTCCGATAAGCAGCAGCGGCGGCAGCGGCAATAACAGGAACCGAAGTGAACCACAAATTCTGGCAGAGTTTTTACTCAGCTCCTGTGGAAAATCCCATCCACTCGCACATAAATTCCTTCCACGGCTTTGCAGCGTATTTTCCTTTTTTTTCCCCCCGCTGCTCTCAAGAGATTTGTTTTGTTTTCGTGCACTTGTTTACTGCGTCTTTGCCGGGAGAATAGAGCAAAAATAAGAAAAGGAGCAAAGTGGCATCAACAATGCACGAAACCCGCCTGTGGCTCCCACTTTTGGAGCCGAACCGAAGCCAACCCCCCCGCCTCAAGCGCCTCAAGCGCCGGCCCCACACATGGAAGCTTACTTACTTGGCAGCTCTGGGGGATTTCCTTCTTTTCCTTTGCCTGGCAAAGGGAAAATGTAAATTTACATTAGCGCAAGTAAATTTAAATAATGCGCGTAAAATTTACTACTTTTCAGAGCATTTTTTCTGCTTTACCTCTCTCAGCTGTCCCCAGTTGTCTTTCGAAGGCAAAAAGCTTTAGATAACAGTTATGGTATCGTCCTTTTGTTGCAACTACTGCTGCTGCTCCATCTTGTCTCTGGCGCCATTTTGTTGCTGCAGCTTAGAAAATATGTTGACAAGCATAAAGCTGCTATGCTGCAAGGGTTTTGGGGTCTGAGATTTCCTCGAGCAACAGCAGAGAATGTGACAAGTTATGGGGATTTCGTTCGGTTTGGTTTGGGTTGGGAAAAGAATGGATAAAAATATAACAATTGGTGGCAGAATATGCAATTTCTGTTATCTACGCAGGCCAGGCGCTACAAGTATCACGGGTAATGCAAATCAGCCAATATAGTAGAATATGAATTAGCTGTGCTTTGTTATAACCCGCAAACCCAATCTATTATCACCTCCTCTACCCCCGGAAAAAGCCACCGAAAACCACAACCCTTATTGAGCCTCAGCCGCTGATCACAAAATCCACATGCATATTTCATGCTTTGTCAAATAAACAGCATCTACATATAAAGCATATGCCAGCCCCACACACTCGGGAGACATTTTTTCAAGCGGCTAGACGACGGAAATTCGTGCCTGGGTTACCACTTTTCCCCAGCACAGCCACCCAAAGTTTCTACCGAACGCGTTACGCTTTTCTTGCCAATTTCAGCAAAGACACTGCCAGAAAAAAAAGAATCGGAAAGCGCGGAGTTGCAGCAGCTACAGAGACCGTCTAATAAAAGTCTAGTCGACATTATTTTCCACCCCAAGTTTGATCCATTCCGTTCCGTTCTGCTCCGCTCGGTGGAGCGACAACCCCGGGATAAGGACCCCAGACCTTTGGCCCGGCCAATGCAATTTTCGTGCATGAGGCAGGAACGTGGCTCGAATAGCCAAGTGAGTCCCACATTATAAATAAATAAGCAGCAGCAGCAGCAGCAGCACCCAAAACCGAGTCAGCCAGCCAGGACAACAAAATAAAAATAAAAGACTAAGTATTCGACGGGAGAGAAAATAAAACTACCCTCTCGATGGAAAGAATGAAAATGCGGAAAATAGAAATGATATTAAGGCGAGCGAGGCAAACATTTTAACAAGTCAATAACATGTCAAGTGAAAACTTTTTTAATATTTTCAAATTGGTGTCTCGTTCCCGCTCCTCGTTTCTCTCTGATGTTGCCCCCGGAATGTCAACTCACTTTAAGCTGAAAGATTGGTGGATCGGGGCTGCAGACGCGTGTCTGACAGAGCAATTAATCAAAAATTTACCATAATATTTCACGCTACTCAAAAGAACGAATCTGTTCTGTGACAGTTTTTGTTTGTCATGCATTTTTGATTTTTCTCCTCGTCAAGAGGGGCCAAGCTTGTAAAGCTTTATTGGCTTACAAGTTGGTCCTCAAAGAGAGAGTGTCACAGGCGGAGCACACATTACACTTCAAAATTGTTTATTATAGCATACATTTTGTTTAAGGTTCAACTGGTATTGTTTTCCAGCAAATTGCCTTTTGGAACCTAAGTGGATTAACTTCGATTTGCGGCCTGAAAATCCCCAGGTCGGATCTCAAGTAACCCTTGCAGCTTTTAACTTCCAATTACATTTGGCTTTGATATACGACTTTCGGGCCGACATCTTTGGCTCGTTGGCTCGTTGGCTCTCCCTTAACACTTAACTTGATTAGTTTCCGGCCGGAGATTCGTTGCCCACCTGCAGTTGCCTTTTGCCCGCTCACACACCACGTCTGACTGGTAATATTAATTTCAATAAATCAACAAGTGCATTTTTAAAATGAGGAAACTTTCGCACACAATTTTCGGAGTCTGAAACTTCGTTTCGGGCGCATGCAGACTGCTATGTTATTGGAGCAGCGCTGGCAAAATCAAGCAGAAATATTTGCCAAACTTTTCGCATTGAATCGTGTTTACCTAATGTATTAAAATGTTGGCTCCGTTTCCACCCACCCCGCTTCCAATGATGAGTTATATGGCTGCTGTAAGACATTATACAAATGTGGCCGGGCTTTGATTTCATTAAAAAAAAGGTCACAGGAACCAAACGAAAAAAGCAAAATGTGCTCAAGTTAGTCGAAGAAAAGTTCAACTGTCATTTTTTCGGAAAAGTGCCGTGGAACTTTTTGCTTATGAACTTTTTCACAACGTCTGCCGGGAAGTTCCCTGCATCGTCATCATCGCCATCACCATCATCATGATCGTCTTGAGGCGCCGTTTAAAGTTTTTGCCATTTTTCTACTTCATTTTTGCCCCTTTTTTTCGGTGCGGCTGCATAGCAGGGCAGAAATTTATAACTTATATTATACAGCTCGAAATCAGAGTAAAGTTTCAGCTGCGAGTAGTACATAAACGAAACCAATATGCGTGCATCCCTCCTCTGTCACCCGGTACCCGGGTACACCCGGTCTGCAGCCAAAGTTTTCCCCGGGGTGCTTGGCCCTCTATTTTTTCTATATTTTTTACAGCCTTAACCCTCGCACACTGCGGTCTCGAATTCCAGCAAAATATCATTATTCTTGTCGTTTTGCTGCTTTAAGCGATTTTCGTGAAGTCGTTTAAACTTGACGTCTATGAAAAATGTTTGACGCCCCCTGGGCAGGGGTCTCACCCAAAAAATAGGGAGTTGTGCAGTTGGCAAGAAAAATGCATTAAATAGTTTTTGACAATATTAAAAAAAACTGGAGAAAATCTTGTCATCACTTACATGGGGTCAAGGGGAAGCAAAGTGCGCCGCGAAGTTGTAATTTTGAGACTTACCTGGAAAATAGAAAAGAAAATACTTTCAGAAAACGTTTCATTTTTAATTAAAGTTCAGATAATAGTAAAAATATATTCAGTTCTTTAATGAAATATGTATGTAACTGGTAGCTTGACCTTTTAATATGGTTCTCTCCTTTATGAACCGGTTAACTAAAGGTCAACAACAAACATAAGGACCGTGGCGCACTAAATAATTGTTAATTTACGTGCTTTTTGCGGATCTGGATTATGTGAGCCGAGGTTATGGCCAGGCCACATCGTCCAGCCCGCTCCACGTGCAAAAGTTTGCTGTGCAACTTATTGACCTTTTGGTCATTTGGCCACACACACACACAGGCGGTGGGCTACTACTTGGGTCAACATTTGCGGAGCAAAATCAAGTCGGAGTGCTCTGTGGCACCTGGTCTAATTAGTTGGTTTTTGAGGTAACCTGGAGAAGTGTTTGCCCTCCGCTGGGTGTGCGGATTGCGGCAGCCGGGATTGCTCCTTCGGTGAATGTGCAATTGCCGACTTGCCTCTGCCAAGTGGATCGCATTTAACCCTAATCATCATCGAGCTGCTAAAGTTTTGGGTCCCCTCCCGAAATTGCATAACTCTACGCTGCCATCGAAACTTGAATTCCCATCAAGCGGGCTGAACAATGGATGATGTGGTATTTGTTTAGCTAACAAACCGGGGCCGGCAAAGTTGGTTTGCTCCTTTTTTCACCCTCCCCCCAGTCCCACCCACATAGAGTGAGAGCAGTACGAGTAGTACGAGTAGTGTGTTTTTCCTGGCCGTCTGGCGTTTGCCAAAAATCAAATGCAATCAGCGAAAACAAATAATGGCATAACGTGCCGGATTCCCGTGCGGCAATGAGTGTAGAACGTGTTCGGGCCTGCCGGAATGCAAATACAATGCAGTCGAGCTAATAAATATTGAAAGTGGTTTAAAACAAATCGGCAAATATCGTCCAATATGCTTTTTATTTCTATAAATAAACGCGTGTAAAAAAACAAGCAATGTATACGAAAGGCAGAGGAGAAATAAACTGCATGCCGTATTAAAAATGCATTGATGTAAAATAATAAAATCGATATTGGGCCGAAGTAAGGCCTGCACTGCATGAAAATTAAATTTTGTCCCCACAATGCAATCCAAGCGTACTACACATGAAAGAATGTAATCACGAACTTAAAGGGCAGCTCCATGGTCGTTAAGGGGTCAACAAAATCGAATGAAAGTTCACCTGAACTCTGAATAAAAATATTTTAATACTCTGAAAAGTATTGAAATAATTGGGGATAATATTTCATTATTATATTTATTGGCCGAAATTATTTTTAGGAATTTTCTGTTGACCCAGTTTTGCCTTAAATTACAGAGGTTTACTATAAAACCCCTTTTCTGGTTTTCTGTTATTTATTTAATTTCCACTAAACTACTCGTATATAGTATATTCACTAAAAATCAACTGAATGCAAGGGCACCCGAATCTCTCAACCAAAAAAAGAAAAAGGATCCTGAGCTGGGGACTGCTTGCGGCTTTCAGAATTTTACACATATGTCGAGGGACACATACGAGTATGTACGAGTATATATAAAAGCGCATATAAAAACTCTGGTCATGTGTTTGCTGTTTTCATTTGGCTGCTGCAACTGGGATTTACTTTTTGTGCCCATGGCCTCGGGACTCGTTGGTCTCATGGAAATGGAGCGATGCGCGTAAATTTAAATTAGCAGCAACACCACATACGGCTTCGCTGCCACCAGGGCGTGTGTGTATATGAAATTACGCATACGCCACGTTGCACCACATTTTGACTACTTCATTACCATGTTTAATCAGATCATTGCGTGTCTGCCACTGATGCCGTCTCCGCAGCATCCTCCTGCATTCCCTGCATCCCCTGCCACCTCGTTATGTTGCAGAGGCCAGTTCGTCAGTCGACCGCACTTGGCCCGCCCATAGCCCCTCGCGCTCCGCAATCGTTTAAATGCTGTGCATTAATATTTCACTACTCACGCACGCTGGCTTTTCCTTTGCACCCCACCAGCCAGCTATGCTATCGTTGTTTTAGTGTTTTAAATAACAATTTGGTTTAGCATAAATTTACGCATGTTTTTGCATTGCCGAAAGCCAAATTGGAGCGCCGGGGCCGCGGAGTTAGTTTCCACATCATTTTTGGTAGCTTTTTGCTCTTGCTGTTGTTGTCGCTCCTGTTGTTGTTGGCGTGGCCATTATTCTAATTGTTATAGTTGCTCTCTGTATCTGGTATCTCTACGGGGCGGATACTTTGGGGGCAATGGCAACTGTTTGGGTTTGACTTTGGAACACAAAAAGGGATTTTTGGTAGCGTTTTAAGGGGGATCGAAACAATGGGTAATTGGGAAGTATAGGACATTTGAATGCTAGTTTTGAATCCAGTATTAAATCCACTATTACAATTTTCAACTGTAAGCAAAAAGATGATTATGTCTTGGTCTAACCATTCCGAACATATAGAACAATCTGCGGCAGAAAACACAGTTTTTTCCAAATTGCAATTCCGGAAATGTGACTAAAAACTGCGTATGCATATAACGATTTGCGTACGCATATAATGAATTTTAACCAGAAGGTGTTATGTTCCTAGATCTTACCATCTTGGAGATCTACGTCTTTATACATATGTACAGACAGGCGGACAGGGCTAGATCGACTCGGCTGTCCTTTATGGGATCGAAAACGCTTCCTATTGCCTGCACAAAGTTAATATACCAAAGATTTGGAAAGAAACTCGAGTTGTTGGTTCGTTCAGTCGGCTATGCTCGATTAGGTGGCCAGAGATTGTGAGCTATTGTCGTTACTGAACTCGCCTCATTGCGATTGAATGGCATTCTGACATATGCCAAGTGTCCGGCCCATTACCGCCGGCTCTCGAGCCACCAGTTAGCATATCTGGCAGTATCTGCAGCGCTTCGCTTTCGCCTGATTTATGCACATCAATAACAGGCAGCGAAACAAGGGGCATAAATCAGTTTCTGAGGCAAGACACGCACAGACAATGGCAAAAACAAATATTTGACTAATTTCGAAGATAGCAAGTGGGCTAACAATAGCGAATGGCACAAAACGGCAGACAAAAGGAGACAATGCATAGGCAGAGATACCGGCCAGGAATAACCTTAAAACAAACTTGGCCAAACAAAGTTATGGCCTCTGTGGCTGACACATCGAATACTCGTACATATAGTACACACAGAATGTACGGCTGTGGAGGCGGGAAGGTATTTTATGGACGCACGAACATAATTAGGAACGAGTTGTTTTAATTGATAGTTAAAGCAAGCAGCTCTCGCTCACTGCCGAAAACTTTGCACTTGGCTTGTTTATTAATGCATCCCCAAGCCCTCTCGACGGCCGTTGTCGTTGTTGTGCATCCATGTCCATGTCAGGCTGCTTATTTAGCTCATTTATTTTGAATGGCAGCTTCGGCTGGGCTGGCTGATGCACTTGTGGTCAGGTCAACAGAGAGGGGCGAAGCCGTGGTGTCCTATCCTGACCTGTCCCGTCTGCCTGGGCGGCTGGGATTCTGCATTAATTTTAAGCTTAAATTACGCCTCAAACACGCACGCATACTCGCACACTCGCACACCCGGCTCTTTGCATACTTTCAGGAGTTTCCCCCTCCGCTGGCACTCACTTTGTGGTTTCTGGCAAATTTATTAGCTGCAGTGTTGCCTCGGAAAACTCCTGGCGTTATACCTCAAACCATCCCATCGCATGCCATCCCATCCAAACCCACTCACTCCATCACCTTCGTCTGCGGTTGCACCTGCATCTAAGCTGATTGCCAGTTATCTGTGCATCTTTGTAGCTGTGCGGATTAATTATAGCCTTGTTTAGTTTATAGAGTTGTCTGACGGCGTCTGCATTTGCATTTGTCGCCGCCCCCACCGAAAAAGTGGCCAAATAAATTCGGGCCTTAACAACAACGGGCAAACACACGCGCTCGCTGTTTGCACGCAACTAATTAGCTGTCAAAATAGCACAAAATCAACTGCCACAGACAGATGGAATATCGAGCATAACGTGTGCGAGATTTGCTTAGCACTCGGAAAAATTTATTGTCAATAAACATGGAAATTCTCGTATAACCGCAGAATATGCCTGAGTTTGATTTTTCCTTTGAGAGACACACACAGATACTGGTTTCGTGAGCTGGCAGGTTTAAATGTCAAAAGTTTGTCCAGCGGCTAAAAAAATCTAACCGACTGGACATCGGTGTGTTTAGGCCCTAAACGCCGCACTCTGCTGGCCTGTGTGCATAATCGAGCGGATACAATCATTTTAATAGACACGCCGGTGTTATAATTTATATGCAAGCGTATCCGTTTTCCGTACCGAAAAATTTTCGCCAGATACTGGGAGGGGGCGGCAGGGAAAATCTGCAATCTGGACCTGGCCCAAAGCCCGACCACAATCCTATGCCATTTGCATATCTCCCTGCCGCTCCCTTTGTCTCCTGTATGACTTTGTCTGGCCATTATTGTGTTAATTTTCAGTTTGATATGCAGACGGGGCAGAAGGACGTTAAGGACCATATGGATATATGTATATCGGACTGGTTGGTTGGGTGTGTGCGCCTGGACAATATGGTAGATGGCAAAAAAGTTTCCACTCCGGCAGAAACAATGTAAAATGTATTTGTCGCTTGTTGGTTGCTCTTTGTGATGATTGCCCTCGATAACAAACATTGACTTTGATGAAGGGAAAATTAGAGGAAAGGCCAAAACAATGGCAGCATATTGTGTGCGATTTAAAGCTTAGGTTTCCTCTTTTTGCGGTGCTTTAACTCATCAAAAAGGATAATAATTATTATAAATAATTTTAAAAATACACAACACAGAAAAAAGAGCTATTGTTTTAATCGGAACAAGCAAACAGCGTGGCCACAAAGCCACTTGAAAATTGGATGAAAAATTTGGCACACAAATACGAGTGCAAATAAATAAGAGGAAAAAAATCGAACGCACACACATCCCATATGCATATAATACGATATAAAAGCTGCAATATAATTTAATTAACAATATACAGAAGCGATCGGGGAAAACAATGAGGGATGCGAAAATACCCGAGCGCACACGTGAAATGAACTGCCAACAATAAAAGAGAAATGAAGTCATAACTGCCACAGCAATTAAAGAGATCCAAATATTAAATTACGAAAAAAATGTAAGCTTCTGCGGAAATGGGGGGGAAGGGGTGTTAATTTGGGGCTGGCCATAATTATGCTGCACTCGCGCTCCCCCTCCCGCTCCCGCTGCTCCTCGGACAATGGCAGTGCAATGAGAGATAAATATCAGCGATTAATTTGAAATTTATTGCGTGCATTTAATAATTTATTAGTGCGTGAGAGCGCGAGTCGGGCTTTGTTCCTTGTTGCTATTGCAATTTATGTGCGGTACAGCAGCAGCAGCGGCAGCAGCAGCAGCAGAAGCAACAAGAGCAACAAGAACAACACGAACACCTTCGAGCGCGGACACACACATTGCGCATACGCCGCATTGTTCGCTGCGAAACAAACGTTAATCGTGCTCATCCCCCACGAGCCTGGGGGTTGGGCTGGGCGGCTCTGGGGTCGCGTGGGGTGGGTATAAACAATTGCATTTAAATTGCATGCCTCGCTGTTTGACTCTTGGCAGCTCAGTGCATGTATGCAGCAAAGTTTTGGCCCATAAATAAAAGGCAAACAACTCAATTTGCATTGCCCTGTGGGCCAGTGGTTGGGTGTTGAATACGATCAGGCCCTGCGGCAGTTGGTTCAACCTGTTTTCCTCCTAATTTCCTCGTAATTATCTCCCTGGGCCCCCCTTACAAGTTGTTGCCGCAATCCTTCGCCATCAATTGCTAATCTTGGCTAATTATTCGAAGGCAGCTGCAGGAATTCATGGCTCATCCCCGAACAACAATGGGAAATAAAAACGCTGCACTTCTTCCCTCATCAACTCGACTCAGTTCGGACGTTTTCCATAGATTTAAACAAAAAACTTTTTAATTAAAAACTTTTTTCGAGCTTCCCTTTTTTGCCGCCGCGTTTATTCTGCGTTGCGTTTACCAGATTTCTCTTACCCGCCACCAGTTTTATTTTCATTTTTTGTATTTTGTTTTTGGTCTGCAGTTTTATTTTATTTATTTTTTTATGCGTCTTTTGGCTGGCATTTGTCTGAAAGCCTTTGGGGCTTCAACCGCAGCGCAGAGCGCAGAACGAGCCCAGCAAAAAAATAATCAGTGAAACAAACTCGATTTGTTGTTGCCACTGCGTTGCCGTGGCGGTGGCAACAATTAAAATTGCGCCACTGAGCGCCACTTTTGGCATTGCGGCCATTGGCGAAATGGGTGGCCGTGGGCGTGGCAGCAACACCATCGCCACTTAATGTCACATTTCATTAGGCGCACAACAGCAGCAGCAGCAAAGGCAGCAGCAGCAGTAGCAGTTGCCAGCTACGAAAAATCGAAAGCAGAAAGGCGTGGAAAAACCAAAGCTTAACCACAGAGAATTCTGAGGATCTCAGGAGGCGGTGAAAAGTCCCCGAGGGCGGGGGTGGCTGCAAGTGTTTGCGGCTAATAAAGAAAATGTGTTGCATACCTTGTGGATAAGAGCAAACGTCTGTGCAGGAATTTAACAACTTAAATCGCATTGTATTTAAGCACTAAAATTCCAAATAATTGATGATGCAAATTTGCTAAATGCTTCAAATTTGTAATTAAAATCCCATGTTTTTGCTAATGTTTTGCTAATTTCATTCCCGCATTTCTAATACCATTCTCCTTGGTTGAGGGCTAACTCGCCAAATTTAATTACTCACCAATTATGCACAAATCCATCAGAATTAACCACAATTAAGTAAAAACTTTGTTGCTCACTTTGCCGTGTTTCTTTTTCGGCCACTTCCGCGAGTCTTGTCCTCGCGCTCGCGCTCGAGCTCTCGCTTCATTTCAATTATTCAATTTTACACCTTGTGGCATTTCACAGAACAAGACAAAAAGGAAAATGGGGAGTAGGGAGTGGGGAGTGGCATTGGATGGCAAGAGGACAGCGGGAAATTCTAGGGAATTTGGCAGCAGAAGACTTTCATTCTGCAGCACATTAATCGCCGTCGAAAAGGACCAACTTTTGCCGAGGCTTCTTCTCCACTTTGGAATTCCGCTGCGAGGAAACGCGACAACGGGTGAGGGACGGGTGTGAGACAGTTGGAATTTACAAGAAAGCTCTAAATGAAAAATCGCAAAATTCTTTAAGAAATACTCGACAAACAAAATGGCAGCGGGATGGAACTGCAGGACTTTAGCAAAAAGACCAGCCGTGTCCCCCATCTTTGTGGGCTAGTAATGACAATCGGAATTCGTTTAAGCGGTTATCCTACGGGTAGCTCCTCGAAAAAGAGAGTCTTTTTAGCGCAAACACACAATTTCTCAATTCCTATTTGTATTTGTACCATAATTTAAATGGTCCACGAAGTTTTTCGAAAAAATTGCACACAAATTGCACTTTGTTGTGGCATTATTGCCGTCTTAATTCAGTGCGCCTTGCAATAAATTTATTTTTAACAACATATTTCGCCCCGCACCGCACCTTAATAGGTGCAGATTGGCTGTGCGCCAAAAGAATCTGACTCGAAATAACACAGTCGAGAACTATAATTTGACACGAATTTATATTTGAGTGTTATTTAGTGTTTTTAGCCCTTTTTTTTGGCCTGGCCTCGGTGAGCGCTTCTAAATTGACAGTTGCAAATGCAAGCACATTTATAATTGAATTCACTAGTTTTGCACTTCAACTGCACGCACGCACGTAGTGGGCATAAAAACCAAAAGCCGAATCGAAAATGTTAAATTCTCATTTGGCCAGCGCAAAATTAACTCATTATAAAATTAATTAAACAATCGCTGGCTGGCTTTGTGCACTCAAACGGCAAGCATTTCGCGGAGGCGGAGGGAGTCGGATAATCATGTGTTCGCAATCGGTTTTCAAATCGGCAGAGCAGCCAGGAAACCAGCAACAACAAACAAAGCCGGGCCACAGGTCAAGGGTCGAGGGTGCGGGCGGGCGGCAGGGATGGGGAGTGAAAACAATAATAAAATCAATTTGTAATAAACCGCATGGGACGCATGAAAAACGTAATAAAAACGCACAGTAGTCGGAAAATTCGTTGTTGTTGTTGTTGTTGTTGTTATTGTTGCTGCTGCGGCCAAAGCAGCAACCGCAAAAGAGCTTTAAAGTGTTGCATACTTTCCGGGGGTAAACATGCGGGTGCTGCTGCATTTTCCATAGGAAAGCGGCCAGGAAGTAGAGTTAAATGTGGGGGGCCGACAGCCAAAGGATATTGCGCACGCTTTAAATCGCTGACAGCTCGCCTGTCAATCGGAGATTGCGTTTAAATAATTTAAATATTCATAGGTGCTGCTTGTACTTTAATTGAGAGCAGACGCCATCCATTGCGCTGGTTAACCGTGCCATGTTTTATGCACTCAATCAATAAAAACTGAACGAGTTCGGGACAAAAATATGGAATTTAACGGTCGGCGCAAGAGGTTCTATTGGGCATTCACTGATGAAATATAAATACAATGTAATATCCTTGATGCACCGCTTGCAATTTGCATTTAAATAAATAATACAAATATATTCCAGGGCAATGCTTTAATAAGGGCAAATATAAATAACAAACAAGTGGGAACGATTATGGTCGAGTGTCTCGACTATAAATACCTCGGTCTCAGTTTTCGACTGATTTTAAAAACAATTTAATAGCATTGAAATTGTGGGGGCAACAAATTGTCGTAATTTTGTATGAGAAAAGCGCGGCAAGTTTTTATGGAGAAGGTTGTGGGCACAACATACGAGTATATTGTCATTTCCGCGGACAGAAGGAGGCTGATTTCCACAACACAGATAGATATTGACTCTACCATTGTACCGCCCAAATTTAGTGCCTCGAGCATTATGGATGCCACAGAATTTCGCGGTTTGCGGATGTGCGGGAGGTGGTAGCCGATTTTCAAAATAATCTTGTGCTGAACTGATATCACAGGATTCTGAATATGCAATTGGTTTTGCTCTATCTAGTATAGTCTTCAAAATCTAGGCTTTCATACGGACAGACGGACAGATGAACGAACAGACGGAAATGGCTATATCAACTCTGCTGTTGATGATGATCAAGAATATATCTACTTTATGGCTTCCTTTTAACTGTTACATACATTCGTACGAATTCAATATACCCTTTTTCCTTTTAAGAACCGGTTATAAAAATATATATAGGTATCCTGCAGCCTCGATAGAATCTCCTGAGCTCATCAAGTAAGCAGCATGCAACAGCAGCAACTGTCGCTCAATTGTTGCAACTTTGTGTCACGGTGAAAACATTTACTTGGTCTTTGCACAGCATGTAAAAATACGCTGCCACCCGCGACATTATTTTCCGCTGCCTTGTCATTATTATATTTACAACTTCATGGCAAAAATGGCGAAAAAAAAAAATTAAAACCGGGTAAGCACAAAGTCGCTGGCATAGACGTAGGGCAGGTGTGTGCCAGTGTGTGTGTGGCACTCGCAACCACACACAGGCAAGTGTGACTTTGCACACAAACGTGACAGCAAGGTAAAAAAAAACCTTATATGTGTACAAGATATATACGAAGAGGGTATAAATTGCTCCAAGCCTAATGGGCGGGGGCAAGTGGGGCGGGGGATTGTCAGTCACCTGCGCTAGCCTTGCCACCTGCCACACACGTGCGCAAAAAAGCGGAGAGGCTGTGGAAATTGCCGGGGAAAGAGTTTTCCCGACGTTGTTGTTTCACTGCCGCTCAAGCCCACTTAAGTCACACTCTTACGCGTGAGGCTTGTATGTGTATTTTTGTCTATAATTTTCATTTTACCAGCGCATTTTGTAACTTAATTAGCATTTTCATATACATAAATAACTTTTTTTCAACCGCCCTGTGCGCCGTTGTCAAAATATAAAAGTGCCAACTTCCCTCTTGTTTTTGAGGCTTTTGTTGTTGCCTTTAATTAAGTGAAAATTAATATGAGCTTGTGCAGCGACACGATGACAAAGGCAATCGCCATAGAAAATTGTTTTTATTACATTGATTAAGGCACAGTTTGTACTTTATTCTCGAGGCTTATTAAAATGCCCATGGAATTTTGTTCCATAATTCATTTTTGGAGGCTCACAAAAATTTTAATCTTTACATTTTATTAGACTGTTTAAAAGGATTATAAAAATAAGAGTTTAAGTACAAGAATTCCGGGATATCCCCGTGATTACCTACAAATTTTCTAGCTTTGTTTAAGTTAATTATTTAGAGAAGATTTAACATTTTGTGGCAGACAATTATCAGTTTATAATCTCAGATCTGCCGCTCTTGTAAACATGACTTAACTATGCACACACGCGTGCATAGTGACACAAACATGCATTGTCATTTTCCAACTAGTCTTGCAATTTGTTGTCCCTAAGAGAAGGGGGCGGGCTGTGAAGCTGTGAAGGCGTGGCAGGGGCATGCTGACACTTGTCAAGTCCCTGCTGCATATTTCTGGCCTGCTCTTTTCATCCTGCTGCCTGCTGCTGCTGCTGTTGCTGCTGCTGCCACCGCCTGGCATTGCATAAATGCCTTTTAAGTCGCTTTAATCTCCTTACATTTCAAGTTGTTTGCTGTTACTGCATAATTAATTAGTGAAAAATAGCAGACAACACGGAGAATAAAAGTGAAAGACGACGGCAAAGTTTGAGGAGCTGAGGAGCTGAAGCGTTTGACGAGTGTACCAAGGAAATGGGGAAAAGTGTTGAAAGTGTTGCAGTGGCAGCGCCTGTTTACATTCGTGTGGCAAAGGCATAAAAAGGACCCCACTCGCACATACTGCCGCCTTGATTCCCTGTTTTCCCCCGAGCCCGCATATTTTGCCACACTTTTTCTGTGCTTTGTAGCTGATTATTTTAATGAAGCATCTCGTCGGCAAGTGTTTGACACGTCTGCCTGGTTGTACCTTTAAACAGCTTGGCTTTCCTCACCTATTCGACCTTCCGTACTTAATAGCTTAATTTTTTACTTACGACTTTCAGGTTTTTGAAAGAGATTACATACCTGTAAGTAGAAAAAAGAGAAAATGATTTGAGCAACGAATTCAAGGCATATTAAAAAATCTGGAAGTATCAGTTGAGAACATAAAATCCAGTGGGAAGGTGTCAAATGGCTTCGCTCGTCTAACTTTAAAGATTCCCAGCTGCAGCATTTAATGGCCCACCAGGGCACCCTCAAATGACAACAAAGATTATGCACTTCATTGTCATCCCTTTCTCTGCCTCGCCCGCAGTTTTCCGCCCCTGCTTTTCCGCCCACTCACAGCTGTCATCAGCTTAAGCTGCATGCCTCAAGTGCACTTAATGTGCGGCAAACACACGGAGACACCGAACTAGCGCTAACTGGGACATCAGCCCGCAGCTTCGCTGCCTTGCAGCCGCATTCGCGTAGGTACTTTAAAGTGTTACAAGAAAATTGGTAATTGCTGCAGGTCAGCCCCACCCTCGTTGCCACGCCTCCGCCGCCCACAAAACACCTACAAGCACCGCAACAACCTCCTGCCCCCGGCCCAGGCAGAACAGAAGGCATTAGCAGCAGCAGCGGGCGAAACTACGGCAATTACAACAAGAAGGTGGTGGCCAGAAGATGACTTGGCAGCTGTCCTCTAACCTCCCATTTCCACGCTGTCTTTTGCATTTTCATTAATGTCACAGCAGGTCAGGCAGCAGCTACTGCGGCTACTGGACGACTAACGCTCAATCTAACTTCAATCTCAGAAGCCACTGCTGCCGCTGCTGCTGCTGCATCGATTTTTAGCCCCTGTGCTCTCTGGCAGATTGATTTCAGATTTTCCAAAGCTTAACTTTTTCAGGCGTCATAAAAGGAAATGTCCAACACAAATTGCCGGGCAGTTGGAAAAACTTTGGCACGCACACTTTAAAAGCCATCGCACAAAGACCACAAAATTGCCCAGCGCTCCTCCAGAGCCCAATGCCTCTGCTGGCGAGTATTGTTTTAATGTTGCCCGGCAAAAAACGACCGACAAGAAGTTGAAATTCATGCGAAACTTTCAACTTGGGAGTCACTTAGAGGGAAAACAAGGAGGGTTTCAGTCCATCGACATTTGTTTGTTCCGTCTGCCGCACTTCTTTCCCTTGCTTTTTGTTCTTCTATATATTTTTCCTTATTTTTTTCAGGGGGGGCAGTGGGTGTAGGTTTTGGGATGCCCAAATGTAATTTAGTTTGATGGGCGTGCCGCAGACTAGGACAATTCCATTTGGCACCCCTTTGCGCCCCGCCCGTCACATGTTGCATCATCATCCCCCGGCCCGGATTGGGCTCTATCTTCGCAGCATCCTTGGCCACCCATTGGGTTTTATGTGTTTGTAATTAGTTTTTGCAGCGGGCAGCGCGCTGGGCGATGGGCGATGGGCGGGCGCCTGCTAATGCGGGGGGCGGCCCCGTCGACGCTGTCGTAGCGGAAGCGGAAATGAAATTGCTGGCAATCATTTTTCAAAAATAGTAAATGGAATATTTTGTAATTTGAAATTAGCGCCAAGCAAGGCGGGGAGACCGAACCGGGGCGGGGGCGGAGGCCAGAGATAATAATAAACAACAGCAGGCGAACGAAGCGGGGCAGCCGTTTGCAAAGTGTGCGTTAAGCATTTTTCGTGCTCCCGCAGACTTTTAATGAATTTGCGTCTTAAAGCTGCAAGTAATGGCCGAAAAGTGTTGCCTACTTATCGCTCGAGGGGAAATTGAATTCCCGCTAATGCTGTGCCAGCAGCCAGGGATTGCCCAGGCCGGCGGATAAATATTTCACCGGCAGAAAGGCCATAAACAAGCGGGATTTGGTAGAGGATTCGGGATATTCAGGGCGGGTAAGCAGCGCTTAATTCACGGAGGACACACAAAACAAATGAATAAATTGCACAATATTATTATCACATACGTACGGGCCTCTCCAATCACCTGGCAATTTCCCGGCAAACGATAAGCCATCAATGAAAAACTTTTGCGGCATCCCCTCCGACCAGAAATTCCTTTCACCGGCAAAATATTTCCGTCCCCCACAGTCATGCCCCAGACATTATCATCATCATTAAATGTCATTATGTAAATAAAAGCAAATAATGGGAAAACCGTTTCAGCCGCTTTCGATTTGAGCAACTTTTCAATGGCTGGGCGCTGAGGGCTGGGCTGGGAGTGGGCGCCCAAACAAAGTTGGCCAGGCAACGTGAAGTGCCTAATAAAGTTTGGGGCCAGGCCCCATAAATATGCGTCGACAATTCCCGCAAGGCAAGATGCGAGAAGGCCGTGCGATGACGGCTAAACCGTGTGAGCCGCTTGCGTGAAGTTGGCACGGGACAAACAGCAGCGTGGAGGAGCAATCCCACCCAACAACCGGCGACAAAAGCGATACTGCGATACTGCGATGCGGCAAGATTACGCATACGCCGGGTGGTTGCGTCGAGCACAAAGACTAAGCAAATACGAAATTAGACGCACGCCGGCATCCGTGTGACACTCGCTCGCTTTTCCCTTCCTCGCGCTGGCTTTATTTACCTTGCTATCTTTTTTGTTTGGCCCTGTATTCGAGCCTCTTAAATGCTTCGCTGCGCGCAATGAATTTGTTATGAATTTATATCCGCGGACCGAGCCTGATGCGGAGCCAAATGAAAGTAATAAGTTCCATGTGGATGCATCTTTTCCTCCTCGCAAACGTGCGACAAACGACCATGATTACGCTTTGAGTAAGACAACAGGGAGCTCGTCTGCAGACCGTAGTCTATAGCCTGTAGTCTGTAGCCCTCTACCGGAATCCCACGCCCTTCCTTCCAGGTTAACTCCAATTTGGAAGCACATAATGCCGACAATGCTGACAATGTCGTTTTCTCCGCACCCCCGCAGGCACCGAAAACATTTCTATTTGGCATTGCTTTCGTTTTCAATTTGCCGCCGCTGCCGTCGTCATCTTCAGCAGCCGAAATCCGCCTCCAGCAGCTGTCCAAAATACAAACGGGGTGGCGCCACCCGGGCACCCGGGCGCACGAAGGACGTGGCTGTGCTTTTGTCGGCCTTTGCCGTGAAAAACAATAAATATTAAAATAAAATTCGTTAGCAGGAAGACGGACGGAGGAGGGGAGCCGGGGCGAAAGATCCGTTTCGTAAATGCTTTAAGCGCCCTGACAGTAATTTGAACATGTAATTTGAATGTTTCCAGAGACATTTCCCAGGGCCCGCCGAGTTTCCCAGCTCGGCACTTGGCAAGTGGAAAATCGAATGGTTGGGCAAACTAAACGATTGATTTTGCCGTCTCCTTGCAGACGGCTATGGGGAAGCTCGTTTCGTTTGACAGTTCATTCATTAGTATTCATAACGTTTAGTCAAAGTCATTAATTACGTGGCTTATGCGAATCGTAAACCAGAGGAGCAGTTTATGAGCCTGTTGGCTAACACTACTTTATGTTATGAGCTGCACTTAGTTGGTGCCATCAATTATGGCCCGACAAATAAAATGTAATGTGTGCTTCGATGCTCGTAAAATGCGGTGTATTTTACGTTTAAAAACAAATTCAAGCACAGAAATTTGCCCCCCCGCTATCAGGTACTTAAACTGGGGGCTCAATTTCATGGCGTAAGTTTACAAATTGCATAAACCAAATGCCGTGCATTTAATTCAAAAGACGCAGACACCCAAACAGCGATACCAAACGCAGGAGGAGGGAAAACTGAAGCAACACTCCTTGCAGACCCAGCGACCGGAGACGAGAGATGCTGTTTATAATTTTATCAACTTGTATAAATATGACAAATCGCTTTATGACTTCTCACGCAGCTGGAGCGCCACGGCGAAAGGAAAGCGAATGGATATGGACACGGAGCCTGAGCCAGAGTCACAGCCGGGAATGAAGGAAGTTGCCCCACCAGCAGACAAGGCAGGGAGATGGCATCCGAGTGGCGCCTTGGAGATACCGGGGAAAAAGCACCAGCTCAGCAGCTTCAGGCAGACAGAACGAGTACACACCGAAAAAAGGAAGAGAAATCGAAAAGGACCCTGGAAAATTCTATACGTATGTTTATACTAAAATAATCAAGAAAAATGCTTTGCACTAAATCAGTGGAAGAAGGCAAGCAACTCGGAAAAGCAGCCAAAGGTTGCCGAGGAAATGAAAACCGCAGGCAACTGACGACGATGACAATGTCCCGCGCCAGATTTCCCCTAACCTGCCTGTGTCCTTGCCAGTTTTTGTATGGAAAGTTATGTTCGGCGGTCGGACACGGGGCGTATGCGCAATCTTCAGTGTGCAGCTTATGCGCTTTTCCGCCTCACGCGCGCTTTCCGACAACTGCACTCCCTCTCTCACCCGGGCGATGTTATCGAAGAGCCAGTGTTTTCCTTTTCGCCCCGGCTTTCCTTTTCCTTTGTTTCTTTGTCTCATTTGCATAATTATGTTTCTTTTTCGGTAGTGGAATGCGCGGGCTATTTTTTCCACTTTTTGCCAGCGTGCCTTGTTAAATTGAGCGTTAAATTCGCTGCCCCAATATTTGAGTCAAACTTAATTAGTGTGGCCAGGGAACAATAACGTTTAAATTGCTTGCCAAGTAATGCGACAGCGATGAATGTCCCGAAACCAGGAGAATGATTCTTGGAAACGCCAAAAACCAAAGAAAACCCAAAAATTCCAAGCTCAAGACAGCCTTAAAGTTTTGTAATGGATAGTACGAGTATTCTAAAGTAATTTTCATTGGCATACTTTAACTTGTTTTATGGCGCGCTTAAAATCAAAGTTTATTTTCCCTAACCCAGCAACTTTTCAACTTCAATTTGCCACGCCAGCCCAGGGTAATCCCCCATTTCCATAACTTCCTGCTCTGCTCACTCAATTATCGGCGAACATAATGTCCGGGATGTCCCCTTGGCTTCTGTGCCAGTGCCTGGCATCTTACGTTACCTGCCGCTTACCTTGCCAAATGGCAGCCTCCTCTTGACTGCCTGGCTCTTGGCCTCTGGCCGGGGCGGTTGTGTGTGAAAATTCCGGTCGTCGGTCGTCGAGGGCCCCGTCCATCGTATGCTACATAATTTTGTCACTAATCCGGGCAATAAGATTGTTTAATTTTGCGCTAAACTTAACGCTTTCTTTGCCTTCCTTTCTGGCAGCTTTCTCTGTTTGCCTTGTCTTCCACGTTTCTCCGCATTAAATAGAAACCCCTTGGTTATTTTGCTGGCATGGCTTGTTTTTGTTTGCCATTTCCCGGAATGGAAAATCTACCCTCCCCCAGCCATCGCCCATCCACCGCCCAGCCCCACCGATTTCCACAAAAGCTATGCAAATTGCGGCACGGCGCACCTGCGGAGCAGGCTGGCTGGTTGAGAAATGAAACGAAACGGAGCAATGGAGTCGAGGTCTCGGTCTCATGTGCATTGGCATACATTACCTCTGGTAAATGTTACAATCTAGGGCCCCCGCTCACTCTCCCCCTGTGTGTCCTGTGTCCTTAGAATGCTTTATTCACGCGTCAGGATCCCTGTCCCGTGTGTGAGTGTGCGCCTCATTTCGTTTGATTTCGTGCCTGTCCTGGGCTTTGCAGCATTTTCTTCTTTTCTCTTCCAGTTTTCCTTTATTTTTTTAGATTGTGCTGCCTTCTCCTCGCCTTGTGTGTGTGATAATAAATTTGCCCTGGTCTATGCCTGGGCAGGGGGGGCTATGGGGCCATGGGGCTGCCTCCTGCCTCAGTTTGCCTTTTCGATGCTGTAGCTACTCCTGCTCCCGATTTCTGGCCCTTCCACTTTTTTTTAAGGTATTTTTATGCAAACAAAACCCGAGTGTATGCAAATATTTGAGTTTTAAGTGTGTTTGCCTCCCACAAACAGGCGCACACTTTGAAAGGCCAGCGGAATTAAAAACCGGCACAAATGAAGCAGAATGCCAAGGAAAGAGTCACTTATAGAATACCCTTACCATGGGTTGGTCACCCAAGGAATATGCTTGGTTACCCATAAACCTTATGAACTGTCGCTCTTAAAACAAAACAAAATGTTTATCAATTGTTGAACGAGTCCTGCTGTCACTGCAAAAGTTTCCCCTTGACTCATTTCACTATATGGAATCACCATAGATTATGGGGCATATGTCGAACAAGAACGTGCCCCCACAGGCGCCGCTGCCTTCGGTTTCCCTAGCATTTTCATTTGCTCGCCCACAGGCGCCGCTCCTGCGCATTTGTTCATTTTGCTTCAATAAATGTGAAAATTATTAAATTAAGTGAGTGCCTTTCTCCAGGACTGGCTTTCAACATATGCCATGCCCATTGTGGAGCCCCCCGGCGCCCGCTCCCAGGATGCCGCTGGTTCTTCCTCGCCTTCTGGGAAACGAAAGTGGTTTTATGTTTATAAGCAAATAAATTACTGTGTAAATAGGTTAAGTCCCACTCTTCGTCGTTTGGAAAATGCCTGCCCGGGGCCCACGAAACAACAATTTCCTCCCAGTTGGGACACCCACATGCGGCAGGCAGGCGTGCATATGTGTGGCGCTGGTATCGTTCTCGTGTCTTTGGGGATTTGTTTTCGTACCCTGCTCCTGCTCCTGCTCCTGCCCCTTCTAATTCCTTTTTGTTGGGCCCCCCATAGTCGTGGCATTTAATGTGACAATTAAATTTCATTTTAAATAAAATATCTCTATGCTATGTACAACTCTGTGTGCACATCCTTGAGGACCTTTAGGCAAATGTAATCGGCCTTTCCTGTACGAGAAATCTCGGCTCTGGGATCAAAATTATTTGATTATGTGGGAGCGGAGGTTAAACAATTGCAGGCATTTTAAATTTCAATTATGCGCCAGTGGTCGTATTGCGGGGAAATTGAGTAGAAATCTTTAAGACGCTGCCACAATTCCAGAATTTAATTACTTTTCATCCCGAACATCCTTTCGCCCTGAACACAGACAAATAGAGCTTATTCCCGCCCAAAGTTCACTTTAGTTTTCCCCCCCAATAAACACATTTCTAATCATTTCTCATCGAGCCATATGAATTGTCGCTGTGTCGCCAGGGCACGAATTTTCCGGGAAATGATAAATTCGAGTCTCGTGTGTGTGTGGCAGAGTGCAATGAGAAATTATCAAATAAAACTGCTGAAATAATTGCTGGGAGTGAGGAGGCGACAGTCGCGAGTGAAGCTGTGGCCAGAGTTGTCCGAAATGAAAGAAAAGTAATTAAAAAGTGCGAACGAACGAAATAAAAACCGAAAGCGATGCCGAGAAGTGAAAATTAAAACGAAACGCGGGGCGGCAGCTGAAATTCGTTGACGCTTCCCATTAAGCTTAAGGGAAGCTGCTCGCTGTCAGCGAAAGGATTAAAGCCGAAAATAATGATAATAATAATAATAATTATGAGTGAGCGACAGATTGTGGCAAGTTGTCAAAAGTGTGGAGTTAACCTTGGGCCGTTCGGGGAGGGAAATGGGTGGCCGGAATGTTGTAGCCACTTGAAGGCACTTTAAGTTTTGGCGCGACCGACCCGGCTTAATAAACATAACTCATACGCAGCGTAGGCCAGGAATGCTTTCATCGTCGTTCTCCGCTGGGTGAGGGGGGCCCAGCCCGGAAGCACTCGAGGCTGTCTAAGGATGTGTTGCGAGCGTTTGTTCCTCGAGTGCCAGGTAAACAAACAGGGCACTGAGACAGGTGGCCCGGAGAGCAAAAAGGGGGCGCCAAAGAAAACAGCCTGGGAAAACCGAGGTAAGGGCACACACATTTCCTTGCCAAAGACTCTTGAAACTATTATAAATGTTGACAATAATGGCTTTTTAAGCCTATTTTCCAGCACTCTACCACTTGCGGCAATAAATGTCATTTAAATGAATTCATTATAATAAGTCAAGTTGATAGATGGCACACAAAAGCGGACCGGAGCCGGAGACCCAGCTCGGAGACCGTTTCGTAACTCGGCAGCAGGAAATCGTTTTGTTAGGCCTCCCCTGAGAAATTGCAAGTGCATGACAACGGTAATCAAGCATTATGATCAGTGGAAATTGGTATGGAAAAGTCGCGCCCGGGCGGCTGGCAGCACCAGCCTGTTTTTAATTGGGCGCACAAAGCTTACAAGCGTATTAAAATGGAAAAGGCGAGCGACTAAGTTGCAAATCGATTCGATATGCGATCGAGGAAGAGGAATCGCCGAGAGTTAATCCACCAGCCAGCAGCCAGAAACCCCAAAGCATATGCAAATCATGTTTGACAGCATCAAATGGCACACACACACATTCGCCCGGGCACAGACAATCGGGAAAGAAAAACTCAAATGAAAATACCGCACAAACAGAAGAAAAGCTGGAGAAGGAAGGAGCTGAAAGCCCGGGTGAGGCAATCTATGATACATGACTTTGTGCAGAGATTATAATGCCCGCTGATTGTTTAATCGCTTGGAAAGTGATGGAAAAGTTGGCCATAAATCCCCAACCCATCCGCCATCCCAGAGAGGGCGGGAGACAGCTAAAGGGCCGAGGGGAACGGCGGCAAAAAGGCATTCGAGTGTGCCACCGATGGCAGCAAGTTAATATTTCCATATGCCACGGAGCGATAATGTGATTAAGCTTGCTTGCATGGCAAAAACGATAACCATGTAGCCAGCGCGTGAGTGAGCGGGTGAGCGGGTGTGGGCGCAGTTATTGGGCCAAGTGGCGACAAAGTTCCTCCCGACTGAAGGACTCTATTGACTCAACGAGCTAATGACCAAGCTGGTTGAGAGTTGACAAGGCAACGTCAAGCTTACACAAAAATTAATTATAAATTTAATTGGAATTCATTGAACAATCCAAGAAAGAAACATGTTGGGGTAATTTTTCATATTTCTCTTGAGAAGCTTGAGGGGCAACACATTTTTGTCATTTGAACGGACAGAAGTGGACATAACCGGATGGTTTTAGCAACACAGATAGATATTGGCTCTACCAATTTACTATCCAAAATTAGTCCCTATAGAGCTAAAATTGTGGACGCTACAGAATTTTGCGGTTTACAGGGGTGCGGGGTGTGGTAGTCGATTTTTAAAACAACCATTTGCTGAACTGATATCACAGGATTCTGAACATGCAATTAGTTTTTCTTTATTTATTGTAGTCTCCAAGATCTAGGCGTTTATACGGACGAACATTCGTACGAATTCAATATATCCTTGTTCTTTTTAGACCCGGCTGTAAAAAGCTTTCCACCCGGAAAAGCTATGAAAATACCATGCAACCAAGCAAGAAAATGTACTCGCTAATCTGACCGAATCCAATAATGTTGACTTAAACCCGGGACAGCCGGCTAATAGTGGCGCATGAATAGCTTGTTGATGCAACACTCGAGCAATCAATAAGCCAGCATCGTTTCGAGTAGCAACTTCTCTCGAGAACAACAATACCAGGCTAATGCCTTTTCGACCGAGCAGCCCTTCCTCCCCCGCCCGTCCAATCTCCAAAAATCCCACACCCAGCCATCCAGCCATCCGCCCATCCAAGAGCACGGAACCCGAACACTGAGTGATATAAATATGCGACCATTTTCAAATGGAGGACACTGTGGCGCCAGATAGATGGAAAAAGTCTGGCCCGGATTGAGGGGCAGGGGCCGGGGCGGCAGCGGAATGATAGTTATAAACAGTAAAAATGTCTAAAACGTTTGCCAATCCAAAAGGGATAAAAATCTCCCTGTGCCCGGCCCTCTGCAGCGGGCGCATTTCTTTTCACTTGGCAGAGACAACAAACAAACGACAGTAAATCATTCTCAGCTGCGAATGCGAAAGCGAATGGGATTTTCCTGTGGGCGGCGACTAGTTCCATTTAGATTTTTATTGTTGTCGCCATTTTTCTCTGCCGGAGCAGGAAGGAGGGAGGAGGGAGGAGGGCCTTCTCGCCTACTTTGGCGCTGCGGCAGTAAACATACCGAAATGCTTTTTGAATTGTAATTTTTCCGCACTCCGCTCGGACGTTTGCCGCTGCCTCTGCCACTCCCGCTCCAGATCCTGATTTGGATCCTGTGATTCTGCCGATGACGTTTGTCGATGAGCTCTCGCTCTTCTCCAGTCTCTGATAAGCGTGATTGAATTGATTTTCTATTTTTCCTTCCCAGCAGAATGGGCTGGCTTTTGTTGCTGCCGCTGCTGTTGCTGTTGCGCCACTTTGCTGATGGATATCAATTGAAATGCTTAAACAGGCGCTTTGCGCATTTTCAATTTCTATTCGCACAACAAAAAACATGGCAAAAAATGCGAATTTATATGTGTACAGCGAACAGGAGGAAGATATTTGTTGATTTTGGCCAGGCAACTTAAATTGTGCTGTCAGTTCGGGGCGTGGAAGCCAGGGGCGGGCTAAGCCCCGACTTTCGATATTGATTTCCCTGGCACATCGGTATCCATATGTATGTGGGAAAAACATGGCAAAATGACGGAAGTAATCCATTGCGCTGCCCCAATGTTTTTAGGCAAACGCGTACAAGAAAATTTACTTTCACAAATCCACATTTAAGCTTTAAAAAATTGGGATTTTGAAGAGCAAATAGCTTGTTTGAATAATCCAATAAAAAGTGACAATAAACCACCGCCGGTTACAGCAACACCAAGTAAATAAATTTGTAATTTTTGTCTTTGAAGTAAATTTAAGAATGGTGTCTTTCAAGCTTAAAGTAATTTAATTTTATCTTGCTCTGCTAGGAGTATTTCCCTTGACAGCCTTTAGTTTTATTCATTGAAAATATTTCATTTCCTTTGCCAAACACAAATTCCAATGAACTCCGGCCCCATCCCACCACCCATCACCCATCACCCCGGCTCCTGCTCCAGCCGCAGTCTTTATCTATATGCATAGTATCTCATAATATGCAAATTCGATGTGTAAGCGACAGTACGAGTATTCCTGGCCTTCATTGTTCACTTTTTGCAAATAGATATAGGACAGAACGGGGAGGGAGCGGAGGGCCGACCAAACACAATTCAAACATTTATCGATTCCATTGTTGATTAGCATTTTCCACTCCTCTCCGCTTCATTTGATTTTCATCAGAAGACAGCACAGCGGAGAGCAAACAAAGCCAAGGGCGAGCCCCGAAAACCGAAAATCGTATACCGAACGTTTGTCAACCCCCAGGAATATGATAAGCACCTGCATCCCCATCTTAGGTTTTCGGTTTATTTTCCGGACCGTCTGGCCTGGCACCTCTGTAATTTGATGACCCTGTGCGCCATCCCAAAACTATTAAGTAAATTGAATATCTTTCTATTTTTGGGCTGCTTTTTATATTTTTACTGCCGCTGCTGCTGCCGCTGCCGCTCTGGATCACCCGAAACCAAAAATACAAGTCGAAGGAGACCGGGACTTAAGTTCTAAATTACACTAATGGACACCGAAATGTAACCGAGCAAACTTTTCAGATGAACTGCAAAATGTGCAGCCCAGGGAGTGGGAGTGGGAGTGGGAGTGGGATTGGGAGTGAAAGAGGAGCTTGCCACTGCAAGCGAATCGAAATGCAGATGGAAAATGGAGATGGATCCCATGTAGTCATCATCATCATCAAATGACCAGCCAGCCCGGCAATGGCTGGGGGATTCTAAATAGCTGCGCTTCAAGTGTTTGCCACAAAATGTGTGCACAGGCAAACTTTTGACCATAAATTATGGCATTTATTCAAAAGGCAAACGCTCCGGAAGTCTAAGGGGAGTATTATCCTTTCTCTGTCTCCCCCTCCCGGGGCAGAGGATTTTCATTTATTAGCCCCTCGCCCAGGCCAGAAAACTTCCAATCCCAATTGACAGACTGTCTCGAGCTCGGGTCTCGAAATTTGACCGGCCGCAGAGAGAAATTGAATTTCTCGTTAGGGGCACTGAGCAAAATTATTTTTTGAACTGAGGCAATAATTAACGTATCCATTTAACTAGTTTATTAGTTTGTTTCCTAATGGAAGAAGTGATGAAATGATTTGATTATGGGCAAAAATATAGGGGCAATTCTAATAATTCTAAGGCCCTATTTCCTGCACGATTTCTCGATTTCTGTCGCTGTAGCAAACGGAGATGGAGTTGCAGTTTTCGACCCAAAGCGGCAGCTGTCATGTAAAGCTCATTTAACAATGGCAACCGAGGCATCATCATCAGGGCGCCCCCTTAACCCCCCGCTTTAACCCATGCCCGCCGCCCTCATCACGCTGGGGTCGTTTTCATACTGGAGCATAAAAAGCGCAAGTTGCTCCGTGGCGCGTGCAGCTCGAAGGCGCTGCTTGCCGCATGCCGCAGCTTCATTAAAATTGCAGCAGCCACCAGTCAGCCAGCAAAAGAAGAAAAGGGTGCACACAGGGTGTGGCTGGGGGCGGGAAGGATGCGACGGCGGAGGCGTAGTAGGTGGCCAGGGTGAAGTGCTAGCAAGATGGCCTAACGACGTCAGCACACAATGGAGCTCACAATGCGGATGTGTGCGACAACAACGTGGGCAACAACACCAACAAGAGGGCCCGAAACGGCAATAGAACATTCCACAATAATGCCACCAACCGCCAAGAGGCGCCAGAGGACGGGGGCGTGCCAGGCGTGGGCTGAAGGCGGCAAATGACGTTGGAACTGTAAGTCGAAGACGATGGCGCACAGTGGTTCTGGTTCAAGCTAAAGGTTCAACATTTTATAAACTGATACTGTGCCTTGCTTGTCCGCCTTGTGCGTTCCACTGTGCGCAAAGACGTCGAGGACCAAGCGGCAAGGACAGCGACAACATCTCGCGTGACCTGAATTATTGGTGGCATATTGCCACTCATTGACTTTGCCGCAACGCCCGAGGCAAAAGAAAATGCGGCACTCGACTCAAAGAACGAGAGCGAGCGAAAGGAAAAACCCGAGGGCGGCGGAAAAAGAAAACGAAGAGAAAAAGCCAAGAAAGCTGGAGCGAATTGCAAGGAGCTGCTGGCCCATTGGCGAAGCTTTAAGTTTACTGGGCAAACAATTTGCTGCGCTCGGCTTTAATCAATTTCGCTTCAAAAATGCAACAGTCAAGACAAAGGAACGGGTCCGGGAGCCAAGGATCCTGCGGCCCGGCAGTCTGCTGGCCTGGCAGCCTGACATCCTGGCAGCCTAGCTGCCTGCCAGCCTGGCACGGCGAAAGAGTAGCGACAAGGCTGACAATTGTTTGTCGAGTTTGTCAAGCGTGGGACGACGACGCGAAATGCAACAGGAGCAAGGGCAGGGCAGCAGCAGCAGCAGGAGCAAGAGCAGGAGCAGATTGTACTGCAACTGCATTGTGGCTCCGTGTCGTCCTTTTGCAATCCTTACAAATGTGACGCTGCTTTGTTTGTTTGTCTCGCTTTATTTCACCACTCGTCGACGACATTGCGGTTTAATAATGTGTAAAGTCAAAGTTATTTGATATACCCCAAACACACAGGCGCCCACTCCCAAGGATCCAGTTGCACACACACACACGCCACATGTCCTTTTGCCTCTTCCGTCCTGCCGCGCAGTTAGTCATTGCTTGGAACTCGAGTGCTGGCTTTTCTTCTTTAAATTTATTGGGTTTTCTGTCTGCCATTATTTGTTAGGCCCTCCCCCAGTCCCAACCAATCCAACTCCCTCAACGCCAACACCAACTCCAACTCCAGGACCACACACGTCTCATTTCGCTCGCGAGTTCCGGAAAAATTGAAAATAAATTGAATGACGTTTTTATAGATCTCGATTTTCGCTGGAAGCGGTCGCTGTTTCAGCCCTTTTATTTCTTATTTCTTATTTTTTGCTGTGCTTAGTTTGACGCTTAGCTGTCGTTCGCGAGAAACAGGAAAAAAAAAACACGAAAAGGGAGAAAGCCCGTCTTGACAGTCTGATTTGTGGCTTTAAGCAGGGAAATCTTTAACGTCGAGTGAAAATTTATTTCCCAAACTAAAAAGCAATTGCTGGCACACATCATTATTTGGTCGTTTGCTTTAAATTTAATTTACCCCCTCAAGGAACGCGACTTAAGCTTTAGGGCATGTTCATATAAATTCAAATCAAAACTGAAAGCTCAACCATCTCTGCCATCTCGAGTGACACAACAATCTCCTATCGACAAACTTCAGGATAATCCAATAATCCAGCCCAATATTTGACACGCTGCAATCCACTAGTCACTCAAGTTTTTCCAGGTGAGTTGTGCACCCGAAAAGTCACCTGTCTCCGTCTCCGTCTCCGGACGTCGTCGCGCTGATTGACACATGTATGAATATATAATCTGTCGATGTGTCGGCGAGATGGAATTGCAGGTCCAAAGCAAAAAATATTCATTTATCGAGCCCCTATTTCCATATGCACTTTTCACACCCGCCCGCCGCTGAGACTGCATTACCGAGAAAACCGGCGACATATTTCATTCGACGGGCGAGTGAAAATAATGGATAGATCCTTGCTCGCATTTATATTCATCCCGGTCGGGCATTAGTTTTTGTTTGCCTTTGTCTTTGTCTTTTCCATATGAAAAGAAATTGGCGCCCGGGTGGGGACTTCTGTTTGTTGTTGGTCAGGACGGGAAAGTTTTCGAAGGTGCGGGAACTGGGAAAGTAAGACCCAGAGTCTGGCGCCCAAGTGCAATTTGTCAGGCTCGTGACTGGCTCAGCAAAGAGCGAGGCGAGCGAAAAGGCTGCGAATTGCTGCTGCGGAATTGGGCATTCGACTGGGAAGGGGGAAGGGGAAAAGCATCCACCTCCCCCAGCAACCGACGTCCCCCAGCTCCATCTTGGCTCGCTTCATTTGTTGGCTTAAGTAACTTAACAACTTTACGCTTGCAGCTCGCGTACGCGACTCCTTCGGCGACGTCCTCTTGTTTATATTGATAATGTGCCATTTATTTTATTTAAGGCATGCGCTCGCCCGCTCGATTTGCAGTCACGTTCCAGCTCCAGAAAGGGACAGGGCAAAAGGGGGGAGTGAGCGCTTGCAAGGCGACAGGACGAATGAATTGTGTAGGTTTCAGCAACTGCGAAATGGCTCAAGCACACACATGTGGGCCAGGGTGGTGGTATGTGCAAGGACATGCCACAACTTGCTGTTGCATAATGCATTAAGTGCTGGTGGGAGAAATATCCTGGCTGACTGCGGGAGTTGCTCTGCTGAGTTATTGACTTGAAGTTTGTTGCGGAATTTCCAAGTGCAACGTGTGTAAGGCATAACAAATTAGGCGCGCCTGGCACCAGAATGTTGCAGCATTCAAAGGGGACACAAGAGGCAGCGCCAGGATAATGGCAGGCCACGAGGACAGCTTGGGTGGGGAGGGTGGAAGGTGGAGAATGCCTGCACTTGAAACTGATTTCGGTAGATGCCTCAGGGCAATGAGGGATTTATACAATCTAATGGCATTTAAAGGGGTTTTAGCCCCACTCAGAATGCTGTTGGAAATGTGTAATATAAGCTAGCTCGACAGGTCGCAAGTCTTCAAGATAAGCTACCCCTAGAACGTGGTTGTATTCCATCATGGCCTCTAATCGGGGCTGCTAAAGATAGTTGCTTTCCCCAATTATCGAGTGCACTGGACTTGCTCGATGTTTCAATTGACTCAATGACAACCGCAAACTTTTCCCTCAGTTCTCTGCATTTCCACTTGGTCTATTATTATTTTCTCGCATTTCCCTGCTCCTTTTATTGGGCGAAACTATTGACGAATCTTCGCTCCT
The DNA here is from genome assembly GCA_021223825.1 of Drosophila ironensis. Classification (NCBI taxonomy): domain Eukaryota; kingdom Metazoa; phylum Arthropoda; class Insecta; order Diptera; family Drosophilidae; genus Drosophila; species Drosophila ironensis. The sequence goes on along the minus strand of JAJJHQ010008063.1, from coordinate 1,027,835 downwards.
CGGTTCGCTCTATTTCCCATTTTCTGGGCAAGTTTTATTTAAATTGGATTCACTTTTTTCGGTTTATTTTGTACATTAAGTTGCTTCTGCCATTCATTTCTCCCGCCCGACTGCTTATTATTATCGATTCCCCAGTGCTGTCCAGCAATTTTTCATGGCAAATTGCAGAATCGAGGAATAGATGGAGACAGTGAGTCGTATAATGGAATTAAAAATAATTGGATGACATTGAATATGTCGGTCGGTGAGTAAGCAGCAGCGAGCAACAAAATCAGAGCGAAAAGTTTGGCTTGTTTGGCTTGTTTGGCCTGCCAGCCAGCTCGGTTCCTGTTGTCTTTAAAATTTAATTACCAAAGTATTTCCGAAGCGGCTCCGGGCGGCACGGCACGGAAATTCAAGCGTCAACTACAAAATGCGAATAAACAGCCAGAAAAGGCCCCGGGGAGCTGCATAAAACAGCGGCGATGTCAAAGCAGTCGTCTGCTTTGTTTTCGATTCAATATATATAGTACGTTTATATCTCACACGCCTTTTTCAAGCGGAAGAGTTGCCATTTTCGTTTTCTTTTGCGGGGCGCCATTTTCTTTCGTTCTCTTGCGCCTTTTCGACCATAATTTGCATGGCATGGGAACTTGACTTTTGTTGCCCCGTCCGAGAGGGGACGCCGGGGCGGGGCGCCGCGGAAAATATGTTCCGGCGGCAGTGCTGGGAATATAATAGAAAAATAAGGTGCCACACAATATGGCCGAGAGCTTTACAGTTGGTTAAGTAGCAAAAGCGCGCGAAGCGGCGAAAGGACGCCGGATAAAGTGGCACCAGTCGAGCGGCAGCCCAGAAAAAACTCGGAGGGGTCGGCTGGGCTGTTGTGGGCTGTGCTGGGCAGAAATGGGTTGGAAAATGCAGGGGGGCGGCGATCGGGAGGGAGGGCTCCTCGCAGCCAGCAAGGCCATCGCACACAGCGCCAGAGCATGGCGTGAAAATTGTGTTGACAAGAAAATTATAAACCGGAAAATGTTTTATGTTGTGGCTATGCGATTTTTCTCTCTTATTTCCCGAGCTCTGACTGGGGATGGGGCGTCCTCGCACTTTCACTCCCCATTCGGCTATCCCTTTATTATTTCGCTTCGGGTCGCTTCCCAAGTGGCTTTTAAAGTTTCAGCTGGCTTATTGTGGTCAAATTAAATTGAGGGGAAATTACCAATGAAACGATGCCAATTTGCGGATGGGGTCAGGGGTCGCTAAGCGTTAAGAGCAACGCTCCAATGAACTAAAAGCCAAGTCATATTCTCTAGTGCGTTTTAGGATTAAACTCCAAACGCACCAAACACACTCCATGAAGGCTAGCAAAACATGCAAAACACTGCCAATGTTATATCCATTTCTGAGCTCACTTGTAGCCCCTAACATTGACCCAATTCGCGCTCGCAACCCAACTTAAACTCGGTCTTTGTGGGCAAATGGCATTTGAAAGTATATAATGCCGCAGCGAGCAATAAATTAGTGTCGCGGCCGCGGCTAAAAAAGTTGCAACGCATACGGGACTCTTACATAGGCCTTTCGTCCTCGAACCGGCGGGCATGGAAACGTGTGCGTCCGCCTGTACATTTGGTTACTGCGCCGCGTTTAAGTTCGTTAAACATTTAAGCCCAGGTCGTTTGTGTGTCAAGCACACACACACAGCACATGCTGTACACGTTTATGTGGAAGGTACGACTCGGAGGGGACAAAAAGAGGTGAAAATGAGTGCAAACACACTCGCCTACAATTACAGCCCTCAAAAGAGGCGAAGGAAAATGGAAAAATGCCAGGGAGCCTGGGAGCCTGGGAAAGGAAACGCTCGGCGAGAGAAATTGCTCGGCAACTTTACTGCATAGTTAATTAATAGGATAACACAATTAATTTGTGGGCAATGAATGTCTGAGCTTTATTTGCCTGCCCGGCCGGGCAAAAACTACTACAAGCGCCCAAGGGTCACTGGGTCTGGGCCTGTGTGTGTCGCTGCGTCCGTTTCACTTCCATTGGCAACTCGCAGATGCTGCCTGCCGCCGTTTCGGGCCGGGCAGATCCTTCAGTCAGAACTCGCTTATCACGCAGCTGTGGTCCCGGATAATTGCCAAAGGCTTATGAGATTTTCATGACGTGGGGGAAAACTGGAGCAGAGCCTGACTCGTTCCTAATGATCCATCAAAGATAATTGGAAATGTTGGTGGTCACTTTTGGCATTGAGTATTTTCCGACATGGAAATATGTATGTGGATAATATAGATCTAAGCTAGACTATCGTAAAAATCACACTAGAACTACGAGGACTAATATTCAAATAGGAATAATAAATGACAGAACGCTCGGCGAACAAAGGACTCTTTACTCCTAAAGCATTCATTTGGGGCTCGGTTCCATAGAGCAAACAAGAAAGCAATGGCCCAGGACCTTCCCACAGTATCCAGTGGCTCAATTAAGAACGCCTATTCACCTCCCACCCACGAACATGAAACAGGAAAAAACAAAACGCCGGCGAGCTACTTTGCGAAACATCAGTTTTAACTATTGTTTGCACACTCGACTCAAGAGCGATAGAATGGAGTGGTGGGGCGGGGCTGGGGCTGGGGACAGGCGGGACGAGAAAAAAGGACGAACTATGGCCAACTTTAAGGACTGACTCGCTTTGGGTTTTGTTGAAATAACAAAGGACCGTTGGCCAAACAAGCGGCTGGCCAGCGACGCCTAAAAACCGGCGACGAAAATTTTTAAAACGTAATTTTTTATGCTGTCACAAATTTGATGGTGTTGCTGAGCCACCGCTCCTGCAGATGATGATGATGGCATTTTGTCAGCATTATGTAGTATACATAAATACTCCACTTTATGTTGCCATTCTTTGGCAGTTGTTTGTTTGTTGCGGGTAAAACAAAAGCATCATAAAGAAACAACAGACCCGAAAAAACTGGCAACTCAATTTTTTGTGTTCTCTGTATTTTCCCTATGAGAGCAGATTTTCTTTCACCCTTTTTGTTTGGCTCCCGCTAATTTTCCACGTTGCCTTTTTTTAATTTCTGTAAAAAAATTCACGGAAAACATAATCCTCTTTGCCTTTGAATTGATTTGCCCTTGGGCGGGATGTTTCAGGTACAAGAACCAAAAGATCAATAGGTGTTACCTTCGAGGGTGGGGTTGGCTCCTCTTAAAGCTAAGACTTAAATTAGTATTACAAATTAATTGAAAGGGCTTTACCTTGAAGTTATCCATGTCTAAGAGTTGCGTGGTCTAGAAATCACTCGAACGGTGACAAACGATTTAAGTTAGATTACTCTTGTTTGGTCTTCAAAAATGTCAGCATTTGATTGGTTTAATGGTATTACAGAGATTGAATACGTTTTCTCTGGAATTTGTACTCTGCTACTGGGTATCGACTGGTGGTGGAACTCTCTTATTTGTAAGCCAAAAGCTAAAGCCTTCTACTTGGGACCCAAGACTCAAGCCTCAAGCACACTCACGCGCACACTGCACACACAATACTATAGTTATTATTAAATGTATTATGTTTAATCGAAGCCAGTTCTCAGTTCTCAAGCTCAGCCCGGGCGCTTAGCTGCGTATTTATGGTAAAAGTAAAGGCACTTAGAGAGACAGCCACTAGGTAAGGTGTGTATTAGAGATATATATAGTAGGTATATATATGTATATATATGTTTATATTGAAGCACAGAGATACCAAAACAAAATGGAGTTCATATAAAAGCACAGAAGCACAAACAACAAAAGCGAGACAAGATCAGTTTTCGTCGAGGCCCTAGGTCAGGGATTCGGTTTTTGGTTTGAAATCTTATTCGTAAATATAGTATTTGTGGGATGAGAAATCAAAAGTCTTGAAGCTTACGGTCTACGAGTCACACGAAGCAATAGAGAGGAAAAGGGTGTTGGGGTATCCAAGGGATGGGATGTTTTTGCATTTCTATATATTGGGTTTTGGTTTGATTTTGTCGTCGAAGGAGATACTGACCTTGATGCTGTCGTAGCAGGCGGTGACCTTGCCATTCTGGACCTCCACATTGGCGGGGGGATGGGCGAACTTGCACTCGGTGTCCTGGCGCGAACATTTGTTGCGCTGGAACTCGCGACAGACCTCCAGTTGCAGCCAGCGCGAGTCCTTGCCGTTCAGCAGGCTGTTCATATTGACAACGTTGGCCATCGTGTATATCGGGGTTATACAGTAGGTAGATAGATATATAGCTATCGGATCTGGGTTAGCTGGAGTTTATATAGCCTAGCGACTAGAAAATGTTTTTGTTTTCTTTTCTTGCTTTTTTTTTACTTGCTTGCAAATCCTTTCGCGACTCGCACACACACAAAAAACACTAAATTCAACAGCACAGATCAGCGCACCTAGTTAAATATAGCATATAGTTCTATTACAGTAGATGGTATGATTTCGGCTCACGAGAGTTTTTTATCGATCTTGCTCAATAGCGTTTTCTTGAGAGTACAAAGCTTATGGGGATAGCTGATAGCTTGGCCTATAATTTTGATTCAAATCGAACGCTTATTTATTTCTATGTAGATAGATGTGTGTGGTGTGTGCTTTATATATATAGATATAAGACGCAGCTCTTATTGGTTTGGTTTTAGATTTTTTAAGCTGATTTTACATTATCTGAAATGAGAATAAAAGAGAAAAATAGAACTTTAGGATCATACCAACTTGGGTTGCATTCCAAGACAGATAAACAAAAAAAAATGTCGAAAGACAGAGACGGAGTCGGATAGATAGATCAAGAAAGAGAGAGAGACAGATAGAGAGAGAGAGAGACAGAGAGCGACTCTATATAGATGCGTGATGGGGAAACTGATCATGTTTGTAATACTGATTCGGTTTTTCAGGGGTTAGTTAGTAATGCGCAGGTCGTTGGTGTTATGTTTTATGCGAATGCAATGCTCAAATGATAAGACAAACGAAAGACAGTCGACAGACATATCCATTAAAGACTAATATATGTATATTGTATTTTGCGATAAATTCCTAGGCTAAATGAGCGAATGGTGTGCAAAATAAAATGTCTCGTTTCATACAACTTATGATATAGTCACTAAAAATAGTTCGCCAGACACACGTATGTACATATATCTGGCGGCATAGAGGTATGTTTATATTTATAGTATATTTGTATATAGAGCGTGAGCAGCGATTGGCGTCCAGTTGCAGCTGCTGGAGGGGCGCGGGGGGGTATTGCCACATTGCCACAGGCCATTCAAAGCCTAGCCCCTAAAAATTCAGCAATTCAGCGCAATGCACATAGACCAAATAAAAATGAACACTACGAATAAACATTATCAACTAAAGTGCACTAAGTAGTCGCAGAGATGCGCACATCTCGTGGTCCAGCCCAGCGGTGTTTAGCAATTATATATTTTATATAGGTATACTATACAACAAAATATTGAATTGTTTAGCCAAAGCGACACTTAAGAGAGAGACACCGCCGGCGAGAGTCGAGAGTTTGCATATGTATTGTCAAATCATTTTTTCTTATATCAGATAAATAAACTTGAACGCACTTACCCCGCTCGCACGGAATACTATAGTATACATTATTGTGAATTACAAAATACTGGAAAAAATACATGGTTAAACGTACACAAAGTAGTAATCAAATGAGAGGCACAAAGTAAGAGTTTTTAATATCAGAGTGACACCCATCGAGTGTAAACGATTCAATCATCGATGACGGCACACGCTGCGATATTTGTGTTGCGTTGTGTTTTGTTTGTTATTAGCATTTCGGTTTGTTTTGCGTTTACCGCCTGGCTTGCATTATTTTGTTTGACTTGTTTTATCTTGGCCATAACTGAGCTGCTGGGTGTGTGTGTGGTGGCTTCCCAATCTAATCTTATCGCCGCCAGCGGCAAATGAATCAAAGTCTTCGAAGGGAAATTTATAAGTGCTTTACGGGCTTTGTTCTTTGTTTACCTCTGTTAGGGGGGGTTGGTGCCGCGAAAAGCTCTTGCAAGTTGCGCAAAAATGTATCATCAATTAGAATTCAAATTTAATAAATTTACCCAGTTTACTAGCAAACATTGTCGGCTGAATACCTAGCCACCTCGCCACCTGGCACACCACACTCTTCAAATTATCTTAGCCAAGTCAATTTGAAAAATATCAGCAAAGACAATTAATAAACTTTTTTGAGATACACACAACCTGGCCTCATGTCTGTATTTTTGTTAGTATATGGATTTGCGGATACGTCCGCATGATGTCAGCTGCAAATTGCTTTTCCGTATTTCAACTTGATTTCCAAACGTATAAATTCTAACTTAATTTATGAGCTGAGAAATTGAAGCCCCATCATCTGCTCGATGTGTGTGTGTGTGTGTGTGTGTGGGCTAATGTTTATGGCATGTATTAAAATAATTCTTGAAAACTTTTTCGGCTAAAACAAAATCTTTTTACACAGAAAACCGAGCGCGGAAAAAGTGAAGAACACGCAACAACTGAACTGAAACAGAAACAGAATCGGTCGGGGACGCCCACACACGCGGACGTGGCTGGGCATCGGGCTATATAGGAGGAACATATAGAAGCCATTATGGCCAACAGATACAGCTACAGATACAGATACAGAAACGCGAATGCTGGCAGGGAAATCGAAGCGGCAACAGAAATTAGCAGCCGTGTCATTGACGCAGTACGAAAATTTATGGCCAGAAGCGGGTGTGGAAAACGCTGCACGAAAATAAACTTCCGACTAGTGTTTAGATGGGAAATTGGGCCAAGAATAATCGAAGGCTCTCCCCGCCACATACGCAAGCACACATATCGCGGGCGTAATCCGGCGATCGGTGCATCCGCTGACCTACAATCAACCTTCAGGCCGAAGGATACGCTCCGCTCATCTGGGCGGTTTTTGGGTTATTAAAAAAGCATTAAGAAAAGACTCAACCGGCGGACAAAACACGATGCAAATCGACACAGACCCAGACCCCAAAGACAAACAAGTTCAACAAGTTTTGTTCATAGGTTTTGTTTTCTTTTTTTCTGGTTTTGGTCTCGTATCAAAAATCGTTTTTTGAAGGTTAAACTTGCCAAAAAAAAAGAGAGGAAACATTGGAGAATCTGCGGCAGCCAGAGCTAAGATAAAAACTGTTAATTTCTGAAGTTGTTAACGCAAACCCTCTAAATATTCCTACAGATTCGCATATTACTCGTATTATCCACTTCCATTGCATGTTTATGTAAGCTGAGTCAACACCGCGGCAGCTGTGCTGTCGAAACCCCAAAATTTTGGAGCAATTCTAATCGCATCTGGAGCTGGGACTTCGGGGGCCCATAAAGTAATGGGTATTTCCCAATACCTATGTGAATAAGTAGCAACGTGCCCGATAACCGGAAGGGGTCACGCCCCCGTGAAGAGAAAATGTGTAACATACGAGTATTAGCGTTAAAGACATATTCACGGTCAGATTTAATGCACCATATAAATTATTTCAAAAGGTTCTTAACCATTTTCTACTATAGGATTGATAACAAATCAATTACTTGATTACTATAACGATTAGATTATCAATTAATAGAGCAAATTTGTGAATTAAAATTCCCTACAACAGCAGCACCTTTCTATAATTATAGCGAAAAACTTTCCAATTTACAGCACCNATTATTATAGAGAAACACTTTCCAATTTGAATTTACAGCAACGCTTATTTTATTCAGTTTGCATGGCGGGCGAGGCGCCTTATCTAGAGCATACATATCGATTATTTTCGCCGCCCCTAGCATTTCCCAGTCCCCAATAACTTATCCAACCCATCCATTTGCCAACTCACATGCCCCACATTACGTGGAACTTACAATACTGGGGCACCCAGACCAAATCAAGAGCGTTCCGCTGATAAGACGACAACAAATAGAGCCCCGTCACTTCACAGTTGCCTGTGAAAACGCAGTATATATCGTATACTATATCTGTATATTGTATGCATATTGTATTTGCGATTTTTTATATTTTTTTTTTTAGATATACGTACAAGTCATAAAGAAGGGAGCGAGCGTGTATGAACCGACGCGACCACCGACTCTCGAAGTTAACCCGTGCGGGGCAAAGTTATGACTAAAGCCATACAACACTCGAACAATCCGCTGCAAATACCTCAGAGGGCCAAAACGACAAGAGCCGGGCGAAAAGCAGACTTTTGAGCTCCTGCCCCGCGGGCGACAAGTTAATGCATTTAAAGAAACATTTACGCAAGCGAAGCCGTAGCAAAACATCGGTCAGTAACCGCTCCGGCCCGGCTCTGCAACATTATACAACATGCTCGTGCATACTACAACAGCCCCAAAGAGCGGGCCCAGGGGCCCACCCCAGAGCTATGACACATATATCTAACGATGCGCCCATAAAAAAGTGAAAGAAATAGGTGAAAACCGGTAAGATAGAGAACAGCGGAAGGTGGCAGTCGCAGAGGAAACAAAGTGAGACGGCGGCTATCAATGGGTGCGATTAGATAAAAGGCCGTTTCACCCCGAGCACATAGGAATACTAAATACTAAATTTATGATGATTCGCCGTAGCTGCAAGTTCTGTCATTTGTAAATCACGATCGGGGCTTTCTTCGCAGACACCAAGCGAACCCTAACCGAATCCATCTCAAGATGGGAATGGGAAGACTTAAATGTCAGCCATAAATGGCAATTGGTTAAATGTTCAGTTCGGTTCGCTGGGGATTATGTCATGGCACAGGTGGGCTGGCTGCGCACAAAGCGATGGCTTCATTTTGGGCTATTCTTACGGCCGAAAAACTACTCCAAAAATGGAGTTTTGACTTGCCTAATTAATTCTCATTGTCATCCAGATGACTTGGCTAATTAATTTGGCAGTACGCGATGCGTGGGCTGCAAATCTTATTTCTGCTTTCCTCTACACTTTATTTATGTATTTTTAGACTTGGAGACACCTTGCTGACTGATTTCATTGACAGCTATTAGCGTTCATTTTTGTGAAATCTCATTCGAAAGTTGTCGTTTAGATAAAAGCGGTAGATTTTTTATTCGCCGAAGATTGCATCTATTGGGCTACCGTCCCTTATTTGGGGGGAGTTAAACAATGGCGGTATCGCTTTCGATCTGGGGATCTGACGATCGCTCCATATACGGTTCGCATGGTTATGACTCACGGGAAAGCGGAAAAGCAAAGCGTGCCGATGGGGAGAGGTTTCAGATTTCGAGGGCTAGAGCTTGGAAAATATCCGAAATCATCGTTTCTGAGCTTTCGTTTTCTCCACAAAACCTTGCCCTAGTCCCAGCATCCAATTCTCCACCTGATCTCGCCGCCCGTTTGAAAGCTCCCGCCCGAATTGTATCCACAGGCGATTGAGCGTCACGTTTCTGTATCTAGCGAATTCATATTCAAATTTCTGTGCGCAGAGCCAAATCAATTTCTTCAGACGATGTTCGGCGCGATCATCAGCCATTACGTCAGAGGTCGGTCGGAAATCTATATAAAAACGCGACGAACGAGAGGAGGAGGCCGAAAAACAAAAGCGAATGCGGGAAATCGAAAACAAAGTTCATAAATGAGAGCGAAACCGCCGCAGAGCCCGCCAGCTCGCCAGCTCGCCGCTCTATCGCGCACATATACTATTTTTCGGATTTTTCGGCATATTCATAAACTTTTGCTTATCTTAAAAATACGAGAGCGCCGCACAGAAAACTGAAACACGAGCGAACGACGCCGAGCCGGGAGGTGCGGTGCGGTAGTGGTGCCCAACGAATTTTCATAGGTTTCTGTGCCTAATTAATTTCGCTGGCAAAACTTATTTATGTTTATATTTAGCGGTCGGGAGAGCCGCGAGCGAGTGCAGATATTATGAAATTGAAATTCAAAATTCCTCTAGAGTTGAATTAATCTGCAAAGCAATTCGCCGCCGACTCGCCTGCATAATCGCATTGCAGACACGCCTCCTGGCCATTCGCGCAGGCGGGGTGGCGCGTCTGCTGCCAAAAAGGTTAAACAATCAATTCAGCCACCAATTGATCTCAATTGTGCGTCGGCCGAAGGGCCAGTCATGGGTTAAAGACCCAACACACAGCGACGAGCATTATGCAAAAGCGAAAACTCTCGATGCCACACGAATATTTTTGTGGCACGGGAGAAGGAAGGGACTTATTTTTGGACTGCAGGCAGAAGCGTTTCCAAAATGCTGCCAAAAAGCTGGGGGGCGGTGGCGGTGGCGTTGGCGTTATGTGGCATTTTTGGGCGGAGGGAGCTGATTCTGTGGCCCCTCGTGTATCTGTATCTGTAGCTGTAGCTGTAGCTGTATCTGTACCTGTGCCGCTGTGACGCTGTGCCTGTGAATGCACAGCTGCAGATACATCCAAAATGTACGGCAGCTGTCGCTTGTTATGGGAGATGCCGGAGATACTCGAGCCACAACAACCGACGAAACACGCTCAAAATTTCTTTTTCGGTTCTGTTGCGTTTTGGTTTTGGCATGTGACTCCTGCTAGGGTGTGGCTGCAGCATTAGTTATAGATTAATTCGATATTATCGGGCATATAACATCTATCTTTTGCTGCAAGCGCTCTCAATCGATTAAATTCGACTGCAAAGTTTTGGAGACGCCACCGTTTTGGGGCGCTCCAGTTGGAGTGAGCCACCCTGAGCTCCGAAAATTCTATCCAACAGATACGACAACAACCACAGGGAGATGTAGTTTGTTTTCCTCTTTCTTTTCGACTTGTTTGCTGCCTCTGCCGACGTCGCAGCTGCTCTGCGCTTATTGAAAAAGCCAAACACGAAGAAAAAGGCAAGGAAAAGTTTTTGATATTTTTAGAAAAAGAAAAAGACACGAGCACATGTTTTAAAATATCAAAAACAAAAAAAAAAGGAAGATGAAAACTAGAAGGCGGCCAAACTAGACCGTTTTGAGAAGGAAACGAAATGTTTATATGCAAAAAACGCAATGATATAGAGCAGGCCGTGCCGTAAAGCGATGTCTGGAAGCGGATAGTTCAATGGGTTTTCGTTTTCTAGCGCTAATGGAAACATTTCCGAACAGTCCTCGTTGTTTTGTGAGGCTAAGAGACCTTTTGCGCCTGCGATGTGTGTATGTACCTTTCGCCTGAACTCGGCCACCTTTTTCGAGGGCTGTCATATCGCATCAAACTTAAATCGCAAATACACTACACTCGGCGGCTGTTGCACACTTTCGACAGCCGTACCCCGGAGACGGGGTTACTGTCGATATTTACGAGCTATTGAGAAGAGCTTAAAGCACAAAACACTCGAACTACAAGCCAAACACAACACATACAAAACATATTTCTCCAGCGACGTTTTTTTTTGTTTTCTGCGCCATGACTTTTGGCGAAAAATCGAATCGATTAGTCATGCCAGCAGTCCTCAAGTTTTCATCTCAGTCGCAGTGGCAGTCAGTCCCCTTGCCCCAGTCCCTTCACCAAAAAACAAAAAAAAGTCCAACCCAAAAAACGTCTTCTGCCTTTCGTGGCATTTTTAGTTTGAGTTTCGGTTGAGGTTTGCGATTGGGTTTGGGGTTTGGGAGGTGAAAAAGCAAGCGGATGACTTGACAGAGTGTATTGGGCAAATGAACAGAAATAACAATTCATTTTGGCATTTTCCAAACGATTTCTTTGACTCATATTTTTGCAACAACACATTTTTGACACTTTTGTCGATGGCTGAAAAAGCGAAATGTGTCAGAGTTTTGCCCTTTGTTTTTTAGTTGGCAGCAGGCATAGCTAATTCAATTTGCATATCTCGCCCCGGAGGAAAACGAAACAAATCTGAAAAATTATAATAACAATCTTTTTGCAACTGAAACTGAAATAAACATAAATTTTATGTGCCATTGGGTAGAGTTAGCAGACGAAGTCGCATAAAAAACGTGACTTTGCTGCTAAAACTACGAGCAATACAGAGCTGAAAATTCCCCCCCGACTTCTGCTTCATTTGTTTTCAAAAACATTCAGTCATCCGATCCAATAAAATCGATTTAAAGTAATTAAGGTACAGACAGTGACTGTGTGAATTGAATCATGTAAATCAGTTGCGTCTAATCACATTAAATTTAACAATCGCCTGTTTTCAGATATACTTGTACCAAGACCATCGAATTACTCGAATCGAGGCTTTCAAAACAGTCTTGTTTGGACATTAATTCACTTATCGGGTATTTCGGAATGGTTTTATTTTGTTTTACTGCTCACAATATTATTGAAACGGACAGCTGTTTGTTTCTCTGGCCTACCCTTGTCTGATTTTTAGAATTGCTAAATTTGCGATAAATTTCGAATACGATTATACACATTTATTTAGCAGCACCCAGATAATTCTTTAAGGCTCTTTGGCGAAAATATTACCAGCACACATGTAATATATTTAGCTACCTAATAATGTGGAACAACGATTCACTGACAAATTCGGTTTGCAATTTGTGCATTTTAATTATTATTTCACAGTTCATTAGTCTCAATTTCAATTTGATTTTCGACCATTAAGCCGCACAGCGCGTCAAATGAGCGAAATGTTTTATTTTAGCGGATTAAGCAAGTTTTGCAACGACGATGCGAGGAGATGGAATTTTTGAAAGGTTTTCGAAGGAATCACAACTTTGGAAAACTGGGGATAAGTGAAATAAATATGGCAATTTGCGATGGAACATTTTCAAGCCTTACAGCCTTACAGATTCCCACAGCTGCCCAAAAAAACTTTCCCCAAAATACCGACGTTTTCGGCTGTAAAACCCAGAATTTCCGTCTTTTCACCAGCAGCACTAAATTCGACAACAAACAACAAAAAAAAAAACAAACAAAACCACAAAATTTTCGAGATGTGGCAAAGGGAAAAAATTAACTTCAGTTTGCTGCTCAAGACGGAGGCGCAAAAGATAGAAACCAAATAAAACAAAACAAAAATAGAAGTAGAGTGAAAAGGAGAAGAGACAAATAGCCTTGGCTAAGTTCGAATGAATCATTCATACCCAGTACTCACTTAAATCATTTATATATGCACGGAAATGCTTTTATCTAACATTTTCCAAAAAAAAAAATAAACATGATTAGTTCATAATTAGTCAAATAACATTTTTAGGGGCTGTAGGCTCTCGTTGGGTGTATATTGTATTGTATTGTGTGAAATCATTGTTTTCAGATTGCATGCAGCAGACAGACGGACATGGCTCTATAACTTGGCTTTTCATGCAGATCATGAATCAATATGCCCGAAGACAACCTCGTACTCCGCGAGTACCGGGTATGACAAAAAAATACAAAAAAAAAAACAAACAAAAACGATCTTTTAGTATAAACACCTTCGGTTGCACAGCTGACTGGTGGTTCGAAGTGGCGCTGTAGCTGCTGCGGGTGAAGCTGAAGTTGCTGCTTGTCTTCCCTTGCTCGTTGTTTTATTTTGTTTTTCTTGTTGCTTACGATGGTAAATTAAAAATGTATTTTTTTAAACTTTTTTGCTGCTCTTGCTGTTTGTGTCGCTTTTATCGCTGGCAGCGGCACAAAGTGACGTCATTAAGTAGCCGGCAAAACAATGGATCTTAACAATTTGAATGCAATTTTCCGGTGGCTTGCACTATTTTCCTGCTGCTCCGACTTGAATTTTCTTTTCTTTATTTGACAGCGCACTACTCACAGGCCCACGGCACACACTGACACCGAGCAGGGTTGTTGTTTTATGTGACAAATGACAAATATAACCGATAATCGATTGCAATTCGATTCGATAGCGAATTCCGTTCTTGGGTTTATTTATTTTTTTGATGTTTTGTTTGTTGGTTTGCGCGCGCTTTTTTGGGGTTTTTTGAGTTTTTGTTTGTCTTGCTTCTGTTTTTTGTTTTCTGCACAATTCGCTGAAAATTAGCGTAACTACTGCTGGGCTGTCGAAAATGATAGCTTCTTTTGCGGTGACTGGGCAAATATCGTTTCGCTGACAGTAATCAATTTTCCGGCAGCAGCGAAAAGCGGTTTCTAACTGGAAGGAGAGTGTGAAAAAGCCGAGGATTTTAAGGCGGAACTAGTTTCGAAATTATAATCAGTAAGATTCCAATTACTCCACATTCTTAGCTGTTTTTTCAAACAAAAATAAACCCATCTAAGTTTTAATCAAACCTTTATTTTACGTTTAATTTATAGAAAGAAATTGCCTAGTTGATAGCTCAGTATTTTCGTAATTATTACTGGGAATGTGACTAGTTTTAAGAAGACGTTAAAACAACTCTTTAGTTTTAAATACAATACTTAATTTGGAACAAAAGTTACTGGCTATCTGATAAATGTTAAAAGTATGAAACCGCGCCACTGCTTGTTGCACTTTGGTTACTTAATTAATTTTTGGGTGAACAAATAACTGAACTAGTTTCGAGAATATACAACACTATTTACTTATTTTTGCACTTTGGGTTTGTGTTTAACTTGTATTCGATTTACTTTTGTATGGTTTTTGCAGATTGTTGCTCTCGCGTTTTCCGCGCGCAGTTGTTGATCTTTCGGGCTTTGGGAACTTAGTAAACTTGGCCAATTCGCAGCAAACTTCCGCGCACCCGTGCGCTGAGAACGGACTTTTTTCAAAAACTGAGCCCGCTAGCAGGAAAATCGAGTGTCGAGTGTTTTTCGAGCGCAGTCGTCACCCCTCGGTCGGCACTCCGCGTGTCGTACAACAACCACAGGGGTCTCTGACAGCAATAAGCTGTTGTAATCGTCTCTTTGAGCGGGCGACTCTTTCGAGTTGCTAGAGAGCGGCGAGCGGAGAGAGCGCTCGGCTAGGCTCGGGAATGCTCGGCGTTCAAAACGAGCGCAAACGGTCTGCTCTCCCGCAATGTTAAGTGCTTGCCAACAGGAATGTAAATGATAACATTTGCGTTAACATATTGTATGTTAAAGGAAGAACGTCTAATGTCGTCCTGGATAATGCAAAATAGACCTGGAAAAGTTCCCCAAAAGTTGCACATTTAGCAGCCAAAGCTTATGAGGCTAATCCTATTCCAAAAACAGTTTAAGCATTCTCCTTCCCATTGTTTTAAAAAAACAAACAATGCTTTCAATATGAATGAAACCGATAATCTACTTCATAAGCTTTTGGTCAAAAATAATTGCAATTTGTTAAAATTCAAAGCTTTTGGTGACAAATAAAGTCAATTTGAATCCATTTTTCATTTCCTTCCTTTTGTTTTTGGGAAATCCTTATCCAGAACATATCATAAGTTGGCCATGATGGCTGGATAATTTTTAACATTGGATAATTTTTGGAAATCCACTCCAAGGAAATTGGATTTTCACCATGATTTCTCTCTTTACCGTTCTCTTCTGTGAGCAGTTCCTCGCGTTCTTATTGGACTGACTCAATTTGAGTTTTCCATTTACTTTGTGTTTGCGTTTGCGTTTGCTCTTTGTTTTTGTTTCCGAAAATCAAGGGGAGTGGAAAATGAGGGGGGGTGTGGGCGAGTTGACGAGCAACTAAAAGGTTAACTGGCCAAAAGCAGACTCGCGTTCCTGCCTGTTTTGCCGGCTAGCAACTAAATTTGACTTGCGCCAAGTTTATGTTGGCCAATGAATTTGCATTCAGTCAAGTTTCGGTGATAAAACCAGATTATCAATATTTGCTAAAACAGTCAGTACCATAAATCAAGCCAAAACAGAAGCGTATTTGCATTCTGGGTTTCGTTTTCCCCACTTTAGTTGCAAAAATTTAAGGAAATTGATTGAAATTTTGGAGTTTTTATGGTAATTTGAAAACTTGTCACTATCGTTTCACACAAGTACATATAATACGTTGCATGAATTGCATCTCTAGAGCATAAATAATTCAATCTTAAGTGTAAATTCAAAAAATTTCATGGCCATCTATTAAGGTATCTTGTATCTGTCTGTTAAAAAGCATAGCATATGCAAGTTTCGGGATAGATATATGTATTCTTGGGACTGCTGCATTTAATAGATTGGAACTTTTCTCACTCTGTCAAAGTCACCTTCAAAATGTGTTCAATATGTTCTAAATCATTTACGTAAATGCATCGTCCATAACGGTGCAGCTAAATAAGAGAGTGCCCGAGTGCAGGGCCAGAAATAGAAAAATGTAGCGCACAGATACAGATACAGATACAGCCAAAAGACTTGACATTTCTATGTCATAAATTTCTTTCATTTGGCGTTCCTTGCATTCGATTTGTTTTTGGCAGCGACCAAGAACCGAAAAACACGTTGACACCCCCCACTGGGCAATTAAACTATTGGAGGGCAGGCATCTAAGCATATAGACATATATAGGCATATAGTTTATGCAATAAATAGTGTGCCACACACACTCAATCAGAGAGTGTGGGGTTAAGTGTGGTAAAAAGTGAATGTAAGCGATTGCCAGAACGCGAAATGGAAATGTAGCCGAAGGAGAACCGGCCTGTGAAAGCCGCAAACAGCCACAGAAACAGATACAGATACAGATACATGAATGCGAGGAGAAAGACCAGACCAGATCGAGAAACGCCCCCGCAATGATTTTGACTGCCCCCATCCCGTTGGACCCCATTGCCATCCATCCATCCCGCTTTTTATTATTAGAAACCCATTTTGTTTGTGAGTTCACTATTTTTAAACGCTCCGAAATTGGAGTTTGTGGGCTATGAGCAGCACCCACCCTATGAGCAGGGGACGGAGGCAATGGAGTGCTCCAAGGTACGAGCATGTACATAAGTACATAAGTGAAAGGTTTTTGTCCGGCAAATCATTAACAATAAAATACAATGCAACAATGCGAGAAGTAAATTAAAGGAGTGGCAATATTGCATAGATAAAAGTGCTTTTGTTGAGCATTTGAAAGAGGTAGACTTCAATCATTCGATTTTCTATATGTAATTTTAAGGTTAATCACCCCCTAAGCCTCGTTAATAGATGATACTCGTACATTTTTTGCCACAATCCCAGTTCCATAGATCGTCATAAGCACTTCTGGAAGATGTTATCGGCGAGTGACATCTTTTTCTCGGTACACCAAACGCCCACTGGAGCATCTTGAAAACATCATTAACAACACATTTATCGGCCGCTGCAGCGATACAAGCAACAGCCTTGTGGGCAGCCAGCGTCTGCGTCTGCGGCTGCGGCTGCGACAGATACAGATACAGATGCAAATGCGACCCGACAGATACACGTACTGCGGGTACACGCTCGAAACCGGTTCCAGGCAAAATCAAAAGTTGCGCAGACGCCGCCGTCTCAGCTGCTTTTGCCGCTTTTGCCGCTTTTGAGAGCCGCTGTTCTGCTGACCAAACTGAAGTTTTGGAGGAAACCGAGGCTGGAAGCTGCGCGGGCCACGCAAGGGGGGGCAGTGCAAAGGCGAGTGACTAAAGCATACAAAAGCAACGTTTTCGAGATCGGTGCACGGCAAAAAAAAACATCAAGACTTATGTAGGGTTAATAATTTCGAGCATTCCTATTAAAATACGAGCCAGCTGAGAAGTATGGTAAGTATTTGATAGCTTCTAATGATTAATATAAAACTTAAAAAAGCATATAATAATTTGAATAGTTCAAATAATGTTTCCTATTTCACAGAACCAGTATTTATTAAAAATTAAGTAAACACAAATTAATTTAAAAAAATATAAATGGAAATTAATCCTATTCCTAAAAAATACAACCTAAGCCACAAAATGTAAAGCAAAATTATATAAATAAATTATGTAATCAAAAAATATCTTTAAATCAGCGAAGGGCACGGTTTCCTTGTTTCGAGACATTTACATGTTTTTGTTTTTGGGAGCACTGAAAGCCGCAGGAGCCAGGCGTTGCCCATGGATGCTTTATAACAGCGAAGGGCACAGATTTTCAACTTGGGAGCCGGCATGTCGGTTCCCGTGTTTCGAGACATTTACATGTTTTTGTTTTTGGGAGCACTGGAAGCCGCAGGAGCCAGGCGTTGCCCATGGATGCTTTATAAGATTGCGATACAAAAACATGCCCTCCGCTGGGAATCCAATCGATGGGAAAGGTCTTCGCCGACCGATTTTCTCGCAGTGTGGATGCTGTGAGTCCGGCGGCGAGCAAGTCCCGTGTTTCTTGGAGTGCTTGTGCCCGGTGTGCTAAGTGAGTGAGTGAGTAGTATAGGTAAATCGGTTTTGGGGAGCCGTACCCGGTCCGGCACTCAAACGGGTTTGCCTCTCGTTTGTGCTACACCTTTTGCGCCTGTTCCTTTTCCGATTGCCCGGCCCACCCTGCCTCCATGTCCCTGTCCCTGCCCCTGCCTCCTGCCCGTTTACCGCACTGATCCCGAGAACATNCTGTGAGTCCGGCGGCGAGCAAGTCCCGTGTTTCTTGGAGTGCTTGTGCCCGGTGTGCTAAGTGAGTGAGTGAGTAGTATAGGTAAATCGGTTTTGGGGAGCCGTACCCGGTCCGGCACTCAAACGGGTTTGCCTCTCGTTTGTGCTACACCTTTTGCGCCTGTTCCTTTTCCGATTGCCCGGCCCACCCTGCCTCCATGTCCCTGTTCCTGCCCCTGCCTCCTGCTGATCCCGAGAACATGTTTCAAGGCTTTCGTGTGTTTGTGCGGGCAACCGGTAGCGACAAAATGCAAGAAAAAGGAAAAGGAGGTCGCCAAATGAAAAGATCGCGAGTGGGACAAAAAATAAATAAAACCGGGAAGGGATTGGCTGGCGATGGGTGACCGATTCAAGGGGTGTGTGGCAGTGCGGTGCGCGGTGGAACGCTTGCAAATCACACAAGTCCCACCCCAATCTAATTAGAAATAACGGCAAGAACGAGGCGATTATTTCTGCGCACGCGATCGCCCAGAGACCGGCGATCGCATGTAAATTGGCATAAATAAAGCAAGAGTCACGCCGATCCGTGCCCGAAAAGCAAAACCAAGAGCAAGAAAACCAGTTTGAGAAAATGGGGAAAATAGTGGGGGCAGGCGAGGGTTCAGAATTCCAGGCCAGATCATCATGAACGATGACGTAGTCCACTTCTTTTTCTCTCCGGTTCTTGCAACCTGAGCCGACCGGCTCCCTTCCCCCCTGTTTGGGGTCTCTCTTGCAAAGACTAAAAGAGATCGTGGATGGTGGATCGTGGATTGGGGATCGGGGAGCGCAGTTGGGAGGCGTAGGTGCGTGGGTGGCATGCACAGGAAGAAAATCGAATGTTTTAAATAGCCAAACAGCAACGCAGGCATGTGGTCAATCTGAATGATATTAAGAAGTATTGACAGAAAGGTGATATAATTTTCTGGCATGCCGGGGCTGAGTCACTTGGAATACCCTTCAGCGTGGGGATTTGTCTCTGTATCTCAACGAGCGGCAGATGCTCTTGAGCTGCTGGAGAGCTGAGAGATTCGAGTGAAACGAACGAGTCGATTCATTTGCTCATGATTTTCAAACCCAAACTGTTCCCACTTTTAACAGAAGGGGGCCCTAACAAATTGAGTGCAATTGGGTAACTGAGCAATTCTGGCTAAATTTTATATATAACATTAAAAAATTAAAGCTAATGATTTTAATAAAGCCTTGACAAACGTGTTGCACAGCATAATACAGGTTACCAATATTTATATGCCGTTCGAGTTTCTTTCATTGGTTCAAACAAATTCATTATTTATTTGCTTGCTCAAAAAACTATCTTTTTTAGAATATAACAATTAGAAACGCTATAGTCGAGATTTCTTGACAACGAGATACCATGTACCTCTCGTGCCACAGTATGCTGTTGCCTAGGGAAGGGATGGGTAAAACTTTAATTGGTCATATCTTCTATACTTAATGCCCGATCTAGACGTAATATTGCGGGCACGTGTTTGGCGATCAGCAGACAGAGCGGACACAAAATTATGTTTTTGGCTTTTAGCATTTTGGAGATATCGATTTTTTTTGCAATTACGAAGGCGCAAAGGGGCGTGGCAAACATTTGAAATAAACTCGACCTGATTTATTTATACGATTAAACAGCTAGACATTAAATTGCCGGGTAACTTTTTTTATACCTTCTGATTGATTCGTTCCAACTTTGTTCCTATCGCTGCTTACGTTCAAATTCAAATTAAACAAGTTACCAAAAATGTCTTTTGTTGGCCTCATTTTTTATGAGCTTAATTACTTACAACAAAGTGCAGGCGCAAAGTTCGCCCGTCTTTTCGAATTGCAATTGAAACCAAAGCAACAATCGCATATCAAGACCCAAGACAAAGGCAAACATGCTTAGCTGAATTTTTACTTCATGGGGAAAAATTGGAAAATAGAAAATATTGAGCAAAATTGTTGTTTCACCTGCTTTTGCTGAACAAAAAGCGCGGATCAGACTGATTGGATTCAATCCTTCCTGCAAGCCTCTCACTTTTGCTCTGCGTGCAGGAGGCGGCTGGGGCGAATCCTCCAGACTGCATAGTCGAAGAAATTACGCTGATTGAACACTAATTTATTTGTTTGTTTGTATTAACATTTTCGCCGCATTACGGGAAGGGACGGGGTGGAAAGTGGAGAAAAAGTTTGCCCTCACAAGGTGCCAGGCGCCAGCAGTGCAGTCTTCTGTGGGTGGTTGGTGGGTCTGGCACTGTTAGCNGAAAGTGGAGAAAAAGTTTGCCCTCACAAGGTGCCAGGCGCCAGCAGTGCAGTCTTCTGTGGGCGGGTGGGTCTTGGATGGATTGGGGGGGGCCCCAATGCCACATTCGGTGGGTCTGGCACTGTTAGCATCTTTGGCTTATTGTTGCAATTTGTAGTTGAAGCTCTTTGTCTGGCGCTGCTGCCTTTTCGCTTAATTGGCTTTAATTGAAATCGGCCGAAAGCGAAGCTACACACGGCATTTTACAGGGTTAAAGAAAGTTCGGCTAAAAAAAATAATCAAAGAAATTAATTTGCTTTTTATACCATGTACCCTAAGGTACAAATGGTATATTAAGTATGTGCAGGAAGAAGGAGACTTCTTCGACCCCATAAAGTATATACATTCTTGATCAGCATCAACAGCCGAGTCAATATAGCCGTGTCTGCTTGCCCATCTGTCTGTCTGTATGTATGGAACTATATTTTCTTCCACTTACTTGACAATATCTCCGAGATGTTAAGAGCTAGAGACATTATTCTTTTTGCTTTAAGTACATTTAGTATATAGGCAGAATATGGAATTTTTTAATTTTCGTCACGCTCCTCTCCGCCTTTGCAATTTTCAAGAATATTAGTCTATATCTGGTTTGAGCTAGAGATGTACATACAGTTAGCAAATTAAAATATCCATCCATGAAGATACGGCCTTTGCTGTGCTCATGTAATTTGGGGTTGAAATATACGTATTTAAACGAAAAAACTTATTGATATTGAAAATAAGTTCATGGTATCTTGTTGACGAGATATTTAAACTACAGCGTTTCTACTTGTTGTGTAGTCCTTTTGAGATTGTTTCGTAAGTGTCATTAATTTTTTTTTTAATTCAAGGTGTGTTTCTAAATCAAATTCAAATTCTAAATTCTAAATCTAATTCTAAATCAAATACTTTTTTAAGTAGTTCTGGTTCAATCCCTTTTCAAAGCACATAGACAATGTCAAACACTAAACGAATTCTTTGGTCGAGCTTACGGGATGTTTGTTCAAAAAATGTTACGTGTATGTTTTCCCTTTTTGGCTTTTTGGCCACAGCTTTGTATGCGTTGGATGCCTATTTTTTTTTTTCATTTTTTCTGTTGGCAGCCTGATGCGGCGACCTTTTAGGCAACGGTTTCGCCATTTTCAGTTTTTCGCCTCCGGCAGCGGGAATGTCGCTTTCCCCTTTCCCAGAGTTTTGTGCCTCGGTTTGTGATTTTTGTTTTGGGAAATGGTCATGTAGGAGTAACCCCCGCGATCTCTGTTTGTGTTTTCCGAGTACTTGGTTATGGTAATCGAATTTAAAATTATTGCCATGAGCTATATGGAATATCTGCTTCGCCCCTTTTCAAGCTTCCTTTTCTTCCTTTTCCCTTTTGCCTAGGTCAAAGTTTTTCCCCTCCTTTGTTCTTGTTGCTGGAGATGAAGCCGATTTTTTCGCTTTTTCTTCGGTGTTTTTGTGTGTGTGTGTGTTTTTTTATGTTTATTTTTTGGCTAGTTGCTGTTGATGTTTTTGTGTGGGTGACTGGCTGTTTGTTTTCTGAGGTTTTTCCTGTTTTTACATCATCGTGTTGCTGTTATTGTTGTTTACATCCTGTTTTTGGCGCGCTTTGAATATTTTGCGGTGCATGTTTTGTCATGCAATAATTTAATTGTCGGATTTGGCAGCTTAAAAGCAGCCAACAGTCAGTAGTCGGCAGCCACCCCCCACACTCGGCCACTTTAAGCCTCGTGGTCTATGGGGGAAGGGGGGGCCGGGGGTAGAGGCAGGGTGGCAATTGTTTGTTTGTCCGCTCCGGCTGACACTTTGTGCTTTATTTATGTTTGGATTTGGCTTGCTGATGTTGTTTGAGCTTTTCTGTTTTGTTTTCTTTTGACAAATTGCTTAAATTTGTTTGTTGTCCAGGTTATCGTTTTTTAGTCCCGAATTTACATAAATCATTTGTGATCATTTAATTTGTAGGTAAGCGGACTTTAAAGTCAGTGCAGTGTCAATGGTGGCGCTATTTTGGGTTGCAAAATGTATATTCCCAGTTTTAAAATTAAACAAATATTGAAATACTAATATGATTTGTGTTTCGAATGGGTATCTTTGAAAGGGTTAAAGGTAGAGGCATAATTTTAAGTCCACTGAGTCCGCTAGTCGTTTAACATGCATAAATTACTAAATTACGTCCAGGTCTGATAAAAATATAAAAGACATGCTCATTTTTAGTTTTACCCACTCCGTGGCGCTGCATATGCTTGAATTCTTCTTTGACTTTTATTCGTGGAACCACCAGCACGTCATACATACACAAAATATGATATGAGAACAGTCAAATTTCCTGTATTAATCCCTCTACAAATAATTTTGGCGTTTAATGATGTTTTAATAGAGCTTTTCTATTTAATTGATCATCTTTCATCCATTGAAGATTCACGAACGACAACAGAACAACAACAGCGTTCTTACTCGACAAACCATTTGCAACACTGTAAAACATCGTTGTTTAAAAACATTTCGACTATCAATGATATCGATGATATCGATTTTAATATCGGTGTTCTTGCATCCCTACAAGAGCCTTATTCAAGACCCGAAATTCAGTCTTCTCAGTAAGGTTGATTTGAAAAGACATTTTATTCTAGACCTTTTTATTCGTTTATTTATATTTAATTTTTGATGTAATTTTAAGAAATTTTTTTTGTTTCGTTATTTTTAAATTTTATGGTACATTGCAAAAGTTACACAATGCGTCGGCAAAGTTCGGCAAACATTTGGTAAACATTTTTTTTCGTTTTTTTTTTTTTTATTTATATTTTTTGTGGGCTAGTCTGGTCATCCATTGAAGGTTCAACATCCAAAAAATCGTTAAGGCTGCTTTTAAATTTAATTTTTTATTTTTCATAACTGTGGGCTTTAATAGTGGAAACGTACACACGCCCTGTATTGTTCTTTAGTATAATCATTAGAAATTGTTTTTTTTTTTATTTTAAATTTTATATTACATGGTAATAATCCGTCAAGGCATCAAATGCGTTTGGTAAACATTTTTTTTTCGTTTTTTTTTTAATTTTATATTTTTTGTGGGCTAGCCTGGTCATCCATTGAAGGTTCAACATCCAAAAAATCGTTAAGGCAGCTTTTTAATTTAATTTTTTATTTTTCATAACTGTGGGCTTTGATAGCGGAAACGTACACCAAAAACTAAAGCGAAAGCAGACTTAAACAGTTGTTCTGGCTGATCGGAAAACGTTCCAAATTGCGCTTGCGTTCCAAGTTACTTTTATACAAGGCAATGATAAAGCCGATTTGCACCTATGGCATCCAAATTTGGGGCACCGCCAGCTTGATCATATAATTCAAAGATTCCAAAACAAGGTGCTACGCATGGTCTCCAACGCCCACCTGCTGCACGAAAATTCCACCATCCACAAGCAACTCGGCATCCCGTGGGTCAAGGAGGAGATAGCGAGATTCAGTGGTCGTTACAAAAGAAGGCTGCACGAACACCCAAACAATCTAGCCATCAACCTGCTGGACAACAGTTCCACAATTCGTCGCCTTAAACGCATCCACCCTCTGGACAATCGTTTAATTACGATACCCGAATGATTTGTTGTTGAATTGTTATTGTTATGTTTTGTTGTTTTTTTTTTGTTATGTTTTTGTTAGTTAGATGCAAACTGCAAAATCCAACCACGAAGGAATTTACACACAATTTAATGATTGTCCCATAGGAGGAGATTTTAAATACATGCTGAGAGAAAAAAAAAATGTGTAAATGGAGACTATAATACAGCGGTGGGCAGTCCATAGCTCTTTCAGCTCGCAGTGCTCTCGAAAACAAAAGGGAATCGACGTGTGTCAGTGTTCGGAATTTGACGGTGAAAAGGGAATGTGGGAAACGGAGGTCTCGAACAAAAGGGAATCGACATGTGCACGTCATCCGAAGTTGACGGTGAAAAGCGAATGTGTGAAACGAAGATCTCGAATGAAAAGGAATCGAAATGTGCACGTCATGCGAAGTAGACGGTGAAATTACACAAAACATATATGTAGAACCAAAAAATCGGACGGAGTCCCTTTTCTTTCTTTCTTGGCCAGCTCCCCCAAGTTGAAAATCTGTGCTCACCGCTGCTATAATAGATAATGCGCAAAATTATGCGGCGTTCATAATTGTAGAGGTACGAAATACGGATATTACATTTGTAGAGCCAATATCTATTTGCGTTTTGAAGTTTAGGTGCGAACTGAGGACCTTGTATATATATCCAACTATAATCGTTCTTACTTGTTAATCATGTTACTGTGATTGCCACACCCTCCCCACCCATTTGAAGTAACTATGGACTTAGGGCCAGCTTCCTATGTGCGCTCTGTCATCATAAAATGCGCCAGCCAGCGGCTCTGGTACAGGGGCATTATAATTAATAATCAACAGCAGCTTAGGGGTTTTAATTAAAATCAACGACAAGCTGCAGCGGTCCAAGCTACAGCTTCCCTTTTGGCTCCTCTATTTCCTGTTTCTGCATACTGCCTGGCTACTTGGCGCATCCTGCAAGGACTAGCTCCCCCCCGCTTCAATCGACCTGCGTCGATTTCTTTTAATTTAGCCGCAATGACCTGCATCGAAATGCCTTTGTGTGCATGCGTTGACTCTATGTCCCGGTATATATCCTTATTGAATCCCGTATATCCCTACCCAGCTAGTCCCGCCCCAAGCTTGCCGCTCCTGCTCAGCCCCAATTGTAGTTGCAATTCGTTTCCTTGGCAACTTGGCCGAGTTTCAGTTTCAGTTGCAATTACAACGGGGTCAAAGGTTAGTTAGTTTGTTTGTTTTTGTACCCACTTCTTAAAAAGAGCAAGGGTATATTGCATTCTCGCGAATGTATGTATGTAACAGGGTATACCCCTGTATATTCTTGATCAGCACCAATCCATATTCTGATATGTTTGATTCCAGATCGGCGACCTGCCCCCGCACCCGAAAAATCCTCGAAAGAACGGGAAAAGCAGGTAGAGACTGAGAACCGGGTATCTATAGTCACTCGAGGCACTCGACTATAATCGTTCCTACTTGTTATTTACTGTTGTTGCTGCGGTGACGTTGCTGATTCTATCCTCCATTTAATCCCTATCCTCTCCCCTTCTTCCACATGTTTCCTCTAGAATTTTTTCTTTGCCAGGATTTTCACATTTTTTTATGGCGTTTTATTTCCTATCGCTTTTCTGTTGACTTTGCGCTTTCTATTTACGCTCTGCTGTAGTTTGTTGAATTCCAACTGCAATTATGGGAATTCTTACCGAGCACAGCATAAAACATTTTCCCCCGCAACTCCGACTTTTCCGAGCTTGCCTCTGGCCTCTAGCATTCTGCTCTCCAGCTCGGGGCCAGCAAGTCCTGGCCAAGCTCAAAGTCAAACAGCGCTAGGAAAGTAAACTGAGCTTGAAAGTTAATAAGCGCGGGGTTGGGGTTGCACGGGGTCCATCTGCGCTGCCCCGCATCCTGGCTCCCGGCCTCGCAATCAAGCAGACTGCGCCACACCAGGAAGTGTTGCAAAGCGAAGCGTTTAAGACTCCATCGTGTCCAAATTTTTCCATTGAATCCCCAAAAACGGATTTGAAAATCACAAAACTTGGTTCACCCATGATCTTCCACTAAATAAACGTGTTGTTTTTGTAGTGAGTATTTTGAATAAATGTAAGAAATTTGGTTAAGCTCGAAACATTTGAAAATGAACATTCAAAGTTTATAATTATAGAAGCATTTTGAGAGATTGTTGTCAAGTTTCATTCAAATTGTCATTCAAATTACTAGGTATATAAATAGAAATTACACAAAATTGCAAGTTTTTATTTAAAATTTTACCATAATGCCAGGACGAAAGAACAGAAAGGTATAAAGAACATTTTTCAACGTTTTAGGCTTACCAATGATAGTCAAATCTTTCTTACAGCCAACAAAGAAACGGGTGGTTAAGACATTCCGAGTTACAGCGACTAAAAAGCCAATGAAGCCGCGAAAACCGTTGAATTTAGGAAGCGGCCAAAAACGCCACTATCCCTCTCCGCTGAGGAAGAGTGCAATCCGCCAGATGTGTCGCATGCCGGCAGAGCGGTGCACCCCAAGAACAAGAGCGAAGGTTATGTACGTGAACTCATGGTTTGACCGTACCAAAAATGCACGTACTAACCAAACCATTGCCAAACCGGTTGATACCAAGACTAGTAAACTTACCGACATCAAGCCGAATTGTGGGCAGCGCAGAATGATGCAGAAACCAAAATCCCCGCAAAAGCAAAAAATGCGGGCCGGGACCAGACTCCCGCCTGCCAATAAGTAACAATAAGTCAAATATATCCTGAACGATCCTGAAACTTATACCAGTAAAGTGTTTCGACCGCCGAAAATGTACAAATTTGACATAAATATCGATTTGTTCCATCTAAATTGTGTATGAATTGCAATTAGTTGGCACATTTAAGAGGTGGACTTCGTCATTTGGGGCTCTAGAGATTTTCTTTCTACCATATTTCATACCTCTTTTAGGGAGCTGTTCCAGGCATTCTATTGATGTCACGAAAATATTTCGTTACCTTTGAGTTTTTAGTTACATGATTTTTTTTTTTTCGGAGGGACGAAGAGCAATCTCCGGAAAGTTGCTGGGCTCAGTTTCAATTTTCACTTAAAACAATGTTGGAAGCAGGAATGAGGACGAGGACGAGGGCGAGGCAGTGCTGGAGGATAGCAACTGCATGCACTGCATCTTGCAGCTGCAAACCCAAGCCCAAAGTCGTCATACTCTTC
This sequence comes from Drosophila ironensis, assembly GCA_021223825.1. Taxonomy (NCBI): domain Eukaryota; kingdom Metazoa; phylum Arthropoda; class Insecta; order Diptera; family Drosophilidae; genus Drosophila; species Drosophila ironensis. Next base: position 1,000,464 of record JAJJHQ010008063.1, on the reverse strand, counting down.
AGGAACCCAAGAATCCGAGGGTCGCTGGGGCGTTACCAAAAAACGCCAACCCAGCTGTAAAATTGTTAAAGTAACTGCACGGAAAAAATTTAAAAGTTCTAAAATAGTTAGTTTCTAGGGGAAAGTGTTTTGCGAGACGAAAATGTACAGCTTATTGTGTCACGATGGTTTCAATATTCATAGTTTTTTTTTTGCCAGTGTTCCTGTTGTTGGGATTTGTAATCAGAGAAAAGTAGACGCAGACACATGACGGAATTATCCTTTTCATTCCGCCCTGGCTTACGTGATTTCAGGCAGCCAAATCACGGATCGGGTTGAGAGTAGCCAAAGCAAAAAACAAACCAGACAAAAAGGGAAAAAATCCATCAGAGGAAAAAAAGGGAAAAAATGATGCTGCCGGGCTAGCCAAATATTTCTTTGTGTTGTCATGATGAACCAGAATCGACTAGAAGCTAAATTTGCAGAGTAAAAAAAAAACAAAAAAAAAAAAAGAATGTGTGCAGCTCACGTGACATTTGTTTTGGCAATAGTCGTCTTTCTTTATTGTCGTCATATCAGCAAAAAAGTACCTGCAATGAAATGTTATTTGAAAGTGGTTGAGTTAAATGGTAGTATTAAAATATTATTCCATGTATAACTTGATTATATTGTCTATAAAGGTTCAGGTTAAAACGCCTAAATAGGCGTTCGGTGTCCGAATATGTATATGGCGGAGAGTTCACCAAAAGCCTAAAAGCCTAAGCCAGAAGATTCCAAAATATGAAAACCCTTGGACCTTAAGAAACATCCAGGTCAAATATTGAGAATCAAGGCGCATACATATTTTCGCGACCTGGGATCATTTCAGGGACAAATTATCAAGATTGGCCGCAGTGGAAGTAATGGTTCGAGACAGCAACTAGGGATCAATATCATCGTCAGGGAACAAAAGCCACAGTCTTGAATTACAAAGGAAGTTGTTATCTTGTTTTGAATGGATCAAAAACGAAAATTAAATAAAATATTTTGTCACCTACAAACCAATAAGTAAAGATTTAAAATTTAACCCACATCCCCACCCGTCAAAGGCCTGATTATTTTGACATCCCTTAAAAACCCTGTATACAAAATCGCGCCATCCCATCTGTTAAATTGAGAAGAAAAAGCTTTAAAAAGACGAGTGAAAAAGCGTAGTACACAACATCCAAAAATAAACCAAATACCAGACATCATTATTCATTTATTAATTCGATATATATATTGAATTAATACAGGATGGTGGTAGGTACTGAATTATTTATATTAACTCTGTACTGTTGTTGTTGTTGACGCGGTGAAGTCTTCGTATTTCCACCATCTACCCGTATACACTCTGGGTGGTAGAGTTCGAACAGGCTTAGGGGGAGGGGCTCTCGTTGTGATCAGACCGAACTTAAGGAGAAAATCTTTGCCCCAACTCTCATACATCGATCCTGGTCTACGTGTAAGAAAATGTTGTTTTCTAACACAACTCATCACGCTTCCATGATAGTGGTATCCATATGCGCAATCTTGATTATACCGGGTCCTTGACTGCAAGCCCGAATTTAGCTCCGAAATCGTACTTTCGACTTCTGGCAAACAGATATTGGACTCGGTGTACCAAACGTAACCAATGGCACAGGGCGGAAAGTCCACGATAGGTGACGGGGAAAACAATCCGTATTCAGACAACGCCATTTGCTTGCAGCCGATTGCCAATCTACTGAACAACTTGCGACGGCAAAAATCAAGCGTTTCGGTCACAAATACCCAATAATTTGTTCGCAAATTCATTTTGTTTGGCCATGACAAAATGTGTCATACAAATGAAATCAATTGGAAATGGGTGCACTTAAAATACACGCACGCATTTAAAGTTTCTTCCACAGAATAAAAATTGAATTCGATTTAAATATGAATCGGATCATTATTTAACAAGTACGAATGATTATAGTCGAGTCTCTTGACTGCAAATACCCGGTTCTTAGCTTCCACCTGATTGTTTCTATGCAAAACATTTTTGTATCCTTCTGATTTTTGCAGCACAGATAGAAATTGGCTGTACCAATTTACTATCCAAATTATTATTATTATTATTCTTTATTTGAAATAATAACGAAATGGTAACAGAGATAGGTGAACTGTTATCCAAATGAGCAACATAAACATTATCAAAATTAAGTGTATCTAGAGTAAAATTTGTGGACGCCACAGAATTTCGCGGTTTGCAAGGGTGGTTACCAATTTTTAAAACAAACTTGTGCTGAACAGGTATCACAAAAATTCGAATATGAAATTAGGGCGTTCATACGGACAGAGAATCAAAGCTCGAATGGATGAACGGACATGTCTAGATCGAATCGACGGTTGATGCTGATCAAGAATATATATACTTTATAGGGTCGGAAACGCTTCCTTCTCCCTGTTACATACATTGCACATGGTGTAAACAGGTGAATGTCTTGAAAAAAGGGAGTCGACATACCGGCTCCCAAGTTGAAAATCTGTGCCAATCGCTGCTTTAAATAGTACTAACAATCAAAACCTCTTTCCTTGGTTCCAAAAATATAACTACATATGTATGTAGATACTATGCTTTAAATATATAGGTAAGAACGGCACGAATATAACTACCATTGTTACACTTACAGTATCAAGTATAATTAATGAATTATCTTAAACGAATTAGGTATCTTTATTGTTTATTAAATCTACCATTACAAACGGTTGCGCTTTCCCATCATCTACATACGAGTATACCCATGGTAATCATTTGAAATATGGCGAAATTATTAGTAAAGTCGGCTAATTGGCAGCCCATAGGCCACGTTGTTCTTCCTCCTCCGAAGAATCTCGCGGTTTACCAATATACCAATCTTCCGTGTGAGTTGGTCTCGGTGTTGTTAGAGTGTAAACAGTAGTCCTTCCAAATAGTAGGTCTTTGAAAGCTCTATGTTTTTTTCCAACTTTCTGGTGGGCATTGAATTTTTTTCGTGTGCAAATAAAGTATTTGTTCAAATGGTATCCATAGGGGCAAAAGTCTTTATCTCTTCTTTTATGATTATATTTTCTTGTTGATGGTGTTGATTTTGTTGTTGTTGATTTTTTTTTTTTTGATTTTGTTGTTCTCCTTGTTGGCGGTCCATTGTTGCCATGATCATCATGATGAGGCGTCGTTTCGGGTGTGTCATCATCTCCTCCTCCTCCTCCGTCTGTTCCTTCAGTGCTTGGTGGTCCTGCCGCAGTAGTTGATGATCCTGCTGATCCTGCTGATCCTCCTACGCCTCCAGTTGTTGTGCCTCCAGTATCAGTAGGTGTCGTTGTTTCTTCACTATTTGCACTATTACTTTGCATCACGACTATTATGGATGCGATGGATATCCATAGCAGTGCAGCCATATTTCAGGAGCAACTGAAAGTAAGCTGAAAGTCTTACATTCGCGCCTTTGCATAATTCACGGCTTAACTGGTCTAGATTCTAGGAACATTAACTTCGGCGATAGCCGATCGAGTTGTCAAAAAAAGAAAAAAATGTTACCCTTGCAATTATTTTGTAAGATCCTTGGTCGATCTAGTACGTATGTGCAGTATTCAAAGTGGATTGGAAAACGATTGCATAGCGTTAGTAATCTTTAATTGTAAGTTCGGATGGAAAATTTGCCGACCCGAAACGAATTGATTGGTAAAACGTTTTAAGTGGGAAATGTCAAAGAATTAAAGCTCTGGAGCTGAAAAGCATCATTCTAGAGTCTTTGCGTGTTTAAACATTATAGTATCTGGCCTTGTGCCAAGTTTTATTAGGATCGTAAAATAAATAATGAAGTACTATCGCCTTGATTTAAATAATAACTAATTGGTAACAAATGCACTTAAAAATTCGAACCTTGCTATCCATCGAAAGCTGGTTTCTAGCGGAGAGTAGCCAGGACATACGATTTACCTTATACGAATGCAGCAGCAAATTGGCATGACTTGCGAAATTGAGCCTCCTGTCTAGAATGACTACTAAGTATCTGAGTAATGATACCCACGGGAAGTTCCCCACCTTCATTTCTCTGCATTAATTCACACGTTCCAATTCCTAGCCCATTCCTGAAATGCATCTAGATACTATTGGAGACTTAATTTTGCCAGGTCTATAGAGCTATTTTTGGTATCGTCAGCTTATGATGCAAACAAATATATTCACCGTCTTTTCAAAGTATCAATGCCGGATGATGTCATATCAAACATTTCTGCTTTGACTTGATTTCTGCTTTGGGGTTAAAATATTTTAACAGTGAAACTAAATTATTATGAATATAGGTACATAGAAATATAGTCGATATTTCGCGACAACGACATACCATGTACCTATCTTGCCGCGGCATGCCGTTGCCGTGGGATGGGGTGGGTAAAACTTTAAACATATCTTCTATATTTATTTTCCGATTTAGACGTAATTTTGAATGCACCTGTTTGACGATTAGCGGATACTTTTGGCGGTCTCAAAAGTATGTTTCTAGCCTTTACCAATTCGAAGATATCCATTTTTTTTTTAATGCGAGTACGAAAATGGGTGGGCCAAAAATTCGGGAATGCCGGGATCTGCATAATAGTCAAACGGACCTAATGCAAAAAGAAATAGGTATCTAACTCATATTTTCTCCAAGTTATGGGAAAATATGTCGATGAATATACAGGTTTTTGCAAATTTCGAAGGGGGAAGGGGGCGTGCAAAATATTTGAATAAGCTCGACCTGCGTACACATATAACGGACAAAAAGCAAAAAGAATTATACCTCTATCTCTTCCCATCTCTGAGAACGATGTGTTCATACATACAGACGGACGGACATGGCCAGATCGACCGGCGGTTGATGCTGATCAAGAATATATATACTTTATAGGGTCGGAAACGCTTCCTTCTCCCTGTTACATACATTGCACATGGTGTAAACAGGTGAATGTCTTGAAAAAAGGGAGTCGACATACCGGCTCCCAAGTTGAAAATCTGTGCCAATCGCTGCTTTAAATAGTACTAACAATCAAAACCTCTTTCCTTGGTTCCAAAAATATAACTATATATGTATGTAGATACTATGCTTAAAATATATAGGTAAGAACGGCACGAATATAACTACCATTGTTACACTTACAGTATCAAGTATAATTAATGAATTATCTTAAACGAATTAGGTATCTTTATTATTTATTAAATCTACCATTACAAACGGTTGCCCATCATCCACATACGAGTATACCCATGGTAATCATTTGGAATATGGCGATTAAATTTAATTAAATAGTAAACGCGGCTCAGCCCATATGCCACGTCGTGCCTCCTCCAAAGATTCAGGCGGTTTACCAATATACCAATCTTCCGTGTGAATTGGTATCGGTGTTGTTATAGTGTAAACAGTAGTCTTTCCAAATAGTAGGTCTTTGAAAGCTCTATGTTTTTTTCCAACTTTCTGGTGGGCCTTGAATTTTTTTCGTGTGCAAACAAAGTATTTGTTCAAATGGTATCCATAGGGGCAAAAGTCTTTATCTCTTCTTTTATGATTATATTTTCTTGTTGATGGTGTTGATTTTGTTGCTCCTTTATTTTTATTTTTTGTTGTCCTTGTTCGCGGTCCATTGTTGCCCAAATCATCATGATGAGGCGTCGCTAGGGGCCCCCCAAAAAATTCATCTCCTCCTCCTGGTCCTCCGCCTGGTCCTTCTTCTACTCCTCCTCCTCCTCCTCCTGGTCCTTCAGTGTGTGGTGGTCCTCCAGTGTGTGGTGGTCCAGTGTCTGGTGGTCCTCCAGGTGTGGTGTTGGTCCTTGCACTATTTATTTGCATCACGACTATTATGGATGCGATGGATATCCATAGCAGTGCAGCCATATTTCAGGAGCAACTGAAAGTAAGCTGAAAGTCTTACATTCGCGCCACGAAATTTGCAATTATTTTGTAAGTTCCTTAGTCGATCTAGTACGTATTTGCAATATTTGAAGTGGATTGGAAAACGATTGCATAGCGTTAGTAATCTTTAATTATTAAGTTAAGTTCGGATGGAAAATTTGCCGACCCGAAACGAATTGATTGGTAAAACGTTTTAAGTGGGAAATGTCAAAGAATCAAAGCTTTGGAGCCGAAAAGCATCATTCTAGAGTCTTTGCGTGTTTAAACATTATAGTATCTGGCCTTGTGCCAAGTTTTATTAGGATCGTAAAATAAATAATGAAGTACTATCGCCTTGATTTAAATAATAACTAATTGGTAACAAATGCACTTAAAAATTCGAACCTTGCTATCCATCGAAAGCTTGTTTCTAGCGGAGAGTAGCCAGGACATACGATTTACCTTATACGAATGCAGCATGACATGACTTGGCATGACTTGCGAAATTGAGCCTCCTGTCTAGAATGACTACTAGGTATCTGAGTAATGATACCCACGGGCAGTTCCCCACCTTCATTTCTCTGCATTGATGCACACGTTCCAATTCCTAGCCCATTCCTGAAATGCATCTAGATACTATTGGAGACTTAATTTTGCCAGGTCTATAGAGCTATTTTTGGTATCGTCAGCTTATGTTGCAAACAAATATATTCACCGTCTTTTCAAAGTATCAATGCCGGATGATGTCATATCAAACATTTCTGCTTTGACTTGATTTCTGCTTTTGGGTTAAAATATTTTAACAGTGAAACTAAATTATTATGAATATAGGTACATAGGCCGCGGCATGCCGTTGCCGTGGGGTGGGTAAAACTTTAAACATATCTTCTATATTTATTTTCCGATCTAGACGTAATTTTGAATGCACCTGTTTGACGATCAGCGGTTACTTTTGGCGGTCTCAAAAGTATGTCTCTAGCGAGGACGGAAATGGGTGGGGCAAAAATTCGGGAATGCCATTATCTGCATAATAGTTAAACGAATAGTTAAATGCAAAAAGAAATAAGTATCTAGCTCATATTTTCTCCAAGTTATGGGAAAATATGTTGATGAATATACAGTTTGTTGCTAATTACGAAGGGGGAACACATATTACGGACAAAAAGCAAAAATAATTATACCTCTATCTCTTACCATTATTGAGAACGATGTGTTCATACATACAGACGGACGGACATGGCCAGATCGACTCGGCGGTTGATGCTGATCAAGAATATATATACATTATAGGGTCGAAAATGCTTCCCCCTCCCTGTTACATACATTGCACAAACTTAATATACCATTTGTACCTTATGGTACATGGTGTAAAGACAATCAAATATAGACTGCCATAGCCCACCCTACACATGAATCGCACTACACATTCTTGAATCATAACGCCTTCGCTACCGTATGCGGCAGGCCGGCAACATAATCCGACAGTTTGGCTAACATAAAATCCCAAAACTGTTGCAGAGTTGCCTGCCAAATGACATGATTTCTCAGCTTTGATTCAGATGGCACTCCCCGTCAGCCACATTCCACATTCCTGCGTATCCACAACCTTAAATCACAAATCTCACATCAACTTCAACTTTAACTCAAGAACCGAGCGAAACTTTTGCTTATCTGCCACAACACCGAATCCAATCTCTTGCTAACCGCATGGGCACTCTGGCCAGACCCTCTACACAGAAGACAAATAACAATAATACATTATGTTGCAGTATTAAAGTTTAAAGTCATGAATCATTGGTAACATATTTGAATGTAAGTAAATGTATTACCCATGTATATAAATAAACGCCGATTTCCATGAATTTTGGTAAAAAATTCAACAAATGGTTTGTCTAAAAAATCGCTGTTCAGCAATTTTTCGGAGTTTTTCCTGGTATTTCCTTATGTGCACTTTTCCCTATTCCCTTGGCCAAATACTGCAATGTCTTGAAGCAGATTTTTGCTTTTGTTGGCGCCCTGTTTCTTTACACCCGGTTATTAAAAAGAACAAGGGTATATTGATTCCGAACGAATGTATGTAACAGGAAGAAGGAAGCTTTTCCTACTTATCAACAGCCAAGTCGTTCTAGCTATGTCCGTCTGTCCGTATGAACGTATGACTATAAATACCCGGTTCTCAGTTTCACCTGGTTTTTGACACATAATACCTACCATTGAAATTTTGGGAGCATCAAATTTTCGTTATTTATGTTTGTAGGTGTGCATGAGTATGAGAAGTGTTTCTATGGAGAAACTTATAATTTTTTCATTCAACTCAAGTCATTTTTGTCATAACCGGCTGATTTTCGCAACACGGATAGATAATGGCCCTACCAATGTACTATCCCAAATTAGTCCTTATAGAGCTAATATTGTGGATGTCACAGAATTTAGCGGCTTGCGGAGCTGCGGAGGGAGGTAGCCGATTTTTAAAATAAACTTGTGCTGAACTGGTATCCCTAGAATTAGAATGTGCAATTAGTTTTTCTCTATCTATTATAGTTTCCAAAATTTAGGCGTTCATACGGACACACGGGCGGACAGACATATTTGACATTCGCACGAATTTAATATACCCTTATTCTTTTTTAAAAGAAACTAACAACATATTCCGAATTGTGTGATACCAGTTTAGTACAAATTTGTTTTAAAAATCTACTACCTCCCCCTCACCCCCGCAATCCACGAAATTCTGTAGCGTCCACAATTTTAACTTCAGAGGCACTTAATCTGGATAATACATTGGTAGAGCCTTTATCTAACTGTGTTGCGAAAATTCGCTGGTTACGCTCACTTCTCATCGCGCAAATGACAAAAATGTTTTGCCTCCACAAGCTTCCTCACACACACACACACCTCCAAACTCAAATTACGAAAATTTGTCGCGCCTAAAATTTCCATGCTATTATGTTATAATGTTTTAAAAACCAGGTGAAACTGAGAAACGGGTATTTATAGTCGAGACACTCGACTATTATCGTTCTTAGTTGTTTTTTTTTCTTTGCGGATCCTTGGAAAGATGGTTCCCCATCTTGGTCCTGTTATTTCTACACATGCTCGCCCAGACTCGCTCTTTGCTGCTGCTCGCTCGGGTGCTGCTGTTTTGTGTGCGTGTTTCACTTATTTGTTGGCACAAAATTGGGTTTTAGTGGATTTTGTGGCAAATGATTTTTGCTGGCTGCCCTTACGCATGCATAAACTTTCATTTAATTTTTACCCACCACCGTAATTCCCTGTGCGGCTAAAGAGGGAGAGAGAACAGCCAAAAAATAAACACAACTTTTAAGGGAAGCAACAAAAAAGAACCTCCTCGCACGAAGATAAAAAAAATAAGTCTGTTATAACCGCTTCTTAAAAAGAACAAGGATATATTGAATTCGTAGAAATATATATGATATAACTGGGAGAAGGAATGGTCTCAGAGCCCCTAAAGAATATATATTTTTGATCAGCATCAACAGGCGAGTCGATATAGCCATGTCCGTCTGCCTGTATGAACGCCTAAATCTCGGACATTATATCCAGGAATTCTGTGGTGTCAATTGTTTTCTCACTAGAGAAATTATATTGGTGAAGCCTAATCTATCTATGCTGCGAAAATCCGATGGTTACGCCTACTCCCGGCTGCACAAATGGCGGAAATGTGTTGCGCCCACAAGCTTCTTTACAGAAACATGCCGCGCATGGGAAAAGCAGTCGACTCACTCGATGTATTCGTTGTTACTTGTTTCCTTTGTAGCTTAAGATAATTTTTCAACAATTGCTTGAATATCATTCGTCAGATATCAATTAATCAGTTGCAATCCCAAAGTTACTTAATTTTCTTCCTTGGTTGCGTTTTTCAATCGCATTCAATCAGTTTTCGATACGAGTGAGAGTATATTAAATTGAATATTTTGAGTGCACGCCTCAGGACACGCTGAAAAGCAATTCAAATGTGTCTGCCGAAATATGTCTATATGATACGAGAATATACACTTGCACATCTTCACGCACAGCTTCAAAACGGATGAAATACTTTTAGGAAATGCACAAAAATGAAATTGGGTTTAAAGACGGGCCAAAGGGCGTTCAAAAGCCATAAAAATGACAGCTTAACGTTCTTGACAAGGGTGTGGGGTATGAAGGGCAAGAGTCTCCTACTCAGGTGAAAAATTATAGCGTACAATTCATATTTGATGACTTTTTGATTGCCAACCCGAAAACTGCCAACGCGCAAACGAAAATAAAACGCCTGCAACTCAATCCGAACCGCAAAGTGAACCTTGGCTCCCGATTCACACAGCTGCATAATGCACGGGAAAGTGCTTTCAATGGCGTCTTTGTCAAGCCTTCTTACCACCATTGGAATCATCATCATCAACATTATCATCGCATATATATATACATATACCTGTATAGTCAGCTCAGGCTCCAGTTCGCGCTCCAAACGGAGCGGCACTTGCTCTAACATAGTAAACTCGTAAATGTAGTTTACTGTATGTACGAGTACTTCCTGATCCGAAGCATTGCCAACGCTTTGCGTTTAAGCTTCAGCTGGCTTTGAGCAGGATGGATGGATGGATGGATGGATGGATGGATGGTTAGATAGAGGCAGCTGGGTGTCCTGGTTTGTTCCGTTTCATTTTTCCATATTTTGTGTCGTTTGTCGTCCTCGACTCTTGCTGATGATGACGATGTGCTTGAGCTCTGATTGCGGTAGTAGCTGGGGATCTACTATTACGTTGGATTTTCACTATGCGAGGAGACTCTATTCATTTAAAATTTATTTTTCGCTTAAATATTTATACTGGGTCTGGGTTAAAGTCATAATGAACTTAATCAATGAGTAAAACCCACAAGTTAAAGCGCGGAAAAACCTGTGCAGGCGTTTATGCCGTGACTCTTTTGTTTGTGATACAGCTAATTTCAATTAATGCAAAGTTCCGTGGATGAACCCTTTACGAGGGTTTTGACGCGACGGTCACGATTGCTAATGACCCACACTAATGCCACACATTTCGCATGGTGAGGGGTGAGGGTTCACCTGGAGCCTGCACTCAATGTGTTAATGACTCGTTGGCATTGCACAGAACGGGGACGCTAATTTGCGTTGTTGTGCGTGTGTGTGAATTGGCCACTGTCAACGATGTTCTGACCCTCGTATATGTAATGATTTGTGTTTTTCCAGCATTTCCTCGACCTAAGGTCTGCAGTCCAACGGGCTTATGCCATAAAATTAATACAACTTTTAGCTTTCGCAAAAAAGCGAAAAAACAATGATCAGTTAGGCTCCAAACATTTTGTCACACGTTGACCCTAATTACATGATACTTTAGCTTGTCGACTTTTATGGCTCAATTAGGTTATTATAAGAAGTTTAAACGCATTAACTTTTTTATTTAACTTGATTGTTTGTTAATTTCTATGTACTATATAACACATTAATGTTATGTGTTCGCATAAAATGACCAGTCGATTTTAAGGAACTGCGATTAACTTTTAATAAAGAGGTAATTTGGTTACCAAGCTGCTGACACCGTACCCAACTAAAGGAAGTGGAATCCTGAAACCGATTGTATGTCTGGCGGGATTAGTACCCACTCACAATTCAGGGTTAGTGCCAAAGGCAAGCCAAATTCTAATCCATCTTCAGCTCTGTACTGTGACGACAATTTCAGCAAATTTTATTTATTGTTTGCCGATTTTACAACTTTGCTGGCGCCTGCCTTATGCCGAACTCAAACCAACTGTGGCGCTCCCGTGGCTCCGTTTGTTCGCATTTTGATAGTTGTTGCTACTGTCACTGACGGTGGCGCCATGGTGGGCAGGCCAGAAGCGGATTCCCAGTCAGGCTTTTGCCCCAGGACCATTTTTTCCCCTCCGTCCAGAATGTCGCGTGCTTGGGTCATTTTCCTTTTCATGGTAGTCGTCGCCAAAATGGCGTTGCGTGCTGCCGCGAAATATAGTATTTGTGGAAAATAACTGGAAAGCGAGCCAAGTCTATGGATCGAAGCGACGCATGCCCTAGAATCTAGGTCCTAGATGACTCAGATAAAAGTATACAGTGTGGCGTATACCTATGATATATGTGAGCAGTTATAATTTTAAGAAATGATAAAACAGCCGTTTGCAGTAAAAAATATATCCTAAGTTATTCCTAAGGTTAAAAGGTTAAGCAGAGGCATTGGGATTGCAGGATCTGAGAGTATCTCTGACAAACACATTGAAATTTGTATGCGTCACAATCATTGCACTCGCAATCGCAATAACAGTCACTGCGAAAAACCAAATCTAGTCGTTGCCGATGGAGGAGCTAGAATCATAAAAAGATTTATGGCGCTTTAAAAGCGAAAGTCCCGAAACATTCGCACCTCGTCGTTATCGGAGATGGTAAGAGCTAGAGGTGTAATTCTTATTGCTTTTGGCGCATTATTGCAAGCAGATCAAGTTTATTTCATATTTTTAGCCACTTCCCTTTCCTTCGCATTTGCTATATCCATCGCAAGCGATATATCTTCGGAATGGTAAAATCTAGAGACATCATTTTGAGACCGCTGATTGTTAAGCATGCAATTACGACCAAATCGGAAATTAAATATAGAAGATATGGCAGCTATGAGAGCAGGCGGTGGTAGTGGATGGAAAAGCCAAAACCACATTTAAACTGTCTGTATCCGCGTCGACATCCGGAGCGGTATATTATGCATAAAATAAAACCCATTGTTCGCGATGAATATTTTATTACAGCAAAAATAATTCTCCACAGAAGTTGGTTAATATTTTATTTCGTAAGGGATTAACTGCATTCTAGTAGGGACATTAAATAACGTTTGCAATTGCCTTAAATTTTTGGCATATTATTTTGGGGCATATAATTATCTTTGTGTCTTTACCAATATACTCGTAATATTCAAATTTAGGGTCTCTAGTTGTAAACATTATTTGGCAATGAAAGGCTGTACTAAATCAAGTAAAAAACTGACACAAAATTGAAATGTTTTTATGTCATCCGGCATTGAGACTGAGAAGGGACGGTGAACATTTTTTTGGCCGTATTGTCTTTGCTTATTGTCCGTTTCTTTTGAAACTTGGTCCAACAATCTGCGTACACAAATAGCGGACCTAAAGCAAAAAGAATTACACCTCTAGCTGTTACCATCTCGGAAACAGACAGACAGACAGACGGACTCTATACATATATTTTAAGGGCCGGAAAAGCCTATAAAGTGATATTTTCACAAACTTAATATACCATTTGTACCTTAAGGTACATGGTACAAATGGTATATTAAGTTTGTGCAAAGTATGTAACAGGGAGAAGGAAGCTTTTCCGACCCTATAAAGTATATATATTCTTGATCAGCATAAACAGCCGAGTCAATCTAGCCATGTGCGTCAGTCCGTCTGTCTGTCTGTCTGTCTGTCTGTCTGTCTGTCTGTCTGTCTGTATGAACACGTCGTTCTCGGAGATGGTAAGAGCTAGAGGTGTAATTCTTTTTGCTTTAGGTCCGTTATATGTTTACGCAGGTCGAGTTTATTTCAAATTTTTGCCACGCCCCTTTCCGCCTTCGTTATTTGTATATAATAGTATTTTCTTCGAAAACTTGGACAAAATAAGAGCTAGAGACCTGTTTCTTTTTGCATTAGGTGCGCTTAACTATTATGCAGATAATTTCATTCCCATATTTTTGCCACGCCCCTTTTCCGCCCTCAAAAATGGTAAAAGCTGGAGACATAATTTTAAGTCTGCTAAGTCTGCTGATCGCCAAACACGTGCATGCAAAATTACGCCAATAAATATAGAAGATATGACCAATTAAAGTTTTACCCACCCCTGCCCACGGCAACGGCAAGAGAGGTACATGGTATCTCGTTGTCGAGAAATCTCGACTACAGCGTTTCTACTTGTTTTTTTCTAGCAATATAATGTAAGATTAGACGAAACAGAGTGTTCTTCTTTGGTCTAGATGTAGATCGTATGTAAATAGTCTTTTGTACTGCAATCCTTCTTTTAATATACAATGTAAGGAAGACTAGCATCAAGTTCAGAGTCGATCTAGCCAAGACGGCCTGTTGTATGAATACGTCGCTATACGAGGGGTAAGAGCTAGAGCCATATATTCATCAATATACAATAGAGCCTTGAAATTAACAGTAACAAAAGCTGAAGGTTTCAAAGAAGAAGGAATATGTATACGTTATAATCGATTTTGTTCAAAGCGAAAGGGTGTCCTATATAGGTATGTGCGGATTGTTTGGATGTAATTTACATGTACTTTATTTTAATTAAATTATTTATTTAAATTAAAATGTGGGTGATGAAGATAAGAGGTAAATAGTGATACAGTGTCAACTTGTTTATTGAAAATTTATAAATCTATTTTTGTTAGGTTTTACTCGAATTCATCCCATTGTACTTTCAGCTTGAACAATTTTTTTTCTGACCTCAGTAGTCCGATTTTTCGAAATTTTTGAACCTTCGGCAGCCAGGCCCCACAAAATTCAGTTCAACTTCGTCACTTCAACCAAATACAATATATATATATATTTGTTGCTTATAAACCTTCTCAAACAAAAATCAAGTGAGTTCTTTTCCAAAATTATAAAAGTGAAAACTTAATCCGAATTAAAATTGATTTCCCATTGCAGCCCAAAATGGCAGAGGAGGGAGTAGCAGGAGAAGAGGGAGCAACCCCACCCCCCGCGGCAGCAGCCACTACCGCCGGAGCCTACATGATGATGAACTCGCCGTGGTTGACTGCCGCCGCTGTGGCCGTCTACGCTTCTCGGGCCATGTGGGTCAAGTTCCGGGAGCTGGGACTGACCAACCGGAAGCGTCCCGAACGTGCGCAGGACATCGCGGAGGGCCTCGAGGTGGAGGAAGAGGAAGAGGATGAAATCCAATTCGGACTCGAACCAAATGCTGGAGGACTCTATTCTGGTGGTGGGCCATTGGAGCGCTGCCAGACGACTTCTGATGCCTAAGATGACGACTCTTTGCCAAAACAGGACCATTATATTACACTGCACAAGAACACGACACCCGGACTGGACCCGGTTGTAATGCTTGCGAGTTCTAAAGGGGAGGACAAAACAGGAAAAAAATTGCCTGCCACTTAGGGGACCTTAGTAAATTGTTAGTTTAAACCTTCTGAAAATCCATGTAAACATTTCGATTCTCAAATTGTTTTATAAGCTACGATGTCAAGTATGTGAAACACCTAACACGTTTTGTTAATGTAATGCACAAGAATGCACGAAATATATCTCATTGTATAACATATACAATAATTGAATGCATCTGCCTTTCATACCTTTTTAGGAATGTTAACAGGGTGGGTGGGGTTGCGTACAAATTGTTACGCAATTTCTTATAATATTTTGAATATTACAAAAAAGTTGTAAAAAATAAAATAACATAAGCTAACATGGTTGCTCCTGTACAATTCCCTGAGCATCGAGCAACAAATGATACCTTTTCAAATAATTACCCAACGCCAGTTTTATCAAGTTTCGCATTATTTAATTAACGATCAAAATGAAAATGTGCCAATTTGCTGCCTCTGTGAGCATTGTAATTGTAGCTGCGATTGCTGCTGCCATTGCGGTTCGATGTTGCCGATGTTTTCGACTGCAACTTTGAATCGATTTCGTAACACGACATCCACCACATGAACGTGGTCTAAATAAAGCCACCGCGTCTAAACACTACCAACTTTTGTTATTTATTACGCTTTTCCTCTACTTCTGAAGCCTTTTTTTTCGCTTTCGCTTGAGTCTCTTTCGCACAAGTACCCGATTTCCTTGACGGCTTTTCTTCAAATGATTTTTGCCTGACGTGCGCGCTCTGCCGCCGTTCGATTTGGTTTTATTATTTTGTCTCGAGTTTTCGTTTCACATAATAAACGCGCTTTTGGCATAATTGCCGTTTGGGACGGCGGGCGACGATGTCGGTGGCTGTTGTTGATAATTATGATGTTGCATTGTTGTTGCGGTTATCGTCATCGCCTGCCACGATAATATGCTGTTTGCCCCGCAAATCTCCTACTTTCCCCCCCGCTAAGAGTCTGCTGCGCTTTCATGTAATATTTGCTCGCAATTATTGCGAGACGACGCAGCCACAGTGGTTGCCGTTGTTGTTACTCTTGTTGTTGTTGTTGTTGTTGTTGTTGTTTTTGTTGTTACTGCTGCTGCTTTGGCAGTTGTGGTTGCATGTTGCAATAACAATTTCGCTTTCGCTTTCCATTAAGGTAAGTCTAATGGGTATCACAACCCATTATCCCGAACCTAACAAGAGTAGTCTTGCACTTTTTTTTTAAATTTAATTGTATTTTATTATAATATTTAGCCTTTACCAGCTGGCTGTGAACTATAACTAGACAATTTTCTTAAATTAAATAAACACCTAACATTATTTTGTCTTATCGCTATTTATTTACATGCATAGTACCGTAAGATGATGTCTAAAGCTGCTGGCTATTCGGTTCCTGTGAACTTGTAGCTTTCCGTTGCACTAAAGACAGTTGGATTATACTAAAAGTTACACCAGATCTCATTGATTGTGCGCTAGATATTATTGCCTTTGGTAGAAAATTATTCGGGACAGTTTCACATAGCTTTTATTGATTGTCAATAATTATTCACAAGCGCTAAAGGGGAAACACCCATTGGGTATCCGCCAAGTCGAGTGCCGAGTGTGAGCATCGGTTTTATTTGTGACTCATTCCGCGGGGGGCGCGACATGAAAGTCAATACGCCAGCGGATGCAACATGCAACTGGCTTTCGGTGTTGTTGGGACTTGGGAGGGGGCTTGGGAGCGATTAAAGCTGGACCTGGTCGGGAGTGTCGAACCGGGCGACATTATATTATCCATTGGCGTTTTTCACTGCAGTCTTGCCTCCATTCTATGGCTTCATTTCAAACACTTACATTTCACAAGCATCGTGATAGCCGGGACTGAGCCCATTTCACCTGAAGCTTACGTTATACGGTGCGTAGAAAAGAG
This sequence comes from Drosophila ironensis, assembly GCA_021223825.1. Classification (NCBI taxonomy): domain Eukaryota; kingdom Metazoa; phylum Arthropoda; class Insecta; order Diptera; family Drosophilidae; genus Drosophila; species Drosophila ironensis. The sequence continues at coordinate 983,570 of JAJJHQ010008063.1, read as the reverse complement.
TGCAGATTGTAATTGCAGATTTTCCTCGTTGCAGCAATCATGTACGGCAGTTGCTCATTCAAATCCATTTCGCAGTAAAGTTTCCATTCAAAGTTTTAATAACACTGGAATACAGAAAGGTCCCGAGGTGGGTCCCGAAACCCGGGAATTTCACTCGGGAATCCACTTCACGCACAAAATGCAGGAAAGTCAAAAACCACCACACAACAAACAGTACAGAATACAAAAGACAACAAAAAAAAACAAATGCGCAAAGGATTGAAAAAGTTTCGTTTCTGCCGGATGTCAATTATATTAATTTTTATACCATGTACCTTAGGGTACAAATGGTATATTAACTTAATGCAAATGTATGAAACAGGCAGAAGGAGACGTCTCCGACCCGATAATGTATATATATTCTTGATCAGCAACAACAGCCGAGTTGATAAGAGCTAGAGACTAAGAGCTAAACTATTACGCAGATATTGTCATTACCGGATTTTTGCAACGCTTTGACGATCGATATCTGCAAAATGGTAAAAGCTAGAGACATAATTTTGACTTAGCTAACATCACGTGCATGAAAATTACGTCCAGATCGGACAATAAATATAGAAGGTATAACCAATTAAAGTTTTACACACCTCTTCCTACGGCAACGTCATACCGCTGCACATGCAGGGTGACGTCATCTGTGCCTTCTTTGACTTCGATTCATCCGCAAGTGTATACATACAGAAAGTGGATGTATGTGTGCACGTTTTTTTAAAAAAATAATCGAAAAATGGTATTTCGTTGTCGAGTAATCTCGACTACAGCGGTTCTACTTGGTTTACCCCAAGCTGCTGGCTGAATTTAATTTAAATTTAATTACTTGGAATGCGAACTTTTGACACATACTGTGGGTGGGGCGCGGTGGGATAATGAGAAGCCAAGTAAGTCGACTTATTTGTCGGCAGTCGCTTAAACGTTTTGCCTGATTTAATTGTGGAAAAGGCCTGCGGCCAAACGCGCTAACACTGCCGTTTTCGCCGTCGTTTCTGGCTAATCAGATCAACCATACATACAAGAACAAGAACAAGACAATTGCAGTCCCAGCAACCCCATCGCCTTCCCCCTCCGCAAACTGTCTCAACTCAAGCCCATTTCCATTACAATTTGTCGTGTCATTGATGTTTGATCTGCTCACAGCTCTTCTTGTCTGATATTAATCCGATTGTCTCTGACATAATCTGCCCGGCTGCCTGTAGTTCTGCCGGGTATTTGCATAAGCACACAAACGTGTGAAATGTTTATGAATTGTGTACGAGCATAATGCGATTGTAGGCGCATTTCCGAGCATATTTCTGAGAAACTTTCCCAATATTAGCTTTGACATGTGTTGTTTCTGCTTCGAGCTGACGGTTTAGAGAAGGATTTCTCCTGACATTATTCATATCAATTAACCCTAATGTGGCTTGCTGCTGTTTGCTCACATTGCCATCACATTTTGGTCTGTATACATTTTAAATTGGAATTATTTGATATAAATATTATAGTAAACAAGTAAAATCGCTTTAGTCGAGTTTTCTCGACAACGAGATACCATGTACTTCTTTACTTTATTAACCATTTTTTTTTTGTTCAAATAAATCTTCACACATAAATTCTCTTCTGTATGTATAGTACATACAAACACACACTTCTGTATGTATACACGTGCGGACGGATCGAAGTCACAGAAGAGACGGATGACGTCACGCAGCATGTGCAGCGGCATGCCGTTGCATTGGAAAGGGGTGGCTAGATGGACTCGGCTGATAAAGAATATTTATAGTTTATGGGGTCGGAATAGCTTCTTTCTCACCAGTTAGATACATTTGTATGTATTTAATATACCCTTGGTCTTTTTAAAAACCGGGTATTAAAAGAATTACACCTCTGGCTTTTACCATCTCCGAGAACGACGTGTTTACGTACATACAGACTGACGGACATGGCTATATCGACTCCGCTGTTGCTGATCAAGAATATATAGTTTATAGGGTCGAAAACACTTTCTTCTCCCTGTTACATACATTGCAGAAACTAAATATACCATGTACCTTAAGGTATATTGTATAATAAGTCTCCAGCTGTTTACATTTGGTACAGAAATGACAGCAAGTGACTTTACGCAGGCAACTTCTTTGAAGGGCGAAGGTTACGGGAGGAATTGGCGGGGCGTGCAAAAAGTAACATGTTGGCATCGTCTAGAAACTTACAAACATGACATTAAATGTTGCCCGCTTGCAGATACAAAAGCAGGTGAAAGGAGCAGCGTCGCGAAAGATGCAGGCTGAGCTGGAAAACTTTTCGGTGGTGCAGCTGAGAGCCGAGGAGATTTCAATATTCCGCCTTTGCGACGTTGCGTATACGCCCAGGTCGCCATTTAAATGCTTGCAGACTCCGCAAACTTCTGGCACCTATGGGAGTTTCATTTTTTGCTCATTTTTAAGCAGTTCGCGATTTGAATTTTGCATTACTTTCTTTGTTTTTTTATTTCGATTTTTTCCTTTGGCTTAGCTCTCTTTGTTTTGTATGTAAGCTTGAAGGACAAAGAAGGCCGCAGTAAATTTACACAATGAAACCTTAAGAGGTCTCCGGGGACAGCAGGAGCACGAGCAGGAAAGTTTACTCGGAAAACTTTCACATACGATGGAGGGTGAGATTTCCAGGCACACACCTGAAATTCTGCACTTTTGGATCTGCACTTGAACAATACATAAGGCATATGTTATGAGAGGGTAGCGTTCGTCGTTTGACCGGATGTTCGGCAAAGTTCAAATTACACATGAAAGATTTTTCCAAACTGCTACGGAAAGCGCCGGCAGGGCGCTGTTATTCATTCGGTTGTGCAAATAAATGAACTGTATACTAAAACAAACAAATTCAATTGAATCACTCTCCTGGGCATTACAATTGAATGTTCACAGTCTTTTCCTCTCCCGTCGTTGCGAAAAAGGAAATCTAATGAAATGTTCAATTTGTTGCAAACAAACAACGGCACGCATTGGAACTTAAGCAATCGAAATAAATAAAACACGGAAAAGATATGGAGCAAGCCAAGTTGGGGCCGAAAATCTTTTCAACAAAATCCAACACTATTCATGTTGGTTTTTGTTTGCTTGACTTTGTTGGGTGGTCATTGCACTTGCCTAATTGAAACTTGTCTAAAATGTTTCCCATTTTCGTCTGTGGATCGGGACAGTTCAAGGCCAAACAGCAGGCGGCAAGTCAGCAACACAAGGAAACTGCCGTATGGATTTAAAAGAGGACTATCCATTTAAGAGTCAGTGGCGAATTAGAGTGCAATAAAAAGTTATCAAGTATAAACGCTGTAGTCGAGATACCATGTACCTATTTTCTAACCATTTAGTTATACCTTTAAAATATTTAAACTCCAAATTAAGACCAAGCAGAAATGTTTAATATGACGTCATCCGGCATTGACACTTAGAAAGACGGTGCATACATTTGTTGGCCGTATCTTCATTATATGTATATTGTCCGATATTTGTAAAACTCGGCACATGGGTAGATATTCACAAGAAGAGATTTTTTTAAATTACAAGAGACGAAAGGAGCGTGATATACAGGCAGACCGACGGACTGACAGACGGACAGACAGACGGACATGGCTATATCGACTCGGCCGCTGTTTCTATATATACTTTCTGGGGTCGGAGACGTCTCCTTCTGCCTACATTTGCACAAAGTTAACACATCATTTGTACCTTAAGGTACATGGTATAAAAAGCTAGGTAAATTCAATAACCAAGGTATAGGTACCTATATATTTTTATTTCAGTCGCATGATTCAATCCATCTACTCATAAATCCAGTTTGATTTACACTTAACAATTTGTTATATTTAGCTCCGATTTTCTGCTTGTTTAGTCGTCTTTGGGAGTGTCTTCGGGTTTGGTCGGCCCGTAAAGGAGCGGCTGAATATTAAAGCTTGTTTTAGCTTAGTGCACAACTCCAAAGCGTTGCTCGTGCATTCGTTCAACTTAATTGATGAGTTCCATAAAAAATGCGCTGTAAAACGACTGGCAGAAAACCACGCTCACAGTTTGGCCATATATCAAGAGACCCCCCAACTGCAAATGAACTGAAATTATCAAGGAGCAGCCGCAGACCGCCAAACAAACCAGAAAACAAACAACTATGTGGAACACACAGCATTTCCAGCTCTGCGCAGGTTCGTTGTTTACGTTTTGGGCGCAATGCAAATCATCATTAAATAAATTACTCATAATTATCGCCAGAAAGCGCCGCTTTGACCGATCTTTCGTTTCCTCCATATTTTTTCGGTTGAATTTCGCGGTGGCCATTTGTCCAAGCCGAGTCAAATTTTAACAAATTTCGATGGGAGCCCCCCTCTCGCTTTTCCTTTCGTTGGCCCGCAGCAAGTGGGCGGCATTGAGTCGTGTAATTTTCTGCCAAATTTTGTATGATTTCGGCTTTGATAAAAATGACTGAGAGTCGGCCGGCCTGGAGTCGGCCATTGAGTTCCCTGGCATTTGCTTCCTGGTCTGCGCTCCTCAACCCAGCTTGGACAGCTGTCCGTCGAGCACTTTTCTATCACCGAGCAGTACAATGAAAATGTGGAAAAAAATTGCCATCAAAATTGGCATCTCTCATTGAAATTTCATTGTTTGCGCGGACTTTGGTTACAAATGATTGTGGGCGTGGCACCAATTAAGGCGCTGCGTGATGACGGACGAAAAGGCTTGCACAATACCCAGGAAAAGTTATGTGCCTTTGGACCACAAAGCCTAGCCCACTAAAGGCAACTTTTGCACAAAAATTTAGCATGAAGCTGCAGGTGCAAGCGTTAAACGATAAGTTTTATGGAAAATAATATTTTATTTTTAATCGTTTTGATTTATTCCCACTTACCATTTGAAATAAATACAATAATGTTGATGTCGTGAAAATGAAAATGTTCCCTTTAAAAGGTTGATTTCAGTTAGATCCTCATCAAGCAGACCCATCAAAAGTGCAATGTTTGAGGCCACAAACCGTACGGGAAAAGAAAAATTGTTTTCCCTCCGCTGACTTCTGGGTCCGACTTTTATTTTCCGTTCCCTTCCCCTCATCCGTCCGTGACCATTGCAATTTTCGCACTCAAGTGGAGAGTAATTTGCGGTCGTCTTTGGTAACAGGGATTGGCTTCGCTTTTCGCATTCGCTTTTCGCTTTTGCCGGCCAATCCGATAGTTGAACAAGTCTATTTCGGAGACGGAAAACTGAGTGATTGTGAGACGGAGCGATAGTTTATAGAGAGGTGGCAGGGGCCTTTCGAGGGGATTTCCATTGGAGACGGAGACGCAGTTGCTGACAACGCGCCCGAATGTGACATAATGATTGTTGAACATGCGGCAAACATTTGTTAACAATTCCATACAGCGGTGTATCATGACTACACCTAAAAGTTCGGAATTTATATTAAACACATAATTTGCTTAAATCAAGTACTGAATATACGAAAGGAATCTAACATTCTTGTGTCTCGTTGCTAAGAGTTTTACTAGTGTTTTCTGATATATAAGAGTGCATCTTTTATTCGGCGTTTTAAATGTGTTCCGATATATACTCGTAGTATGTAACCATTTGATTGTTTTTCTTTGTGTTGCTCTATACCCCGAAGCTTTATCGTGCAAACTTTGAAAAAATTTTCATTAACAAGACCAAAATTATGAATGTCCGTCGCTTTGGCATGGCGATGGTGATGGTGATGGTGATGGTGTCAAAACAGGCTGAGTGTTGATAGGCAGGCTCTGCCGGGGGATTTGCCTTATATAATGCACTGGCAGAGCGCAAATGATTTACACAAATTATTTTGCAATGTGCGTTGCCAAGTTGGTTGCTGCTTAAGCCAGAGCTGTTTTTCTGGCCATCAGATTCCCTCAGACCCCCGGCAGACAGCCTTTTTGGATGGTGGTGCTGCCTGTCGCCGTGAGCCGTAAGTCAAACAAATCAGTCGTGCCAGAAGATTAATGGCGGCATTATTGTGTCGCCTGCACAGGCATTCGCATTCGCATTCGCACGGACTTCGGCCTTCGGTCTTCACTTTTCCGGAGCCCACAGTTGCCAGTTGCCAGTAGCCAGTCTATACATCTACCATCCAGCCGCTTTCCCTGCAGCCATTATCATCATTGGCAACTTCATCATGCGGCTGGTCAGCCGGCTTGCGAGGGGGCGGTGGCAGGTGATTTCGGTGGGCGGTGGTGCACGTAACCCGCTCTCAATGCGTCGTCACTCACGTTCTGCCCTTGGGGTTTCCTATAGCTCAGTAAAGGTATCGTGACACGAAAGCATCCAAAGCAGTGCAACTTATTATAAAGAAACTACTCAATTTTAATATATGGATGGTATTGAATGGTACCCTTTCAAATATAATATAATCCAGTAATAGTCAAGTATATCACGTATAATATAACTTCAGCTAAAGTTTTTACATGATTATTTAGACCAACACAGTTCTGCTAACTATTAATACCTGAAGGTGTTAAGTAAAAACAATTTGTAATAGCCCAAGATCACGAGACTATCTCTATTCAGCATCGGTACGGTTGTCTCGACTTTTTGCCGCTCTGGTTTTGGTGCAAAAATTTTGCATGCGATTTTTCTTGCAGTAAATAATTTTTCATGCCAGCTTTTCGTGTTGTCTGTCTGCCTTTGCTCCTCTCTTAATGATTGATTTTCCTTCCTCTTCAGACCGCCCCCATTCACCCAATAATTCTCCTCCACATGTTCCAGGACAGGCCAGGACGTCCACCCGTCTGTCGTATTATAGCCCATTGATCAGTTTGTTTTACTAGCTCCTGGCTCTCAGCTTGTTCCGCCCTCATATTTTCCTCTTTCGTCTGGTATTGTGTACATTTTGGATTATGAACTCTTTAAACTCCAGTGAATGGTGTGCCGAAGTAGATGCAGATGCAGATGTCGNCCCAAGATCACGAGACTATCTCTATTCAGCAGAGGTACGGTTGTCTCGACTTTTTGCCGCTCTGGTTTTGGTGCAAAAATTTTGCATGCGATTTTTCTTGCAGTAAATAATTTTTCATGCCAGCTTTTCGTGTTGTCTGTCTGCCTTTGCTCCTCTCTTAATGATTGATTTTCCTTCCTCTTCAGACCGCCCCCATTCACCCAATAATTCTCCTCCACATGTTCCAGGACAGGCCAGGACGTCCACCCGTCTGTCGTATTATAGCCCATTGATCAGTTTGTTTTACTAGCTCCTGGCTCTCAGCTTGTTCCGCCCTCATATTTTCCTCTTTCGTCTGGTATTGTGTACATTTTGGATTATGAACTCTTTAAACTCCAGTGAATGGTGTGCCGAAGTAGATGCAGATGCAGATGTCGATGTCGGATGGTCAGTTGCAGGCGGAACAATCGAAGAACCTGTCAAAGGGTATGGGGCAGAGCGAGGTGGCAGTCTTTGTGGTCGAAACCGGACTGTTACTCTTTTGATTATGATGGATGTGGTTTGGGCCAGCAGTGCGTTTTGAAGCTCTTTTCAGGCAAGCGATTCCATATTGCTGGCCGAAAAATGGGCTAGTCTTTAAGCCTGCTGAAACTATTGATTTTCTTGAGTTGCGGGTTTTAGTGCTTTCGATTCGGTGTCCCGTCGGAGATAGAGCGCTATTTCTTGAGTCCAGGACTCCCCAAACCTCATTGAGCTAAGCCGGAAACCTCGTAAATGACCCTAAATTATTCCGATAGGACAAGGGACTTTTGTTTGCATCCCTGACTGCACCCATCGCCTTTGTCCCATTCACCTGGCCGCTTTTTCGAGGCAGCAAGGGTCCCAGGCATCGTACAAAATTTGTTTAGTTTATTGAGCTCCGGTTACGGCTCCGCGCTGCTGCGGCGACCACCGAAATGGCTGCCTGACAACTGGATGGCATTGTCCCGGGGATCCAGGTTCTGGAAAGGCCAACTTCGCGGCAAAATGCGCTGCAATAGTGCAAAAGTTTCGCAATGCCTGGCAGCCGAGAGAAGAACATTTAATTAAATTCCTTGGCACCTTTAGTGCTGCGCTAAAAATTCCGCACAACCCGGCACAACCCGTATGTACATGGCAGAGCGGCAGTAACAAATTAATCTCTGCGGCTCCCGTCTGTTCTCCGACCCGTAAGCCCTACAAATGAGGCGTTTGATTTTAAAACTAGCAGAAAGTTTCCGCGACAAAACGGTGCCTCGTTTTATGTCGCCTACTGTCGCTTTTATGGCCTGCAGCTCCTCCGGGCTCCAACCTTCGACCTACGAGCCCCAAGCTTCGTTCAATCAACTGCTGAATTATGTTGACAAGGCACGCACCAACGAACCACTGAACCACCACCGGCGAACCGTCTCTTTTGGGCCAGCCGAGCGACCGACCGGCAAAGTTTTCAATTTACGTGTTTAAGGCTCGCCCAAGTACTGGTTCTGGCACATCGTCTTCAATTTCGCAAATGCGCCTCAACGTCTGGCCACGTAACCGGAAGGAAATGCACAACAAAGCTTTTCTTATTAGCATGTGTGGGAGGAGTGGCTGGAGGAGGAGCTCGCCCGCCGAGGATTTTGAGCAGGGAACCTTTCGGGAGGGAGGCTCTACTGTTTAATCAATAATTTTGTTCGGGCGCCTCGCTAAGAAAATTGGTTGCCATTTTATGGCCTAGCTGTAAAGCGATTTATGTCACGAAAATATTTTACAATTGCCGAAAGGAGCCAAAGGAATTGCTTTTATTTATGGAAGGCCTATGGGATCCATCACTTCGTTTTCATAATATATTATTAACACTTAGTACCAATAATTTGATGTGAAATTTGATAATTGGGATTTATGTTAAATCTTCTGTAAAATAGTAATGACTTGCAGGTACGGTGCTCCCCTGATACTGGACACATCTATTCAGATAGGTCTACCGCAATAATGGGATTGGTCCGGTTAATCCCTGCAGACATCAATAGGACACCAGTAAACCGATCTTCTGCGACACCAAGCAAAAAAATAAGCTTGAAATCAGAAAAATCTAACTCGAATCAATTGCCAAAGCCAAAAAGCAAAAAAATTGGCTGCAAGTGCGTGAGAGCGACGTCGACAAGCAGCAACTTTTCCATCTACCCTCCAGCTCTGGCTCCAGTTCTGGCTCTGGTTTTGGCTTTGGCTTTGGCTCCTGGTCTCCCTGGAATTGCCACCCGCTGGGCGATCCCACAAGCGATGTCAGAGCAGCGCTTGATGCTTGTCCTTTAAGCCACTTGCCGTCTTTTGTCCTTTAGGCAATCTGTGTTAATAGCTCCGCAGCTAAATCAAAAAGGTTGCAGCAGCATAAAAGCGCAACGGGGAAAAGAAAACAGCACACAACGAAAAAAGTGTTCCCAAATGTATCAATACTCGTGTATGGGAACCAATAAAAAACTTTTAACATAGATATTTTTCGAGTAAAAAATTTCAAAACTATTAACATACTGAACTTTTTCGATAAAAAATATTAACACTCATTTTTGGAACGTGAATCACCTATTCTAGAAGTGGGCACACTTTTTTTGGTGTTTTGTTGTGGAGTAGTCAACACTGTACAGTGTTTTGGTGTGGAGTAGTCAACACTGTACAGAGTTTGGTGTGGAGTAGTCAACACTGTACACTGTTTGGTGTGGACTAGTCAACACTGTACAGTGTTTTGTTGTGAAGTAGTCAACACTATACAGTTTTTTGGTGTGGAGTAGTCAACACTGTACAGTGTTTTGGTGTGGAGTAGTCAACACTACACAGAGTTTGGTGTGGAGTAGTCAACACTGTACAGTGTTTTGTTGTGAAGTAGTCAACACTATACAGTGTTTTGTTATGGAATAGTCAGCAATGTGCAGTGTTTTGTTATGGAGTAGTCAACACTGTACAGTGTTTTGATATGGAGTAGTCAACACTATACAGTGTTTGGTGTGGAGTAGTCAACACTGTACAGTGTTTTGTTGTGGAGTAGTCAACACTACAGTGTTTGGTGTGGAGTAGTCAACACTGTACAGTGTTTTGGTGTGGAGTAGTCAACACCGCACAGTGTTTTGATGTGCTTTGTTGTGGAGTAGTCACCGCTTTACAGTGTTTTTACAGTGTGCAGTTCACTTACTGTACAGTGAGTGAAATTACATGACTGGTACAGTAGTTAAGAATGAGTGCAGTATTTTAAGAACTCATACTACTGTACATAACTGTCATGAATACACCCATGCAAAGTCTAATACACATCATAGGGTCAGAAATTCAATACACCCACCGTTGTTCTTTTTAAGAACCGGGGGAAAAAAAGTAAATATGTTCCCACTTAAGTTTGTCCAAATCTTTGCCAAAGATGGTGCAACTTAAGTTGTTGTAATCTTTGTTGTTCTTGCGTTGCATGTGGCAAGCTTCAGCTATTTAATTATGTAGTATCCTTTAACTTGGTCGAAATTCGGGGCGAGGAAAACATGCAGCAAATCGAAGGAACAACTTTACACCCTAGGAGTTGCCAAAGCCAAGGCCCAGATGATGCTACAAGGCTAACAAAGGAGTAAAAAGGGGCCAAAATGGGGGGGCAATTGCAATTTGTATGCCCGTCAAATGCGGCTCGTTATTGCGAAATTTAGAACTGCTCGAAATAATTCCAGAAAATTTTCGTGCAAACGAGCCAGACGCAGTAACAGCAACAACAACTACAAATAACACGGTGCACCCCACAAAAGAGTCACTTTCGGTCTAAAAAATATTTAATTCCTTTTGTGTATGGTAGAGATTACAATATGAGTAGAAGAATGCGTCTTACTTTATAATTTCATTTGAATATTATGCTTATTTGAAACGCATCATTGATAATGGGATTATATGTTAACTCTGCAAATCGATTATAGATCTTTCAGTATTACTTGGATTGCGACTTCTAAGTCCATATTCAGAGTTATCATTGCTCCACTTTTGTGGCCTGATCTGGAACGCTTCTGCAACTGCACCTGGCTTCCTGCCTCCCCAATTTGTGTGCCCACCCATTAACGCGCCACGTCCTTTGCCCGAGCACGTGCATTAAAAAGTTTTAGCGCCAAAGTTGTCCGGCAAAGCCCGGACCCGTTGGCCAAGTCCAAAAACCAGCCGATGCGATCCGAGGCAAACTGAGGCTGAGTGAACCGAACCGACAGGCAACTAAACCGAGCCAAACTATGTTTTTGAACCGGTGCGAGCCGGAAGTGGCAACACGACGAGGTGACAGGTAGGGGAGGGCTGGGCCAGTAGCACATAGACAACCGCTTGCTACGGCCAACCTGACGTAGTTTAATTATGTAGAAATCGAGACACGCACTTTTGCAGCCGACGCTGGTGAACGTTGCACAAGCCCGGGCTCTGCTTTCCCACAGTCCCCGCCAGTCTTCCGGAATCCTTGCCCCCCCTCACAATTTCACCTCGTGTGCGTTGGCGGCAGGATGAAATCGAGATGCCCACTTTGTGACACCCACGCTCACAACCAGCGCCCGAAATTGAAAGTATTGTACCCGTGATCGGGTTTCTATACGCTAATGCACAGTTAATCAATTTAATACTGTTAAAGATTCCAGTAATTTATTTCCAGTAATCTATGTAAATAGTCACTAGTTAAAGAACATGATTTTGAATAGATCGAGTGATACTGTTATAACAACATCATTCGTTTCTTAATAGATATAAAAAAAAACACAATCATTCTTTTGAAGACAATACTCACAGAATAATTGTATTATTACTAATAAACTTTTAAGGTGGTTGCACAAGAATATTGGACCAAAAATGAATACAATTTTGTTGTATACAAAAGCCCAGTCTCTTGGACTGCTTTCTATTTAAATAAATAAAATATACAAATAACATACATATTCCCAATGGAAAACATTAAATCCAAGACGCAAATTTAGGCTTGTTATAAAAATGCATTAGGGTATGTGGAAGTTCGTCCTGTGGGTGCCTGCCGGTAGTTCTAATGATTTAAAGTGCGGATGAGGCGAGTGGAGAACGATAGATTCTGTTGCAGGAGCAACTGGGATACGGTTGGGTCGTGTGCGATTATAAATTCTGTTGCATGTCAGTGGTTTTCAAAGTTGGAGCGATTCATGGCTTCTGAGGGTGTGCATCGAGTCTGGTTTGCTGAGACCTGACAGGTGAAAATAATGGTGTGGAATTGCATTAGGCTGCTCGACCGCCTGGCTGCCGGGATGGATGTGTGCGAGAAATTTCCCTAAAGCAAACCCTTAAAGGCGCCATTGGACTTAAGAAGGGCCACCAAAAATGCAGCCTTCATCCGGGGGCCCTGGCATAAATTTCAATAAAAAGAACTCTGGCGGCAGCAAGTCAGTGAAAGCTGGTCCAGGTTCTTTCTGATACCTTTCTTTCTGGTCCTTTCGCCCGTAAACGCTTTCATTGTTTTTTGTTTATTCTCCGCATAGCGAACCGTAGGAGACAGTCGTTTATATCAATTAGCCAATGCGTCGTCTGCCGTGTCTGCCACAGGACAGCACTTGGTGCAGGTCGAGCTTAAATGGGCATGGAATCGGGAGTACGGCTCGACGTTCAAAAGGCTGAGAGCGCGTCTAATTGATTTATTTGTGGATTTATTTTCGTTAAAGCTGGCGGCGAATCAAGGTGCAAATGTTTTTAAACACAAAACTGACCTTAACAAAAATACGACGCATTCAAAGACGGCCAACTATTCGGATGGCCAACGCAATTTTACACTTTACCAGCCGCAAATTGCACCATCATGGCTAAGAAAATGCCCCGGATACCATTCATTGGCCTTTGCCAAGATTATATAGATGACGACGACGGGCTTGGAATTTTATGATTTATGAGTCGGCTGCCGCAACGCCCGTCCCACATCTCGTTCTTGGCCATTAGTTTGCCTTGGCTTTTCTTCGCCTGCGAACAAAATTGTTGCATTTCTGTGTATGTTTTTTTTTTTCGGGGCTGATGCAAGTTCTTTCGGTCAGAAGGGCTCAGGCTATTTGATAAATGAGTTTTTCCACTTTTTCAGCTCGAAATTATGAGCATTGCCATTGTTGCCGAGCCATATCGCATCCCCAATCTGTCAGGTGGCGAGCAAATTTATCAAACACCAGAAACGCTTGTAATAGCTAATTTGGGATGTTTAATTGAATGTTTCAATGCAGAAGCCGCAAAGCTTTGACTTTAAATCATTTTTAACGCCTGAATAAACTAAAATTTGTGCGCAATAAGGACAACAAAGTGTAAAAATTATTTGGCAAAATATCACAAAATTTATTTACGGCCCAGACATGGGGCAATCCTCTTTGAGGGCTCGGGAGAGTTTGGGAGCTTAGAGCATTTCAACTGTTGCGTCAGTCGTTCTTTTTTTTGTTGGCGCGGCACGGTTATGAAATGCGGGGGAAAACGCATAAATTTTATGACTGAGTGGATCGGAGTTGTGGAGGGGAGTTGGCTGCAGTGGAAGAGCACTCACCCCATCGCGCGGCCAGCATTCTGGCAAAAAGTGCGCTGAAATTTTCAACTAAATTATTCATTGAGCGCGCTATTGAGCTGGAAATGTGCACAGTGAGCCCTGCAAAGAGTGAATATGAGTGCGAACATGGACACATTCACCACCGGAGCGCCGGAGCGGAGCACTTGGAGGTGTGTGACCGGGCATGCGGTTTGAATGTCTGGCACGTAGAGATGTCGACTGTTTGGCTTCCTGGCCATCTCTTTTTTTTTGACCCAGCTCCGTTTTGTTGCAGGGGGCCGGGTATCGAATACGCCACTTAAACACTTGAAACTCTGTGCGCGGCTCGGAAAATAGATATGTGTGAGAGGGGTCGGCCATAAACGGAAGTGTTTTGACTGTTACCTTTCCCGGGGAACTTAAAACGACAGAGTTTATGGCTGTTAAGCGATAAGCAGAGTTCGCAATATAAAATGTGTCATTTTTACGCATGATCAAATATTTTGTTACTCTCTGCAACCGCAAGCTTCAAGCTAATCGCCTACATTAGCCCGTTAACTAATCATTGGCAAACAGAGCCTCTGAATCCAGTTTGTGTCAGGGCTGGCTCACTAATTTGAATACCAAATGAAGTGCTCCTCAGTCAGCTGTGAAACCACAAGGATTTCACGGAGCGAGAGCCACGAAGACAGACACGAAGGCGTCTCCATTATTAAGCACAGAGCCAAAACTAAGTTACGTATATTGGCACGAGTTCCACACCGACCCGCCGACGACAAAGTCCTGTTCAAATAGTTCACTTCAAAAATCCACACAGTGCCCGGGAGTTTGTCTTCTTAATTAGTGGCCAAGTTGTGTGTGTTTGCTTTGTGGGGATTATGATTATTATACAGCAATTATGCGCTTGTGTCTTTTGTGTCAATTGTGTAATAAGTGAGATGGCCTTAAGTAAATTCCGGGGACGGCTATCTTATCTCCAATTTGAAAATTACGCCTGGCATTCAGATTCCCGGCTGAGCTGTTTAAGTTATTCGATCTTGGGGTTGGTCGGTTGCCTTTGAATCGATAATTATCTGAGATGCAGTAGTCAACTGCAGGCATTGTTTTCCCCCTTGGCCACTAACAATATGCCACAATTTGGAGGTAGACTGCTGTCCTTCCTGACTGCCTTGATAAATGTCCCTGGCAAGGGTCCTGGCTGGATGCTGGAGGATGGAGGCTGGAGGCAGGCCACCGGCGACCAGCAGCATCCCCGGACTCACCTTCAATAGACAAATTAACATTTCGACAAAGGCAACCTAATCAAATGTCACAATCACGCATGCGGCTGTCCCGGGCAGCCAAAAACGAACCGAACGGCCCCGAACCGAAGCCACTGCATGTCCTGGCAGCAGTGTCGCCCACTTCTTTGACTCCCTCCAGCACTCCGACTCCGACACTTTTTGTGATGCCGCTGCCCTTCGCATAACTTTCACTCTTGTCAGTTGCAAATTACATCGCACGTCTGCAGCAGCAGCAGCAACAGCAGCAGCAGCATCGGCATCAGGATCCGGATCGGGGTTGGCATGGGCTGGGCTGCAGGGTGTCGTAATTTAAAGCTTATTTTGACACTTCACCCCTCACTCACTCTCCCACTCCCTCACGCCATCACCCCTGACAGCAGCAACACCCAATTTGCATCTTTCAAAATCGTGTTTTGTTACATTTTGTGCATGCGCAAAAATTTGCATACGACAATTAACACTCCAAAAGGAGACTCGCATGGGTCCTCTGGGTCCAAGTGAGTGTGTGCGTGTGCTGAGCTTATCCTCTGCACTTTCCGAATGCAACAGTCCAGCAACTCTCCCCCACCCCACCCGGCGTATGCGTAATTTTGTATCTTGTGTTCCCGTTGGCAAGACACAGTCGAAACACGAGCGGGCCTGGCGATGGAAATATGAGTGCCTCTCGGGCGGTGGAATATGTTAATAGAGCTGCTGTTGAAAAAGCAAACCAAACTAATGGGGATCTGTAAATATTTGCCCAGCACAACAATCTCTTGATGCGTTGATATTATCAACTTGATAATCAAATATTTGACGGAAAAAATATAAAGAAAATTAAAGAAATTAAAGGAGTTTAAAGAGCCATCTTTAGAAAACATAAACTGTTTGCATGCAAGGCAGAAAATGATCGTGAAGGAGAACCCAACCGTTTTAAGCTTTCCTAGCGCCACTGCCGCCGCTGCATCCCAAATAAGTTTAAGCAAATTAGGGACCACAATCAGCCGCAAACAATTCGCCCAGAAATCGAAACGACAGAAATCACAGCCGAGTATTCGGTGCCGGGGGTTGCAAGTTGCACTCCACGAAGGGGTTGTATATTTGATTCTTTAGAGGGAAGGATGGCTAAGAGGAGAGCGAGGAGCGTTTGTTGTTTGACGGCGATGCCAAGAAATGTCATGATAAGCGCGATGTACCACGCGACATGGTGGAATGGTGAAAGCATAAAGGGGCTGGAGATGTCCTGCGTTGCCGGGACAAAGAGAGCAGCGAGGGGGACTACCCACAAATGGGAATGTGCGCTCACACAGCCACACTTAATACGCTTAATTGACTTTCATGTATGCACGAGTGAGTGCAGCGACATGACGGCGCGAGAGTAAGGGAATCCATGGTGTACCATATTCAGGAAGAAAGGGGCCTGGGGCCTGGGGCGGAAGGCGTGGCAGCGGTCTGGCATGTTGGCCGGGCGGCCACTGCTGCCAACTGACGCGAACTCATGCGACTGGTGGCTGTAGTCGTAGCCGTTGCCACCAGCATTAGCGAAGCGAAATGGTCACCAAAATTAGGCACAGGCGTCGCCAAAAAAGAGACTAATCCCAACCGGAAGCGCAAAAAGCAAATGCCAAACAACCAAATAAGACAAAAGGCGCGTCAAAGAAGTCCAACCGGCGCCATCGACCCAAAAATACCTCGCGAAGACGAAAGGGTATTATTTTCAATAGTTATATAGTACGTTTTCTACATCAGCTTAGTTTATGGTTTGTGGAATACAAATGTATTTATATTTAGATATTTCTTTGCCTTTGTCAAAGAAAATATTTCAGATTGTTTAATTTATAATAGACCTACTAAATAATACTTAGCTAACAGCTTACGAAATATATCTCAGCAGTATACCAGTTGTTGTCCCTGGAGTATATTTCTATATATATTGTGTACTCTTAAGTTTGCATGCTATGATAAGTTTGTGCAATCGTATGTAACAAGAGAAGAAGTATGTTTTCCCTTAATTATAATCACGCGCATGATTTTATAAAAACTTCCTCCTTTTTAGTTTATCTTCTGCTTTTTTGTCTATACCTCTGAAATTTGTAGATTAAGCAATGCTGTTTTTTTTGCTTACAGCTAAAAATTAAAATATCTAGCCACGGGCCAAGTTTCATAAAAATCGGGCCATAAATAATGAAGATGCGGCCAACAAAAATGTTCACCACCCTGCAACTGACGCCATATCAACCAATTCTGCTGTGACTTAAGTCATTGTATGTGCTAGTATTATGCTAGCAAATATTATTAAATATTAAAAACAGGTACATGGTACATGGTATCCTGTTGTTGGGACATTTCAACTAGTTTTTTTTTTCAAAAGGAATAACCAAAAAGCTTCCAAATGCAGGAAAGCCATAGAAGGTGTTGAGGTCCATAATCGCAGTCAAATCGGTATCAAAAGGTTTCCAAAAAGTCCCCCACTGCTCCTGGGGCCCCTTCCGCATTCAATCACCGATTCACTTCATCGAATCACTTATTCAGTATTTTGCTGCTGCAAATGCCGATGTTCCATCATTTCACACCCCAGCGCCGCAAATCGAATGGTGTTTGGTATTGTGTGGATTTTGTGGCTCCCACCAGCACCTCTGCCCATTTTGAATGCGGATTCAATGCAATTCAATTCGATGTGTTTATGTGGGCTGTGGGTTTGTCAATCGCATTTGACTGTTGCCTGCACGAAGCTTGACAATTATGCTGGCATTTCTTTTCATGGTTTTAATCCCGTCATATTTGCGGCACTCACCAAATATTCATGCGGCGAGGAGTTACAATGTCAAAGAGGGTCGTTTCGGATTTCGCTGTAGTAGCAAATTGTTTGTGATTTAGAGCATCGCATACGCTATATCGATAGTATATTTGGAATATCATCCAAAAACTTGTAGGGCAACTAATTTCTGAAGCTTAAAGCCACAAAACACGTTGCAATTCTTAGCATTTCTTAGCCCTTTCTATGTCGTGCCTCACATAATTCTTAAGTGCATTAAGCCCCTTTTTGACTTCTGCTGGCACTTTCACAAATAAGATCTGTAACGGGCACATCAGCCCCTCAAAATGTACTCCTCGGCCCTCCCAGGCAGCCTTCCTGCCATTATCCTTTCCCTAAATCCCAGTCTCGTTGTTTCCTGTCTCAGTCCCAGTTGTTTGTCTTGCCAACAGGCGTTGCTCTGAATAAAGTCAATGTCAGACGGTCGTCTGTTCGCCAAGTGAAACTCAATTACACACATGCCCCCGCCCGCACCCCGCACCCTGGCCGTACCTGCAAATAAAACACACTCAAAGAATGCAACGGGCAGGGAGGCATGCATCACTTTTATTTATTTACATTCTCGTAGACACACAAAGCACAAAATAGACATTTTTATCTCTAGCTGGTTCTAAATTGCATACCCTTTTCAAGGCACAGGCTTTTTCGAGTTCAAAAACCCAGCCGGGTGGATTCACTTGAAATGAATCTTGATAAGAGATGATGTTCAAATGAAAATTGTGTATAAAATGTTACCCAACATCTTCGCCGATTACTTGATTCCTTTTGCAAAAGCCTTGCCAAATAGGAAATGGCTGCAGCGTAAAATAATTTGTCGCAATTATAAACGTTTCCAGTTTAATGGCTCATTTACTACTGAACTACTTTTTACCCGTGATTACTTGATTACTTGATGGCAGCCAGTTTTTAAAACAATTTCATAACCGCTACTGTGCGAAGCACAAAACGATCCACTAAATAATAATAAATATTGAGTGGATTGGGCCAGTTTGTAAGCGTAGCTTCAGATTCAATTAAAGCTTTTTGATCAACTAAAATTATTGGCTATTCGTGTTAGATCTGCCTTGTTTCCTCCTTTAGCACTTTTTCACTATTCCCCAACGTAAAGGGTATCAAATGTTGTTTTCATTCAACTTCTTAAGCGAGGGATCAACAAAAGGATACAGCGACATACACGAGCTGACGCAAAAATTTTCTGCTGCTACAGCTGGCGCATAATGAGCGCAAAAACATCCTGTGTGATGCGTTTTTACACTGCAAGAATACCTAACCCATGAAGTCATTGAAAATTACATGGTGGTTACTAATATTTGACCACTTTTTAGAGTGCACTTTGTTGGTGCATATTTCGCAAAGCTTGCCAGCGAAAGATTTGTGGATTTGTGCGCTTTTAGCGATGTCGCAAAGTTTTCTTGTCCGCTTTATATCATTTTATTCTGTATATGTATATTTATATATATGTATATGCATGTCCGGGGTCCTCTCATAAGCTCAGTCGGCGTGTCGCCAGTTTTGTTGACTCCCCGTCGAGTTTTAGCGACATGTGTCGCATTCCTCGCATCCTGCCAAAGTTAAATGGATCTCGTAATTGTTACCCCACTCCCAACCCACTCCCCACTGTTTTCTTTCGTATTTTATAGAAATTGCGGTTTAATTGCTGCATTTTAAAGCCATTGAAAGGACATTGAGTGCTGTGTGTTGGTGGGCAAAGACATGTTCTTTGCCAAGAGGATGCCACGACGCTTGCTGCTGTGACGGCTTTGTCCCCGGGTCCTGCTCCCAGTGGAGGGTGTTGTCACCTTTTGAACCCCTTTTGTGTGCGCCCTGCTCAACACCAAAGAAGTGCCTGTGGGTGTGGGGGGGTGGGGCAAGATGGGACGGAAAACCTCTGCCAAGACTTGAATGCAGTCAACCCCCTTAGATGGTCAGCCATATAATCGATTTCACGCGCACCACTTGATGCATTGCTGCTGCGTGATTGTCAGTTTCTTTTGCAACTTCGTTTTTGACTGCCACAAAATATAGAAATTGACTTTTGATTGTACTTTTGGAGTATTGTCTTTGGTGGGAATTGAAAATAATATTCTAAGATTATTTGCTGTGGAAATTTGCAGGCAGACACGTAACTTTAATTTTAATCTGCTTAAAGCCTGCCTCTAAGCCTTAGATTTATGCAAATCAATTTAAGCTGAATAAGAAAACTTTTTTCCTCTTTGTTTTCAGCGCATTGATTCGCAATTGAAAGCCTTTTGCCTGCGTTTGCATATTGCAAAGTTGCCAGATCAATCTCATCAATGTCGATTGAATGGCAACTTTGTGCATAGCAGCTACCTCATCGATGCATTAAAAGCCAAATGGTTGGATGCTAAAAATCCATGCAAATTCCCGCCTCCGTCCTTGCAAAGGCAATTTTCCATGCAGTTTCATTCGACTCTGGTAGGGCGCCGGTGCTGCAGTTGAAATAATTTTTTTTACGATGCGCCAACAGGAATTGTTGCCCCGGTAATGAAACGTCTATAAAACTCAAACGAATGCACACAAATCGCAAATCATTTGTCATAAAAGCGCATAGTGCATTGGAATCCTCTCGCATTCACATTATCCACCCACTCGAGTTTCCTTGCCCTTATTTTCCACAGCCTTTTCCTTGGCTTTTCCCAATGAATGCTCCGGCGAATGTTTGCCAGCGCTACTCCCAGCCCCCAGCCCATCGCTAATCAGGACTTTTGTTCCACTTACCTGGGCAATAGAGGACGACGGAGCGGCAGAACGCAAGCGGAAGCTGCAATTAGGAGATAGAGAAGCGCCAGATGAGATACATTGCTAAGACTAGGCCATCCAAGAAAACCGAAAAGAATAAGGAAGCTCAGATGCGGGTTTGGGGGGTGTGGTAGGACCGTAATAATAACCTGATGCGAAAGCTGTCGAACAACTGCCAAATTAATTATCAGCTCACTTCAAAATGCATAACAGACATAGTGGATATTAATTATTTCCCTATTAGCTGCCACACCGAGCCGCCGAGAGGCCGGTGCACTGCAGTTTCGGTTGCAGATTCAGTTGCAGTTTCAGTCGCGCCGACTGTCGACAAACCCGTTGACAGATTGGCGGTTGGACACATTTGGCCTAAATGCCTCGGTTACCGCCTGCGGATAGTCAAGAAACGGGACGCTGGTTTTGGCCATCGCTCTCCAGTGAGGCTGCCAACTTTTTTACAAGACATAAAATTTATCTAGACCAGAGAAGTAAAATTAAAAATAATTTTATAACATTCAGCAGGTAAAAATTTCAAAAGATTCGCCCCATTTAAAATAATATTTGCTCTTTTCCTATCATCTCGCCACTTTGCAAACAGAAAACATCAACAATTTTAGTAATTTTTGTAAATTCTCCTGAGGAGTTACTTCCATTAAAAATCTTAAAACTGTTGCTTTCTTATACCTTTCGTGTAAATTATTTTGCAATTTATTATTTATGAAACTGAATCATCCAAAAAAACCGTATAATACTGTTTTAAACAGTATGGCAACCCATCGCTCTAGCCAGGAACTGGTGCGATGCCTCTGCGGAAAGTCCCAGCATGTTGGCTTTAAAATATATTATATAAATATAATTAACATTATTATGACCCCAAGTATATCCAATAAACATCAGGATTAAAAAACAGGTCCCATAATACTAAATCAATTTTCTGGCAATTAGGTTTTTAATAGAAAACCAACCGTTATGGGCCGTCAATTCTTTACGACATTCGCATCATGAACTCGGTTTTAGGTTACACTTTCGCGCTTGTAGTGCGAGTATTTACCACTTTCCACCCATCAAATTGGCATGTCGTGTGTGGGAATTATATTTCTCCTTCCGCAAAAACCGAAAGCACAGTAGGGATCCTATTGCACTTCCTGCAACCCAAAACTGCCAGCTTTTGGCATGACAAAAAATGTGACAACAAAATACAATAAAACATGGGCGGACACCACCTTTCAGTCGCGCGATAAAGACCGAAATCACCTGATGGGCGACACTAAAACTACTCGTAATTTAGCCAAAGGCCAAAACACTACACTACATTGGTGTGGCGATGCAGTAAACAATTTTAGTGTCAGTAATTAATGATTGCCGAAAGGAGCGTGCCGGACAGGTCTCCTACGCGAACTGCCGTCGTAGCGTTGTCCATCTGTCAGTTTGTCGGCTGCCTAATTTACGACTTAATGCGCGAGACTTAAGGCGGTAAAAATACAAATCGGCTAACAGGATAGATTTATATGCGATAAACTGATGGAAAAAATACAATCCGAGCGAAGGGGGCGCTAAACTAAAAGTCTGCTATCAGTTAAAATGTAGGTGCCTGGGAGGTGCGGATTGGTAATTAAGCGTGCAGATTTATTCACGGAAAATGCCTGTAAACTGGATAGCGTGAAAGGTAAATTTGGAGCGAACTAGGTTGACTTTTCAAAGCAAACTGATGATGAAATTTATCAAGCCAAATGGAAAGGTAATTCAATCAATTTCACGACTCATTGGGGGCGAATACAGTTTTTCAATCGGTTAGGTTTATGTTACATTTGATAGCTATTTGGGATACATTTGATTAAAGCTGTATGATGAATTTATGGGGGATTTTTTAAGCTTTAAGCGTTTAGTTTGTTTCACTTGAATCAATTAGGTTTTTGCAGTTTTGTAAGTGTTTTTGGACAAATCTATTGAAGGATATCTTCAAGGGAAAAGCTGGCAAGGCGAAACTAGAACTGCAACGAGAACGCTCAACTTTATGGGCCAATCTACTGTTGCCAATGAACGGAAACAGCTTCGCACAGCTGGAAGCTGCCGAGATGAATGTCCCGAGTTGGGGGGTGTAAATTGTGGTGGAAAACTGTGGGCGTGCGGGGGGGGTGCTGAACCCAACAACTGCCCAAAGGCAATGCGAATGTTGTTCGACAACAAATGCTGCAGCAGCGGCGGCAGCAACAACAATTGCTGCAAGACTCTGAGACAGCTATTGAAATCTGCTTTGCTGATTGACGTCGAATGTTGTGGTTTCGGTTACGATATTTGGTACCAAAATACAACCAACAATCCCATGATGATGGCGATGATGAAGATGGGAATATGCCAGGCGGCAGCGGCAGGGGGGGCGGGCTCGCGAGGCGCAGCGGTGTCCTGCAAGTTAGTTTGGAATTTGTTTTGCGAGCGCAACGATACGGCAGCAACTTCCTTTGTTGCCGAGTTTCCAATAAATTAAAGACAAACCCAATGCAAATTCGGCATCCTCAAAGCAGCCAAACTAATCAGAAGGACGGGGCGGGCGGGATGTGCGAGTAGAAATACCATGGATACATCCAAAATAATGCAAATTTTAAAATGAATAATTCAAATTTATTGGCGGGCATCAAATTAAAATTAACCGAATATAATTACTCTAGAGACACAAACGCATTTAAAAATGAAAATTCTAAAGGATATATGAAATAATTAAAAGCTTAAGAGTATAACCTAAAAAAAAACACGAAAGCACGAAATTAAATAAATATGATACAAATTTTATAAACTAATAATTTACCAATTTCAGTCATTCAAATCAATAAGTAATATTTAATATTAACTATATTGTTTTAAGACCATTCAATGCATACAAAGATGATCTATAACTTAATAATACAAAATAAATTTTTATATAGTTACAAAATTAAACAACTTAATATATACATATAGCAAATAATATTCCCTATGGTACAATTTCTTGAACCTAATTCAAGGTTCAATCAAAATAATAATGCAACTTAAAATCTAACAAGTTTGGATTAGTTTAGCAAAAATAAATTATTGTTCTCTTCGATCTTGCTATACCTTTTTTTCTTGTCTTAATTGTAAAACTGTTAATTTTAGTGTTAAACAGGCTAAAACACGTTTGTTTCTTGCTGGTTTTCTTGTTCACTGCAAAGTCCACTGGAACCGCAAAGAGTTCGCTTTGAGTAATCGGTATGGGCAAAGTTTTTGTTCCCCTTATGAGGATCCAGGATCGAGGAAGCGATCGCGCGCGCAACTTAAACCGAAAAAAGGATCTGCAGACTGCGGGCTGTGAGGCTTCCGGCTGCGAGAGACTGGGAAGCGGAACTGCAACTTGCAAGCGCGACGAACTACAAACGACTTCGACTTGCAGCGGATTCTAGTGCCACGATTGACTCTGGCGACTGAGTGACTTTCGACTGAGAACCGGACGTAGACGAAGTCGGCTGGAGACTGAAGGCAGAATCGCAATCGCAGTTAGTGTCGCTGGTGAATCGCAGAAGCGGCGGCAGAAGCAGGCGGCACTTGCAACCAAAGTGCGCTTCTTGGGCGGATTGCGAGTTGCGAGCTGCGAGCTGTGAGTTGCAGGTTGCAGCCTCAGCCTCGAGTTGCCAAGAATAGCGAAGACACGAAGATACGCTGCCCCAGCGCCAATAGTTGCACTCGACGCCGGCGTCGCTGTCGCGCAAATTGCAGTTTGCACTCAACGAACTTGGCCGCGAACTGGTCGGCTTTCGTTCTGGCTCAAACGCCCGAAGCTTGGCTTTCCATAATGACCGCAAAAAGACGAAAAGGAAGCGACAGAGGCCCCATTGCGGAAATGTTAGATCTACAGAGCCGGAAAAGGAAGCTCTGCTCAAGAGAGCTACCATGTGGAAAACTCAAAGAGAAATGCCACAAAGTGAAAGTGAAAAGAGAGGAAGGAAGTCAAACACTGATTTCTTGTTTGTTTACCCTACTATTATTTATGCAATAATTGCTAACATGCTTTGTCTGTGCTGTTAGTTCGCGCTAAACTCATCGCCCAGGGTACTAGTTGGCCAAATACCAATATTTAAGCCACTTAGTTCCAGCCGCATGTTTCCATATTTTGCCATATGTTGTTTACCGCAAGAAAAAACAGAGACAGACAACAAACAATTGGAGTGGAAAGCTCGCGGCAAGCGCTTCTCTTTCTAGTTGGTTTTCCTCTTCGCGGAAAGCTCTTAGTTTGCCCCGAGCTTGCTGAGCGAGCTGAGTTATTTTGGCGGCCAACTGTTCCCAGTATTTTCATTGAGTGCAGTAATTTAAAACATTAGCAGTTAGAAGAAATATATTAAAATAAGGTGAATATATTTTAATTATTTTTTTAAATCCTATAAATATATTGTTAGCTGGTAGAAAAATGTATATTTTTTCCCCCATTCTTACAAATGTGAATACAAAAAATAATAAATTGCACGGAGAGCGAGTGGTTGCTCAGTGAAGTCGAAAATAGTTTCCTTCCGTGGCGACCGCAGAAATTTCCACAGGCGCTTGCTCATTTTCAGCTGCCAGTGAATTTGCATAGCCATTTAAATATTAATTTCAAATTGTCTAAGGACGCCAGCCCCCTACCCGCCGGTACCTCCGTTCACTTCGTTTACCCATCATCCTGTCCGGCTTTTAAAGGAGGCAACAAACAAATTAATGGTTCTGCAGCTCAACCGCATTTTGCGGTTTTTCCCTTCTTGATTTAGCTTCTGAATTTCTAACCCCATGACCATGACAGCTACTTTATTTGCTGATAAGTTTATGTTTGAAAATATATACCAAATGTGCCGTAATTTTGAGTGTAAATATCAAAGAAACATAAAACATAAAATGCCGCAATTAACAATTTAAATAACTATCTATTATTTTGAAATATGAAATTGACTTTAATAATATCAACCACACTTGTTTAGTGTTCTTCCATCTTATGTTTTACCAGTAAATTATTATTTTCCTTATGAGATCAAGCCCAAGTCAAAGAAAAAATTGCATATTTTCCGGCTAAAAGTTATCTTTTTGAGGAGTACGCAAATCGGATGTCTCAGCTTTGGATTTTGCTCTGTTTTTTCCCCGTTTTCACCTTGCACTCCTTGGACACATCGCCTTGATCTTTGAACATTATAAATTTCAGTCATGTTTCTAATAACTTTGAATTAATCATCTTTTCCGGTTTCGCTGTGGCTGGAGTTTCTGAACAGGTGACGGTGGCCGTTGCGGAAGGACGAAGCGAAGGACACGCACACGTCTGGGACAACTTCTTGGCATTCTAATGCGTTCGCAAGGCGCTAGCAATCTAGCCGGAAAGATGGCTAGCTGGCGCCTTTGTCGCACTTTAAAGTTGGCCTTTAGCCACAGGGAATGAATTGTAATCCAGATGGAAATTGGCTGGGCTTATGCAAAACCTGCAAAAATGTGACAAAAGCTGGGCCAAAGCATTTTGAGCTGCCTTCCGGTTGTCTGGACCCACTGCCACTCCCATCATCTATGGCCCCGTAAATTCCTCTATCCTATCTTGTATACTGTGCATCCGGTGGCGATTTGATCAACTTGTAGTAACACACAAACACAAATGCCCGCACCATAACAGACAGAGTGACATTGGCAGACAATGTTTGCTGCTATGTGTAGTGAATTCTATATAGCATGGTATATATATATATCTATTTTTTAAATGCAAGCCATGCTCCCTTTTTGCAAGCCACTCCGCCTTTAGCTGGTGTAAATTACAGCAAATATTGCGTATACGCCACGTTTGCACTGCCACTGAAAAAAATGCCTCTTGTATGGGTCTATTAAGGCATATTCTTTCCATTACAAAATTAGATAGAAGATAAAAGCTTAACAAGTCGCTAGCCGAGCATCAGATGATGGTTTTTATTAACACATTTTTTGGCAGTGTAATTTGCCACGCTTGTAGCACTCAAAATGAGATGCCGTTGGTGTTGGCTTGTTGTTCTGTTTGTTCGTTTGCCAGTTGCTGCTGTTTGGCAAATTATTATTAAGTAAGCAGTCTAGACACAGCTCTTTGCCACCCCCCAGGCCCACAAGCTTAATAAATTTTTGTGGGTTTCGTATTTTGATAACTTGAAACTTTGTCTCGTTTGGGACAGGTGAGGGTGCTGGGCTGGGTGCTGCTCGGTACCGGGATTTTGGCACACTTTATCATCATTAGCCGGCGAGCGAGCAAGTTGGCGGAGAAATAAATAATTTTCTCCCCCATATTGCCCATATTGCGCAATCCATTTCATTTAATTACCAAATTTGTCACATATTTTTCGTCGCTGATTCCTGTAATTTATGATAATTTCTAAATTATTTATAGTTGAGAGCTTGATTAGCTGTTAAAATTGTGTGGATTTGGGCCGAACTTTGGCCACGATAGGCATAAATAATTTTTGGCGGCCAAGATAGGGAGGTAAAACAAAACTTTTCAACCCACTTATCCAGCGCCGCCCACCCACTCAACTACGTGCTTTGACAGTTGTAACCAAAGGCCATTAACAAGTTTTTGTCCTGTTGCTGTTTCTTGTTTCCCTGGGCTGGAAAAATACGCCGCAGGAATTTACAAGATGTCCCGGTTGCCAGTGAGCAGTTAACAGTTGGCGGCGGGCACTTTAAAGCAATTGGTTATGCCAGGCACAAATGTTATTTTTGGGCATTCGGGTTAAATAAGTTATGAGATAGAAGGGCAACGCCCCGGACACCCACCCACCGGGAAGGCAAAAAGGTGTCAGGAATAAAAATTAAACACGCGCCTATCAAATAAACTTTACTTACGCCTCGGCACTCGCACCACTGTCGCACCACAGCTCTCTTCGGGGTTTTTCCTAAAAGGGGTCTATGGGGCGAGGAAAAACCCCAAGGGCTTGTCTCCTTTATTGTCGTTTGTTTCATTTGCCAAAGTTTAAAGGGAAAACGAACGTCAAGTGTATTGAATTACCCATCCAAAGGCAGGACAAAACAAAGTTTGAAATCGAAAACAGGGGTAATCTTTGAATCAACCGATTCTGCCAAATCAGCGCAAACATTTGGGGGCATTAAGCAGAGGAAAACAAGTAGGAACGATTATACGAGTCGAGTGCCTTTTGACGATAAATACCCTGTTACATTTTAATAAAATAATAATGCTTGTACAATTATTAAAGCATTAACAACATGCCAACATAATATACAAATTTAGTGTCTCAAGAGTTAAAATTATGGACACCATGCGACTTGCGAAATACGGACAGACGGACGCGCCCAGACAGACAGACGGACAGACAGACGTGGCTAAATGGGGTCGAAAACACTTCCTTCTCGCAGTTACATACATTCGTACGAATAGAATATACCCTCGTTATTTTTAAGAACCGGGTGAAAAACCCCCATGAGGAAAGCAAGCCACTGGAAAATTGCATTGCGGATTTTCGATTGCGCGGAAGCCAAAATGCCGAAAGAAAACAATACCCAAACCCAACCGTAATTATTGTAGTGAAACATAAGAGACATCCCTCTCCAGGAAAATTAAAAGTTCTCCAAGCCATCGAAAGTGTCTGAGATGGTAGCTTTTTTTGAAAGCACAGGCAATCGGTAGAAATAAATAAAACATTGCCATCTCTTTACGGTGAATAACAAACATAATTGAGGTTTTTCAGAGTGGAATAGTATTGTTAAAGGCTAACCAACCACATTCATTCAGTTGTTCTCGGTATGTCAAATATTAATTTGCTAAATATACCCTTAAGTTCCAGGCACGAACCAGCGGGTAACTTACTCAAAAATGCTTCTTAATTGACTGCTGATAGCAGCAGGACTAAATCGGGGTAAGGGAACCCGAGGGCACTTCCCCCGGAGACCAAATGTGGAATGTTCTATGACCGCAACGAAGCGTCAGCTTGTGGCATGCAAATGTCGCCCATAGAAGCATCCAGCTATCTCTGTTGCCACCATCTGGGCAGCCCCGTGCGCCGTCTCTTTCGGCTGCCCGGCTGGCCGAGTAATATGCAAATTACACATGCAGAACGCGTATAATTTCTAATTAATTATGCCATAAATGCGCCTTTGCGTGAGTGTGTTTGCATTTGTGAGCGGTCATTTCCACATGCAAGCATCAGCATGCACATATTTGTGTGTTTTTCCGCAATCCACGCCCCCGTTTCCAGCCCCCCAAAGTTAATGCCGTGCTCGCCCTGCGAATGGCGCCAGGTGTATTTTATTTTTATTGCAACTTCGGCACAACTCTTTGGGAACCGTCTTGGTAAAATTTTTGCAAAAAATTCGCATCAGTTGCAGCTGCCTGAACAGTGGAAAAGCCGAGGAATGACTTAAAGCTGTCAAATGAAATTGAAATTGAAAACTTCATCCCTAATTGTCGAACTTTTGTAGATATTTTTAAGAACTGATTGAATGTTTCTCTAGTAAAAACTTAATACCAATATAATCAAAATGTTTTTCCAATTGTTTTCACTGTCCTTCACCCAAACATTTGCCTTGTAAAAGTGAAAAACCTCCTTGCTTTTGTCTCAACGAATATTCTTTTTTGAGCAATATTTCCAACTAATGAGCTGCAATTTGTTGCAAATGGCTGTCGAAGGAAAAAGTGTGGCATATGACGCTTTCTTTGCAGCGCTCCACATCAATCGAATTATTTTTTATATTTCTCAATGGCTTGAAAGTAAAGTAATGTTTGAGACGGGAAAACTTTAATAATTTTGTATTTTTATATTCGATATCCCCAAAAAAAGACCATGGCTAAGCAATTTAAAATGTGAAACAGAACCTGAGGTCATCCGACAAATTGATGACAGCGTGTGACTCACAAGGCAGCCGAGC
Organism: Drosophila ironensis; assembly: GCA_021223825.1. NCBI lineage: Eukaryota > Metazoa > Arthropoda > Insecta > Diptera > Drosophilidae > Drosophila > Drosophila ironensis. The sequence continues at coordinate 954,436 of JAJJHQ010008063.1, read as the reverse complement.
GTAAGAAAGTCATCAGCAAGGACTCAAGCTCCTTTTCAGGCTCAGTGCAGTGCTGCCGCCAAAGTTGAAGGACATGCGGCCGCAGTGACTAACGCTGATTGAAGTATGATGCGAAAAGTTGGGCGGGGAAAAGCCGAGGACGTAGGCCAAAGTTTCCCCGCCAAATGAAGCGGTCGAGCCCGGAGTCCGACTTTTCGGTCTGATCGATGTGAGTGGCGTTTTTTGGGCTGTCGCCATTATTACCCAACGGTTTTTACATCTCTTCACTGCGAGTTTTTGGGGAATCATTTCGCTTATACATATTTTTTTTTTATTTTTTATTTTTTTTGGCAACGAAACTTGGTCCTGACCAGAGAGAACCCGTTAACAGTTAAGTGGATAAGCCAATTTATGAGTTTCGAATTTAACTTTGTCACTTGGGCACTGCTCCTGTCCCTTTTGCTCCTTTCGTTGTGGCCGTCGTCACTTGGCACATTTAAGTGGATTTGTTTTGCTTTATTGGTTTCGTTCTCGTTCTCGTCCTCGTTTTCGTCCTGGCGCACTGAGTTTGGACCGGATTCCGATTTCCAGTCTCATTCTCATTTGGTTTAGCTTGCAACCGTCCTGTGCTTTCGATGTTTGGCATTAGCGCTGACATTTTGGGGCTAAAAGTTTTTAATTTCTATATATTTTTACAACTTTTCCAGAGGCCCGAAAGGCGGCTGTACTTTTCTGGTGCCAAAGGATTTGGCTTTCGGTTGTTTCGCTTGTTTGCTGAGTTCGTTTTTAGGCTTTTGCTACACTAATTAACCGGGTTGGGATTTCTTGTTTTAGAGCTTTTTGTACGGCTTACTGAGATTGAATATTTTAAGCATGTATATTAGACTTCTGCATGAATGCATCCAAAACGAGAAATGAATCATTCATTTTAGGTTGCGCCTACCTTTTTTTTATAACAGTACATGTATATTTGTTGTCCCATTTTCTTCCGGCCTATAGAGTATGAGGTACATTAAAGAATGATTACAGTATTTTTAAGAACACTACACTACTACACTACTGTCATGCTACAAATGAGTACATTCATGCAGAAGTCTAGTGTATACAACCCTCAAGCTTGCCACAGATCGGTGGGAACACGATAAATTTTATTTGCTTGAAAATATGCTGCTGCCTAGTGTTCAAGCCGGGGGCTCAGCCCAATATTTATCGCATCTTAGGAGGCGGATTTGCAAATCATTAAAAAACAGCCAACTGAGATCTTTTAGCATTCCATGCAGCGCCTTTCGACCACTGCTTTTCGCCAATTAGGATAACGGCGAGCGTTTGAAATGCAAGCGATTAGGTAGGGACTTCGGGGAGAGCTTATGGTCAACTTTTTCACTTCGGTCGCCTGTCTGTTTTTCGTTGGTATATACGGTTATTTCTTTTGGCAATCCAAGCGCCCTGACCTCGGGTCACGCGCGCCCTTAAAGTGGCCGCAAATCTACAGCAAAACCAAAGGATGCACGCCACCTTTGAAGATGATGGGGCGAGCGCCTTGCCGAGCACTCCTCCTGTCTCCTGTTGATCGTCTGGGTCTGATTTGCATATTCGCCAATTTACAACAAAGAACTGCAACGTGGGCTGCTTACATATGCGACACGAGACCCCAAAGACCGACGACCCCATTGGATTTTAACAGACTGCAGCCTGCGGTCAGCTCCTGCGTATTCATAATATTTAAGAGTCCGGGAAGGAAGTAAAAAAGTCGCTGCCCGGATAGCAGCCAAACATTTTCCTCTTGCCGTCCATCCTAGTTTTTATTTTTATATTTCTAGTTTTTGTGGCTGCTGCAGTTCCTATGTAGTTTGGGGCATGCCTTCAATTTCTATTACTTTTGCTGACGGATTTTGCTTTGACTCCGCTTTGTTGGCCACGCTTTATTACTTTTCCGACAGAGACAGAGCAGATTCGGTCATTAGGTATGCATGTCGCATCTTAATGCGAAATTTACCCTAACCAGAAGGGGTGCTCTTAAATTTTTGTGAAGGAAAAGTGCTTGCGCAATAAAAAACTTAAGGACCCCTGAATATAATATTACAGAAACCATTAAATTTTAGGAGAGAGAACCCAGAAGTTCTTTAGTCTAGTTTGGTTTCTCCAAATATTAAAACATTGAAAGGCCTGTTCAGTGAGTTGTCCCATCCTGCCAGGGTTCACTTTTCACCCAATTTACAATGCATTTTCTTACCACCGCGGCGGCCAAGGCTTCTTCTTTTTGGTACATCTTGCTTCACCGGTCTCTTTGGCTTTAATAAGAAATTCCTTCAAGAGGAAATGGGCTGGCCGACACCAGCCCCTGGTGCTCAATGCATTTTCAGTGCGGAGTGCAGCGCCACGAGGCGGGGTGATAAAAATTAACGACTCCCCCGGGGGGCGGCCAGGTGAAATGATTGTCGGCAAGAGGGTGCCAGTCAGCGAAAGTCAGTTTTAAATTTTTAAACATTTAATTCCGACCCGAGGAACTTTATTTGATTTAAATATGCATTTAGCTCCGCTTGAGCAGTAGCAGTAGCAGCCGCAGCTGCGGGAGCAGCCGCCCCTTTTTGCCCACTGCAAATTGAATCCTTATTCGGGAAACTATTGGTGAAAAAACTCTTTTGAGGGGTGCAGCCAAGGCACCTGAGAAGGGCAAAAGACAAAAATAACTACATCAATTATTTATGTAATATCTGGGATTGTGGACACCGTCAAGGAGCTTGGAAGGAGAGCAGAATAAAAAGCTGAATTTGCTTTTCCTGTTGCCACCTTCGTGTATATTCTAAATACCACAACAGTTTTTACGACCAGCCATGTCAGAGGATCCTCTTTTCAGCTAAGCTTATTTATATGGAAAAAACATAATTGGAAGCCGTTCTTGGCTTAAAGCAACGGTTCCTTTTATAATCCCTTAAACTAGAAACTTAACACGTTTCTACAGTTCGATGGCATAAAAAAAGAAAAGAATCAATGCCCGCTTTTGAAACTGCTCACGATTTGATACAGATTAAAGATAATATTATATTGTATTGTAAAATAAGATTCAAATGGAAGAAAATTGCGCTCCCAAATTGCAGTAAGGAGCTTTTCCCTGCAGAGCTTTGTCACAAGGATATAAAGCTCGTTGCAGCTGTCTCTCTGACTGTTGCAGCTGGAGCTTTGCAATGTTTTGGTTTCAATTTGGAACATAAACCTAACAATATAATGAGCTAAGGTATTAAAAATACATTGTGACCTTTTACTTACTTTAATAATTTATTATCCAGCCCTTTCTTTGAGAAAACACTCAAACACGTGACTGCACTTTGCACAACGCATAGAAGTAGGCAACAAATTAACGCTTGGCTACGTTGGAAAAATTCCTGCCCTCAAAGATGTTACTTTTGCGGTAAAAAATATTGTGGGGGATAAACCAAAACTTAGCACATGTCACAACAATAATAAAGGACAAACAAAACGAAATTATGCCACAGGACTAGCAGCTGTTTTACAACTGAGAGCCTCGGCACGAAAGAGAATGCGGTTCCAACGCGAGCGAGCTTTTTTGAAAACTTCGCTTCGATTGGGTATGCCTAGCTGTTGGGATATATCCCTAACATGACAAAAACCTATTATAAGTCTGTTAGGTTATATTATAAAGATGATCTTCTTACAGAACATGCATCTTTTGGTTGCCATTTGGAAATTTAAATCATTTCCGAGGTATTTTCAAGTCGATCAACACTTTTGTTTGTTTGGCTTTGCACTTTGGGGCCTTTGCTTTTTTAATTTAAATGTTAATCCGCTTGCATGTGCATCCCTCAGCCTTTATTTTTTTTTGTTCACCATTGTGAGCTGGCATATTTCTCATAATTCCTTTGGCAGAAACTTTCCCGCTCCCCTGATCCCGCGATCCACATTTGCATTTGCATGTGAGACAGCCGCCGACGCCAAACTTAAATGGCAGAAATTGTTAAAGTGTGGAGCCCGCGCTATCCGGTTATGGCCCCAGCCCTGTCCTCTTTTCAGGACAAGCTCACTTAAGTTTTTATATCCCCGGCTCGGCTCACACACACGCCGCTTTATTGTGTATTTGTCTTGGCTGCCGCAAATAAAGACGGTCTAAATGCAAGACGTCGCAGCAATGAAAATGCGGGAACGGGAAAGCGGGCATGTGTATCAGGAAACGGAAAACTGGAATGAGACCCCGGGCCAAAGGAGAGAATTCATTAAAAATTAATCCAACGAGTGCGAGGTATATTTGGTCTCATTCCTGGTTTGGTTACCCCTCGCTTCCTTGGTGCTGCTCTCTCGTGTTCCTGCTGTCTGCTATTCAATTACGTATGCCACGGCAACCATGAAAATGACCTGCAGCGCCGTCGTTTTTCCTCTGACCCCAGCCCCGCCCCCGCCCCCCGAGCGCAGTAAATTCTAACAGCACTTTGGGTTCACCTTTAGCCCCCAACCACCTTGCCACCACCCAACCCATCGTCGCCCCACTCAGCTCGTTGGCTGCCGGGCTGCCGGGCTGCTCGGTTGGTTGGCAGTTTTATGTGTTTTGTCTTCGCATGCCGCATAAACGGAATTATTTACAATTTATTTTTACCTGAGCCAAGACTCCAGGCTGCACGTTAAAAAACAAGGATAATATGTAAGATTTACTTGAATAAATATTGGGTATAAACTTGCATGCAAAGCAAATTTAAATTATAAGTTAACTGCCAAAATGAGCTTTAATTTACCTCTTGAAAGAATATGTAGCATTCGATCTCAGTGTAAAATTGGAGACGAAGTCTCAGAACCAAGAAAATAGAAAGGAAAACAGAAAACTGGCGGCAACCAAATGCCACCACTTGCCACAGACCTCTGTTTTTGTGCTATTCAAAATGTCTTCATTGCCGGCCAGAAGATGCCAACTCAACTGAGCTGACCGGAGGACCAGAAGAAAAATTAAAGCCATGGAAAAGTAACTACGCTTGATTGCCTTTTATTTGTAGATGAAAACTCTGCCCCTGCCGCAGCCGCTGCTCTTTTAATTTGAGGCAGCTATTGCTACAAGGTTATTGCTAATCAGGTTCTTTTTCATCCGATTCTTTTCGCTACCACTAAGATAAAGCCCGATGTCAGAAGGAGGACGTATCCTGCGGGAAACGGTCTATACGGGAAAGGTCCCTCCAAAATTGGATCAACTGTAGTTTACAATCTTTTAGTTGAGATTTATCGACAAAGATATACCATGTTCCCATTTTCATTACCAATTAGTTTTTTCGTTTCAATATTTTAGCCCCACATTACAATGATTTCATGACGTCATTCGGATTTGACACGAAAAGGGACGGTAAACAATATTGTTAGATGCGTCTTCATTGTTTATTGTCCGGCCTTTGTAAAACTTGGCACATGGCTAGATATAATATTTTTTAACTGTAAGCAATATTTTTATCTCTTGGTACAACCAGTTTGAAGATAAAAATCAGTCTGCATTAGAAATTACTTTTTTTTTTAAATTAGAAAGGCGGAAAGTCGCGTGACTTAAATTTAAAAACTATATGCTCTGCGTATATGCACATAAATAAATTCCGCAGAAATATGTTTCTAGCTACTATCATCTCGGAGATATAGTCGCATATGTGGACGAAAATACAGTTTTATGTACATACATTGCGAAGCAGTAAGGAGCTTGGCAAAAATTTGAAATAAAGTTGATGTGCGTACATATTCAACGCATCTAGCTTTAACCATCACGGAGAACGACGGTCGAACAGACACAGCTTTCAATAAACCCGAATATTTTAGTGTCATCCGCTCATATAGTTTATGTGCAAATCAATTAATCATATAATAATGTTGGCACCCAACAAATCGCATTTGTCTCATCTCAAATCGAGCTCCACAAGTGTTGGCTCATCTAATTGAATGGAATCTAATGCCGATGCAAATGTAAATGCAATTGAAAGATCCACACACTCTCCAGCCGGCAATTGGAGGTTCGAAGCCAAGAAGACACTCTGCATAAATTAGTGCTAGCTTAAATGCAGAGAGCCCGAGTGCAGCTAAGCAGACATTAACGCCCAGGCTATGTTAGCAAGGATGTGCCACTTGAACACTCGGCAAGGTACTCGTACCCGTCGTCGTTCTCGTCGTCCTTCGCATCATTATCATCAACATCATCGTGGGGCACTCATAAGCACAAGCCTGAGCGATGATAAATCATTAGGGGCAACGTGTTGCGGGCAACTTGACTTGACAGCCACTGCAGCATGCAACCCGATGGGTGGAGGCCAGCAGGAGTGCAGGAGTACAGGAGTGGGTGATTATGCGTCTGTGGATGCCGATGGTTCCATACAGTGATGACAGATGCTGAAAGTCAGCCTCTATTTTAATCACCTATTCTTTTAATACGTCATTATGTGTACCATCAACTTCTCACTTATTAAAATAATCGATATAAAATAGTGTCATTATTAAAGAAATCCATTTTAAATTATCCATTTCATACTGTGTAAAAACAGTAGAAACATTAAGATTTCTCGATATATTTTCTGTATTATCCATATTGTTCGTTTGAATAATTTAACTCTAAATTACATGTATAAACGCTGTGTATATGACGTAATCCAAGGCAGAAATGGGTGAAATGAAGTCATCGGGATTTGTCACTGACAAACGGCCGCAAAAACTTTAGTTGACCGAATCTTCTATATTTATTGTCCGCTCTTTGTTAAACTTTCCATCCATATTTTAAACGTTAAATAAAAGAGTTGTATAACCATCTCAGATATATTGACAAATACATAAAACAAATACAGATTCATTTAAATTGCGAGGGCGAAAAGAGGAAAGCAAAAACAAAATAGATATGGTCTGTGAATATCTTCAGCGGATCTAAGGCCAAAAAGAATTATGTCGCTAGCTTTTACAATCTCGGAGATATGGTAAAATAGGTAGAAAATATATGTTACCTTTGGTATGTTAGGAATTCAATATTGTATTCAATGTATTCATAATACTAAATGTTTTGCCAGCATTGTTGCGACAGTTTTCCGGCTTATTAAGTAGCCAGTCTTTATGGTTCTCTCATCACCAGTGATAATTATTCATTCGCCCCTTAAGTTGGCAAATAATGAAAAGCGGTCAATAGACACTAAACGCATTTGTGTGTGGCAAATTTATGGGCGATACGTGTGGGATTGGCTAAGAATATGGTACACTTAAACCGCCGTCACCTGATGTTGATTTGGCCACGATAGGGGTTTGGGACCCAAATGCATTTTAAGCGGCCTTTTTCCGCTTGACTTTTCCAACAGCAATGCGACGCTCGTTGCAGAAATGCAAATGAGCTGAAAATACTTTTTGCTGTCGAGACATTTGCATATACTCCCCACAATCCACAAAAAGGACAACAATAATGTATTATTATGGCTACGTAATACGGCATGCGAACGACGACTTGGGTGTAATTTTCCCCTCTGAAGCATCATTCATTATTTGGAATGAAATTTCCTTTAAATGCTCCTAAATCTAAAATGTAACCAAAATATGGTTCTCGAGTTACCGTGTGATTAATCAGCGAACAAATGCAAATTGCTTTTCCGACTTGACGTTGCAGTATTCGGCTTATTCAATTGGTCTTGAGTCGCGCTGCTAACTGTGTTAACCGGAAACGGAAATTCAGCTTGCATAACAAATGAATTTCGCTTTGGGGCGCTGTATTCGCTTCCACGTTGTTTCTTCATTTGACAAGTCACCAAGGCCTCGTGCCATTGTTCCAAAACCCTCCGACGTTATGCTCCCATTCCCTGGGTTTCGTTTGGCATAAATTGGTTTTCCACATATTACTCGGGTCGTGGCGTTGGATGGAGGTTCCTTAATGGAGGGCAACTGGCGGTGACAGGCTTCTTTTTCTTTAGCGAACCCAAGACACACAGCCAGAGACCGGTCTTTGAAGGAGGTCCAAGCCCGAAACCAATGCCACGCCCGCTGGCGGTGCAATGAGAATTGCATTTTGCCGGAGGGAAGATTTATGAACATCATTGCCATGCGTCAAATAAATGTCAAAAAGTGTCCCAAAAGTGAGGCCATTAATGCAAAAGATCTGCGGGACCAACAAAATTCCGTTTGCCGTCGCTGGACCGCAATAAAAAATTGCACAAAAATTTGCGTTCTGTTTTTGTATTTTTTCCATCACAGCTGACGTGGCTCCTTGTTTTTTTCGCGTTGGTTTGGCATGTTAAACACAATTTTTTAATGAATTTTCACGCCACTCGAGTGTAAAATGCCAGGACTCTGGCAGTGGGGCGCTCTCACTACTTTTAAAATGCCATAAAACTAAAAAAAAACGAAAAAAGTATTTATATTTCCCGCAGCAGCAGCAGCGCCAGCAGCAGCAGCAGAGTCAGACAAAGTGAAAAAATTGTTTTTCAAAAGTTTGTTGCTGATATTCTCCAATTGTGGCGGCAATTGTTGTTGCCTCGACCCATCATTTCTGAATGCCTGTCCGGCGGCGGGCTCAGTGGTGTTTTGTCTGAATTTGCCAAGACAAGGCAATCGCGATGCTCTGAATGACCTCACAGGACAAAGGATTCCATTGATTTCGTCACTTGCAAGAAGCCATAATGTTTTACCTCATGGTTAAATGAAATTTTAAAACGTCTGTCTGCAAGTGGTGCTTAGAAATGAGCTGGAAATTTCCATTTAATTTATTTTCTCGTAGGGCATTTACCATTTGCCATGATGGCTCCCAGATATCCATCTTCCGCTCACTTGCTTGTTTCGTTTTGTGCTTTTTTGGTTTTCATTTCGATGCTTCAAGCCCAAGCGACAGATGATAATAAAAAATTTTATTACACACAAGCTCATCCATTTGACTTAATGGCGGTCGGAATGTTGCTGGCTTTTAATGTGCGTCAGCTCCCCCCCGAGGGGGAAGCCCCGAAATGGCAGGGGATCCCGATCCCACGATACCGGGTCTAGGTATTCCACCGCCGATGCGGCTTCTGTTTGAGCTGTTGATTGTTTAATTTTTTTTTTTTTTTGTATTTTTCGGTTATGCGCCGAGCTCTTCTCAAGTGGAAGTGCATGTAATTTCATTTGCAATTTGCATTTAATTTTTTGCGGCACCGCAACAGAGGCGGCAGAGATTTGTAGGCCGCACTGATTGTTGCAGCTGCTGCTGAGCAGAGTCGAGGCACTGAATAAAATAATTTGCGAGTATATATTTCCAACGCCATCCCCCCATCCACCCCTGCCACAGCTGACACTCAATAAATCAGCGAAATATGCGAGCAAAATAATAATTAATGTGCGAACGGAGAGCGGAATGATGCATGAAAATTTGTGAAAAATTACACAATTTCCGCACACCCAATTATAATTGCCGACGAAACCCGAAATGAGCATTGCACTGTTAGTATGCAGCACATGTAGAAAATGAGTTAAGTGTTAGCCAGTCCAGTCCAGTCCAGTCCAGCCTGCCTGGCAGCCTCCTCTCAGCGGAAGCTGGTAGACAACACTACTTGGCTTAATTCCTATGCTGCACTGTGCCTGCCGTCCTGTGTTTGTCAGCCTTTGCGCTTTTCCCCCGGTCCTGGCGCTCTTTCCATCATTGGCCAGCGCTCATCATCATTTGGCACAGCCGCATGTTCAATATGATTCGTGACATGTTAGGGAATTAGTGCTGGAGCCGAAGCAGGCATCCAACCACCCATCCACCCATAGTACTCCCCCTTTGGCATAGAACACTGGAAAAAGCAGAAAAACCTACGAGTACATGCTAGATTCTTTCGTTTCAGGTAAGCACATCGAATACCTTATTGGTATTACTTTGGAGCAAGTAGATTAGGTATTCGGTTGGCATCCTGAACTATGATTTTTCCCGGTGCACCCAACACCCTGGAGCAGTCTCTGTTGGGTTTGCTGGCCACGTGCGCCACATGTTTGTCATGCCAAGTGGCGCCAAGCGGCCTCATTAATGTGAGTTGCTTTAAGTTTTATTTATTTATTATTGGACTTTTTCCGGGTTTCCCTGCTCTTGCGCCTCCAATCCGTTTCGCTTGATTCCCTGTTGTTTTTCCTCGGATTTGTGCCGGCTAATTGCTTTTTGTTTGGCTCTGGCATTAGATTCCTGTATTTCTGGGGATATTTTTAGTTTATTGTGTACAAATGCTTAAATTTATTTCTTTTGCGTAGGTATAAGTAGTTTTTTTTAGAGCACCTAGACCATCTTAAAGTGTACTCATAAGTGACGGAAACTGCCATCTTTTCTGCTGCTCAGTATCGAGTATCCGACGTGTGGCCGTCGCCTTGGGAAGTTTCGCTTCTGCTGCTGCGTGCGCCTCGAGTTTCACAGGGGAAAACGAGAGTTGCGACAGGCAAAATAGTTGTTGCCAAGTCCGCTTGTTTACAGTTTGAATTTAGCAGTTTTGCGGACTGAAGTTTGAAGCGTGTCTAGTTTCTACACGACTCCCCGCACTCTTATCATGTTAGTTGGGGCTTTATTGCCCCAAAAGAGTGGCTCAAGAAGTGCGGAAACTGTATCTGGTTACAAGCCCCGGACGGCGGGTGTCACTTCGCCTCCCAGCAGCCACGCCCGGCGGTGCCCTATGTCTCTGTAGCCCCTGCTGGCCCCGTCTAATTTGTAAAATTATTCGCACGTACTTTCTTATTAGTTGGTTTCGCTCTGTACATTTTGTTGCTCGCGAACCGAAACTTTTCGGTGAAATCTTACGCATCTCTTGGCCGTGTCTTGGCTGTGAGGTAAATTTAAACACAATTGCACAAAACATTTAAAGCAGGAAGATCCATTGCAAAGGCATAACTTTAATACACAAATTTTAAATTCAAATAGCAAGAGAATACTCATGGAAGTTAGAAAATCACCTTATTCGTTCGTAATCAGTTCCATGCCTATTTGTACCATGTACCTTAAGGTACAAATAGTACATTAAGTTTGTCCAAAAGTATGTAACAGGGAAAAGGGAGGGTTTGCGATCCTATAAAGTTTATATTTATATTCTTGATCAGCATCAACAGCCAGTGCGATATAGCCATGTCCATCTGTCTGTCCGTCTGTTTGTCCGTCTGTCTGTCCGTCTGTCTGTCCGAATGTATAAACTCGTCTTTCTCTGAAGTGGTAAAAGCTAGAAGCGTAATTCTTGTTGCTTTAGGTCCGCTATGTGAGTACGCAGATCGAAATTATTTCAAAATCTATCCACACCTATTACAGCCTTCGCAATGTACTCAAAACTGTATTTTCGTCATCATATGTCACAATATCTCCTAAATGATAGTAGCTAGATAATTCTTTTTTATTTAGGTGCGTTTAGCAAATAAGCAAGATATAGCGTCTTGAATTTTAGTCACACCCCTTGTCTATATAAAGTTTTTTGGGAAGCGTTTGTTTTGAGGGTTGTAAACGATCATTTTAATCATCCGAGGATATACGAATTTTAAACAGAATCGACTATATGAATCTATCTATAATAATATAAAAGCTGAAGCCAAAACCACTATCGAAATAAAATATTTAGTTGGTCAAATGTCCTGGGAACAGTAACATACTCAATAAAACAAGTTCTGAAAATACGAGTATTACAAAAAGAAATGCAAGCGAAAAACAAGAGACCTGAAAACCCTTCACACAACAGAAAATTCCCATTTATCAAGTCGTATGCCAGCGACATTTGATCAAGATATTAGCAAATGTTCAATTTATTTAGAAAAACCGCCGCAGCACATGGCCAAAGAACAAAAAAAATAATAAAAAAAGGACTCACTAGCCGCTCCGTGCAACACGGTAAGGGAAAAACCTCGAACCGAAACCGAACCGAAAAATGCAAATCGAGCTGTGGGAATTAGTGACAGCCGAGCGGAAAGACCGACTCCACTGGCTGTTCCACTTGCAGTTTTTCCCTCAGAGCTTTCCCGGCAGTGTGACATTTGCAATTGACAGTCACATCGAGTTGAGTTCTCAGTTGAGGTCGAAGTTGATGGCGACCGAGGATGAGCGCGGGGGTGCAAAGTCAACTGCAGCCTTTCCTTTTGTTCGTTCTTGCGCTGCGACAATTTAAAACTGCGAAAGTTTTAAATGTTTGCCGCGCTCCTTTTTATTTTTAAGTTTTTCCTTTCGTGGCGCCCATTCCTTGCGGCAAAATGTCAAACTGCGGCCAAAGTTCGCGGGCGAAATGGCGTTGCAAGTGGGCGAGCAGGCAGGTTGCGAGCACGTGTGCCGTATTTGAAAATAGTTCTTTAAAAATTCCCACTTTCTGTGATTGATTCACCCAAAGCGAGTAGTTTTTCAAGGCATTTAAGGCCATAATAAATTAAAGGTAACTCCTAAATTAACCTAAAGTTATGGCCAATTACAAAACTGCATTTAGGAGCTTGTTTTCAACCCCAAGCCTCTTGGTTTGGAACCTTGATTTGGAACCTAATTTCTTCTTATTCAAGATGTGTTTTCACAAATTCCTTATATCGAGATGCCACTGTAGCTACCTGGTTAGCAGGGGCCAGCACTTACTTTTAATTAGCAGACAAAACGAAAGCGAAGTCGCAAATAAAACGCCGCCAAAACCGAAAAGTATGCAAAACTTTGGTTATTGTCGCCAAATAAATTTCAGCAATGCGTCGAAAGTGGGCGGGAGGGTGTGGCAGATTCCCCCCCACACAAAAAAACTGAGTGGAACAACGAAAACAATAACAACAAAAAAATAGAAACCAAAAACAACGAGCGGATAACAAAAAGTTCCGCCGGCAGTGAAATTATGTGGCGTCAAATGCGGCGCGTCGCCCGAGGGAAAAGCGCCTGCAACTGGAGCCGTAGCGTTGGCGGTGTGGGCGTGGCCAGGTGCCCCCTCAACCCCTTTGGCAGCCCAGAAGGTTTGCCACCCAAAAGGTGCGGTTGCCGTCGGGGCTAAAATTTATGCTGCTGTGTGAAATTTTACGCGACAGGTGGGAAAATAAAAGCGACGACCAACTACAGCAAAAAGTTGCATGCAAATGGAGAAGGAAGTGCCTGAAGTCTGTCTGCAGTCCCACTCCTTGAGTCCCACTCCCAGTGCTCCGGAATAAATCCACTTAAATATTTAAAAGAATGCGGCAAAAAGGTCTCCGAGGACAGAAAAGTTGCCTTTTCATCCTCCGATGCCGAGTATCCTTCTTTAACACTTGATTAGGCTTCCAGCGTCTTCCCAATTGAAGTGGGACCTTTCCATGTTAACACTTTCCCACAACAACAGTCCTCATTAGAGAGAAGGGTTCTCCGCTCTTGACTCTTGACTGGCTACGTAAATCATCAATTAAATAAATTTCCCTTTGGGGGGCAATGCTGGACATTAATTTTTAAAATGAAATGTTTTCGTAAATTATGAGGGTCACTTGAAGTGGGTCCTAAGCCAAGGGAGTGGGGTTCCAGAAGGTTTTCAAAAAATTATGAATTTCGCAAATTGTTTAGTGGGTGTAGGGCTAAAGTGTTTAAACAATTTTAAGCGTTTATTCATTAAAAATAATCAAGTAAAAGTGATATGGCTATTGGGTTAAACAAGGAGTTATACGTTTGTATACATTGTAACGCTTTGGTGAAAATATTTGGCATGAGAGTAGTCCTATGATTCTAAATATATTCTTTNCAGTTAGTCTTATCATGCCACCAACAGCGTATAGTAAATTCGTACGAAAGGGAGAAGGATTGTCAAGGACTCCATTAAGACAATTTTTCACTATTTCATTTTATTGTGCCTTCGAAATTGAAATTTTCCCAGCTCACAACTAAACAACTGAGAACGATTACAGCCGAGTGTCTCTAGCTCATATTTTGTCAAAGTTTTGGGCAAATATGTATGTCAAAGAAAATACTTTTGCCTAAAGTTAATATACCATTTGTTCCTTAAGGTAGTACATGATATAAAGAGATTATCAGAAAAGGTTACAAAGGCACGCCCGAGGCGAGTAGCTTCTTGAGCTCATTTCATCCCCTCAGAATCCATACATCTGATCCCAAATATTACGAAACGTATTTAAATACCCACAACATATAATAATATTACAGGTGAGAAGTAAAATAAGCTGCAAGTTATTCCAAAACATGCTATTCTATAGGTACGATATAATACCTATTTATTTTCGAATATACCTATTTCATCACAAAGAAAATCCATATTTTTGCTCCAAATATTACGGATATTCTTCAAAATCACACAATTAACAAATAACATAAAAATATATCAAATGCGAAGAATCTAACAAAAACAAGTAGAAACGCTGTAGTCGAGATTCCTCGACAACGAGATACCATGTACCNTATCTTGTAAACAAAATCGAGCGTAAATGAAATCCAATGGGAAATTGAAAGGAATGAGAAACCAAAAGGATGACCACTTACCGTTATGCTGCTCTCAGTCTCTCCTCTCATGCTACTCCCTGCGATCCACAAACGCGAACACGCACACAAAACACAATGACAAAAAGGAAAAAAAAAACACCAAAATGCGCAAAACAATTTCGCGAATTGTGCAAAAGATATTGCACTTTCAATTGAACGACGACCACCACTTTGATAAACACTCATTGCACTAGCGATTTAGCTTATTTTTAAGCCCGGTAAACACAATTAAACCGACGAAAAACGCGATTTCACTGAGCGCCGATCGAAGCGCGCCTTTTCTCCACCGAATAAATCCCGCCAACTGGTTGGCGGTTTTTTTATTGCGCTCTCTTAGCAAGGTGCTCACTCTCTTGCAAAAGGAAATTCTAAGCTCTCTTGAAGAAGGAATTGCTTTGCTCGCTCTTGCAAAAGGAACCATTTCCAGAAAATCAGTTTTCTGTTTATTGTCTATAAAAAGTACTATCAAATCTTGTTTTATGTGTTTCTTTTTTTTAATTATAAAATATTAAAATATCCCAATATTGGACCATTTTTCAAATAATTCATTAATTCAAATAATTCAAATTTTTTGTGTGTGGCCTTGGCAAGGCGTGGGTTAAAATGAAATAATAAATATCTTCTATATATATTATCTGATGCCCAACAATCAGCGGACTGAAAATTATGTCTCTAGCTTTAACCATTTTGGAGATAGTTTGCAATACGAAGGCGAAAAGGGGCGTGGTAAAAATTAAAAAAAAAACGTGCAATGCCTGCAATAATAACACACCAAAAGCAAAAAGAATTAGACCTTTAGCTCCTCCCATCTCCGAGAACGAGGTGTTTATAGATACATACAGACAGACAGCCGGACGGACGGACGGACAGACGGACACGGCTATATCGACTCGGCTGTTGATGCTGATCAAGAATATACTTCATGGGGTCGGAGATGTCTCTTTCTCTTTGTTACATACGTTTGCACAAAGATAATATACCATTTGTACCTCAAGGTACATGGTATACAAATAATTGGCCGCCCCAGGAAGAGATTAAGATAGGGGTCCCTGCATGCAAGCGAGAAATGCCAAAATTATGGACAATACCTTTTTATACGCCGAAAACTAGATGAAGGAGTGTTGCAATCGCAAGAAGGTCTAAGATTCGGGATCACCCCAAATGTAGGCAACGTGTCTCAACTTGGCGATCTTAGAACTTTGTCAAAAAAATCGCAGAATGACGGGGAATACCGCTATTGAATAATGGGCAAAACAATCATCATCCGCGCGATTAGGGCTGTCAGGTGTTTTTCGCGCTATTTTGATCAAAAATTTTCCCCGTTTTTCTTCACCCTTCAATCTATGTAATGCCCCGATAATTGGCCTCGAATGCAGACTCGCTGCCAAAGTTTTCCGTATGCCCAACCTGCAATACCGCGAGTGGTAATTGCAACCCAGTGGCAACTTCTGATAACCTTAGCCCTGTGCACCGCCAGGGGTTCTTTTTTGGTTACACTTCCAGGAAAACGTTTACCCAAACCTACCCCAATAAGCGTAGTGGGGGCATATAAATTACGGGAATAAAAACTGAAATTGCTGCAAAAACAGAAATACACTTAAAATACAAACACACTCAGCCCGGTGGGTCGGTCGGTCGGTCGTACGTGGAAAGCAAAGCAAAAACGGAATATTTATGAACGCACCACGCGACGAGGGAAAGCGAAAATGCGCCAAACGAAATTGTGGTGTGGCGGCAAGGAAGCCGGGGAATGGAAATGGAAATGGAAACCAAGACCAACGAACCGGCGAACCATCGAACCAGCGAACCAAGTCCGAAGTCCTCGCCCCACCACGCTTTCCACGCAGCTCCTGCTGCCGGGCAATGTTTGCTGGCAGATAAAGCAAATGGCAAAAGTGTTTTCCATGCGCGATCGATAAACACGGCGCCAGCAAGGCGGGACAAATTTTCATAGTTCAAGTGGCGCCTAGGCAAGTCCACCCCGAATCCCTACCCCGAGCCTTGAGCCTTGAGCCGCCGCCGCCATCCATGTGAAATGTGACCGACGAGGGCAGGCGGCGGCGGCAGTAAAAATTTTGCTCCAAGCGAAGAAGAAATAAATGCGATAAAAATTATTGCGGAAGTGCGCGCAGGCGAGGAGAAACAGGAGCAACAGGAATGGGTTCGACGCGGCTATATGTGCGTACGTACTCCTTGGCCCACTGCCTGGCACCTCATCATCAGCTGGGCGGGCAGTCCTTTGTGCTTCTTCGGCTGAATCATCGCCAAGGACGAAAAGCGGAATTGATATCACGTGTCAGTCCAACGTCAATGTCGCTCAGCCACTTCCGCGCCAGAAATGGCATAAAAGCTCCGCCGCCCCCCCCAGCGCGGAATCTGATTTGATTTTACGATTTAGGCGTGTGTTGGCCTTCAGCTGTTGCCAAATTAGTTACCAAAATTAACTTGTCTATTTGCGTGGATTGTCGTTTTATGGCGCTCGCCAAGAAGCGCCCAAGAACTTGAGGGATTGGGTATAAAGATGAGTCATGGGCCCGACGATTTCGGCGATTTGATGGGTTAAGCCGTTACATAATCCTCCCAGGGCTCAAAGAGAGCGCAGTAATTTTGATATAAAAATCAAGCGAGTCATTAAGTAATTAATGGGCCCTGATAGGTGTTTACAGAGTTTACATTGGATTGATTGTGGGAGCTATTAAATGTTATATTATCCGCTAAGAGTTTATCTATTTCGGCCTAGCAAAAAATGTACAACAAATACCAGGGCGGGCAATCAATTTTGCCAGCGTTTTGCCAATAAATGCATTGCGTTGAGACAATAAAACCCAATGAAAACTAAGCAAACAGGGGACCGGACCCATTGTGTACATTGATATGTGTCCAGATTGCCGCAACTAACGTTTGGCCGGCGCAAATATTTACCCTGTCGTCTCGCGTGGACGTCCTGTTCGAGCGACCGGCCTCTCATCACGCACAATCGCACAAATTACAGGGCACGGGGACGTCCGGCGGGGTGAAATGTGAAGAGGTCCGGAGGGGGAGTAGGGCGCAGGGACCGTGCCTTGACCAGCGCTAACAATAAGCAATAAAATTATATGCCATATTATAAGCATATACAGTCAACCTCTCTCGCAGGGCAATCCACTCACATTCGCGCCAATATAATTTTGAAATCAGTTAAGTGGTGGTTTCTCTAAGCCGTGCAGAGCGAAAAATAATTGCATTTAAAAACAAGTAGAAACGCTGTAGTCGAGATTACCATGTACCTGTCTGGTGGGTAAAACTTTGATTGGTCATATTTTCTATAAATATTGTCTGATCTGAACGTAATTTTGCATGCACGTGTTTGGCGATTAGCAGACTTAGCAAACTTAAAATGATGTGTCTAGCTTTTACCATTTTTGAGATATCAATTTTTTTGCATATACGAGGGCTGAAAGGGGCGTGGCACACCAAAATTAGAATCCTGACCCAATATTTATATGTTACCTGTGCTTCCTGTTGCCTGCTTTTGCCAGTGCAGGACCACTCCGCCTGGTTTTCCCATTCCAGGACTCCTGTCCGAGAGTCTAAGTTGTGGTCCACCCCTCCGGCTGGACGCCTGGACGGCCGGAGCGTCGTTTATTGTCGCGCAGCGTTGTGCGAGAAGTACATTAAATACGCATCATAAATTTCATTACATTATTATGGCGTTGTTTGCGACAACAAGCGGGAGACGTTGGCCGGATTCGACAATTTTATTGGATCGCCTCCGCTGCAGCGATGGCAAATCACATAAATAAAACTATCCGATTCTATTGTCTATCCAGCCGACGACAGACAGTCTCCCTCTTGTCTTTATTAATGCACTAATTATGGGGCGTGGGGGCTCCGCCCATGTTGGTGCATTTTGGAAAAGCATAATTTATGGGGTCGTGACGAGGTTTTTCCCCAAAAATACACACAAGCAACGCTAAACACGCCTTTATTATTGCTGTCCATACTTCCGCCCCTTCCAAATGACAGAATTGCGTAGGAAAATTATTATGTCTTGCCAAAATTTAAACAAAGGCGCGGCTGTCCTTGTTGGCTGGGAAATTGATGGCTTGGCACTGGCCATTTGAACATAATGTAACCTATCCGGATAGCCGCGGAGATAAATATAATACAAAGTGGGTTTCGTGGGTTAGAAATTTCAGCAATATCAATGCTAAGAAGTGCTTTCCACAGGGTCTTGTTTCACAAGTTCACTGCAACGAGCAGATGCAGCTGACGACAACAAAAAATTTGAAATGTCCTGCAAACTGGAGCACAAAACTTAATTTTCCAGCAAACATTGTTACGCTGCAATGCCATCGACAACCGCAAGAAAAGCCAATCAAGCTTACAAGCTGACAAGCTGACCGCTTATATGACAGCACCCCCCACGATCCCGGCAATCGAGCTGCAAACTGAAGGCGAAAGTAATTTGCAAGCCACCTTCCTGGGCCATAAACGAGGGCACTGAAAAATACATGGCCGTGCTGTAATAATTGAAAAATGTGCACTACATAGAAAATCGAATTATGAGGAAAGTGACGAGATGGCCCTGGAACCCTGGAAATATCAATTAACCCAAATAGGATGGGGGGGGAAACCCTATTAAAGGCTTATTTATCCCAACCGAAAAAGCGGCTCGTGGCGCGGCCAACGTTGCATAGCAATAAGCAAATAATATGAAAAAGTTTTTACCAACCGGCAACCCTTGTGTCGGAGTAGCTGCAGAATTAATTGCTTTATATGGCGTGATAATTTATTGAAGCCCTCGATGACCAACATGGGAGCAACGGGAAAGACCCGGCTAGGTCCTCGGCTACTGCTCTTGCATTTTCCTGCCAAGGGATAACACAAGTATTATGCCGGCAACGAGGCGTAAGGGTCAATCACATTAGAGACATGCGATTCGAGGCGAGGGTGGTTGCCCGGTCCTTGCCCGTTGCTCTCGTTTCGCTTCCGCTTCCCCCGATCCTTAGCAGTTGGTCAAGGGTTGCCCTTTGCATTCTGCAATCTGATTATGTGCTCGGAGGGTCGAGTAATAAGTTTTTCCCTGCACAATAAACATGCCAACAGAGGTCCTTGGTGTTTGTTATCATGTTTGTTCATTAGCAAATAATGAAAGTGAATTAAATCTATAAATATTATAAAAACCATCTTACAAATAGGATTGTATATTATTTGATATTTTATGTATATCCAAACTTCACCAATATTTCGCTGTTCCTGTTGGCCACAAAGGGTCCTTTTGTCCTTTTATGTTGTTTTGTTTTGGGGAACTTGAAGGTAAGGTTTGAAAATAGCCAGAGCATTCAATCGACTTAATTTCATTATGAATGCAAAGGCAGCTAAACGTTTTCCTGGCGCACAATTTTTTTTTGTGTCCATGACTTTCCCTTGCCGGCTTGTGCTTTGCCAAAGCCGAGCTCATAAATAATCTTGCCAACTTGTCGGACAGGACACTTGCCGGACTCTCCGTTTCCCTCCCTTACACCATCTCCGGTTTTTTGGTTTTAGCCACAAGCAGCTGCTCGAGTTGCAGTGGCCCCGGACTACTCCAACTCCGTCCGCGCCAACTGCTTTGGCCGCTGTTGACAAACAAATATGAAACTAATCCTTGGTAATTAGTGCGCCAACTTTTGCTGCATTTTGAGCCAGCTAGGACACAAGGACGTGGACTTGTAGTAGCTGCCGGGGCCGCTGGTAGGGGACATTCTGGGTGGCTGCTCTTTCGGAATCTGAGTGTCAGGGGGACACTTGCGGAAAACGAATTTACATGATCCAATTTTGAATATTAATAAAGTTACCCGTATTTTTTGTGATAATTTTTTAACCCCGATTTTCCATTTATTTTGATAATTTTAGGGACACCATAAATTTAATTATTTTCATGTCGTACAACTTATTTCTCTAGGTGTTTTGGTTGCTCCTGGCCATGGGAAGTTAGCAGATTCCTTATGCTTTCTGTTTTTGCGGTTTACCCGGTTGCATCTCGTTGCCGTTTTTTTCGCCCGTTTATGTGGCGGTGTCGTCGTTATTTTTATTGGAAAAGTTAAGCTTGTGTTTTGATAGGTTTCAGTCGTAAAGGGATTAATTAGTGTGGACTTCGCACCGCCGGCTCCAGCAACAGGACAGGAGCCAAGCTGGTGTCTGGAGGCTGGGACGAACATGCCGCCTCGTGTCGCAGAGAATAATTAAAGCCCAAAGGAGTGGCAGAGCAAGTGAACCATTAATAGAACCATTTTTTTAGGTTTATTTAAATATTATTTTGTGAAACCAATTTTAGAAAATCTGTGTAAACATATAATGCACCTTTATTGATTCACACAGCCCACTCAAATCTTTATCATTCCTTAAATGTATCAAGTAACTATGAAGATTCTATTTTCACCATTGTCTGTTTTACTTTAAGGTAGAAACGGTGTATTAAGTTTGTGCAAATGTATGTAAAAGGGATAAGGACACACTTTAAACCCTACAAGGTATATCCTTGATCAGGATCAACAGCCGAGTCGATCAAGCCATGTCCGTCTGTCCTTCTGTTTGTCTGTCTGTCTGTTTAAATGTCCGTCTGTATGTATGAACGTTGTTCTCCGAAATGGCAAGAGCTAGAGACGTAATTCTTTTTAAATTACGGCCGAAATATATTGTTACATATCGAGATTATTTTATATTTTTGCCACGCCCCTTACCGCCTTCGTGATTTGCATATGACTTGTTCCACATATTTTGCAATATCTCCAAAATGGTAAGAGCTAGAGACATGATTCTTTTTGTTTTGATATATATTTTGAAATATGTTTAGAGATGGGACAATAAATATTGATAATATGACCTTTGCCAGGGTCAATACCTAGTGAATTGGAAATATCCACTACAGTGTTTCTACTTGTTTAAAAAAAATATGATCCTGCAATTTCCGATGCACCATTTAATTTTTCATCCGAATTTCGAGGTCAATTACTCTAGAATGCCCCCACAAAATGTTTCTTTTTTGCAGCCTTCTTCACTTGAGTTTATTAATTTTATTTGACCCCAAACCCAGGGCCGCGCAACGCCAAAGATATTTCCCAGTTGAAATTCCAATGCCGTAGAATTTCGCGCTGGTTTTTGCCTCGTTCTTATCTTTTTATTATGAACTGCAGCGACAATTTTGCTAGCCATGTCAGCGCATGATTTACGAGGCCGTGGTGTACAAATGAAAATTGTACTAAAAACAGGGCCAGAGGCGGGAAAGGAGAAGAGGCAGATGGCTGCCCGGATAGACAAACCTTTTTTGTGGCTCTGAAGTTTTGGCCACAAAACAGGAAGCGGAAATGAGTGCGCAGAACGACGATGGCGACATGTGAAATGTGTTTGCCACCAAACAAACGCAAAAAGGCAAGGAACGAGAACAAGAACGGGTCCGGGACTGGGACAGGGACCGGGACCGGGACCGGCAAACACATGCAAAATAAACGGGTTCAAGTGGCGCTCGTAAAAAAAGGAGCCGGTGCGGGGGCAAAGCCAAAGGATAACTGTTGAATTGTTGGCTGTAATAACAAGGCAGGAAACTCCCATGTGTGTCTGTGTCTGTGGCTGTCGCGTAGCAACTTGTGGCTAGCTTAATAGCAGTTAACAGGCCACCCAAACAAAAAATGGGGACGTCCAAAGGGTCATCGGGTGGCCGGCATGCAAACTGTGCAAAATGGTGCAAAAACCTGGTTCAATGTGTTGATTTGGTTGGCATTTTAAATAATTATATTAAGTAGATGCGGCTGGGGTAAAAGGCTCTTAATAAAAGCAATTTGCTACTTTTTTGCTGCCAAATAAATGGGCCATTCGGGGAGTTCAAAGTACGAGTAAATTCCAGAATCAAATGCAAACAAGATGTACGAGAAAATGCGATTATATGGAGCCATTGCCACGGTGGATCCAAAAACAAAAAGAGTTCCAGGCAAAAACAACCCAACCACCGCGTGCTGTGAAAACAATCCAATCAATTTATTAATTAAGCAAGCCACTCGGACCAGAGGAGCGCCTGATGTACGACTATACGTTGGCTATACATACAGTCGATTGTCTGTCTGGTGCCCCGACCCCGAGCCTCGTCACGATTCCTGTGCGCGTCTATTTGTCTAGCTTTGTGCAATGGATTTTTAATGTTTTTGCCTCGGACTCTGCAAGTGGGGGAGGACAATAATGTAACGCATTGTTAAGTCCGCTTGGCACTTTTCGCACGCCAGCTGGTTCCAGCAAAAAAAAAAAACGGAAAACTACTGCCGAGCGAAGGAAGCCACCAAGGAAACTCAGCTAAGCTGCGAACACAATGCGAAGGCGAGATGGCCAGCAAAACAAACCGGCTCTTTAATGAGCCCCAAACTGCAATTACGCAAAACATTCGCCGCACTGCATGTGTCTCGACTGCGACGCCGCCGCCTGAAATAATTACGTTTTGCTTTTTACTTTATTGCCTGCTGTGTCCTAACGATTTAAATTGACCAGAATGAGTTAAATCAAGCTTTTGTCCAAATGGTTAGGGAACGACTTCCTAAGCGCAGGAAACTTCCTTAGGATTGATAGTATATTCAGCTTACCTACTATATTATATTATTCTTTTAAATGGAGAAATAGATCTTTATTATACTCGGTTCTTAAAAACATTAAAGATATATTGAGTTCGTATGAATGTATCTAAAAGGGACAAGGAGGTCTATATATTCTTGATCAGGCCAAGTTTGATAAGTAATGCTTGTCAATTTACTTTTTAATGGAGACCCATATTTTTAATTGTACCCAATATATTGACCAGATATAAGGCATATTGAATTCGTACAAATGTATGTAACAGGGACAGGATCAACAAGAATGTCGGTCTGCCTATGTCCGTCTCTCCATCTGTCCGTATAAACGACTAGATTTTGGAAACTATAACATAACTATAATGGAAATTTGCATATTCAGAATTTTGTAATACCATTTCAGCACAAGTTTGTTTGAACATTTAAATAGGGCCTCCAACACCTTCAAAAATTCGTCTGAATTCATTCGAATTACACACTTTGATAAACCGTGAATTTAAAGTTATATACAGCAATTTAAATACAGAAGTAGCAAATGCATGTAAAGAGTTTTCCATTACAATTTTCTGTATAAATATAATACGTTCTACCATTTGTATAACTATACCACAATGAAGTTTGCAATTGTTCTCCTGGCCCTGTTGGGAACCGCTCCAATGTCACTTGATGCATCTCGCACCAGAAGACCTGGCAGCATCGGCGTTCCACCTCAAGCCCCACAAGGAAAATAGACAAAAAAATAATAATATAAATAATATACATTTTTATATTTATTCTGTGTCAATAAAACTATTTAAAAACTTAACAAATCTGCATTTATCACGCCAACAGGTCTCTAGCTCTTATTTTGTCCAAGTTATTGAAGAAAATAAAGTTTTATGCAAATTTTGAAGGCAAATTTCTCGACCTGCGTACACATATAACGGACCTAAAGCAAAAAGAATTACACCTCTAGCTCTTACCATCTCCGAGAACGACGTGTTCATACATACAGACAGACAGACAGACAGACAGACGGACGGACGGAAGGACGGACAGACGGACATGGCTAGATCGACTCGGCTGTTGATGCTGATCAAGAATATATACACTTTATAGGGTCGGAAACGCTTCCATCTCCCTGTTACATACTTTGCACAAACTTAATATACCATTTGTACCTTAAGGTACATGGTATAACAATTCACCATCAATATCTTCCGAATTACATACTTTAATAAACCATGAATTTAAAGTTATATACAGCAATTTAAATACAGAAGTAGCAAATGCATGTAACGAATTTTCCATTACAATTTTCTGTATAAATATAATACGTTCTACCATTTGTTTAACTATACCACGATGAAGTTTGCAATTGTTCTCCTGGCCCTGTTGGGAACCGCTCTGGCTGCTCCAATGTCACCTGATGCAGCTCGCACCAGAAAACCTGGCGGCATCGGCGTTCCACCTCAAGCCCCACAAGGAAAATAGACAGAAAAATAATAATATAAAATAATATACATTTTTATATTATTTCTGTGTCAATAAAGCTATTTGAAAACTTAACAAATCTGCATTTATCACGCCGCCCCTACCACTTATGTTTAATGTGAACATAAATAAGCATCTTAAATATTAATTTCAGAAACTTTATACATTCAAATATTATTATTAATTATTGGAGGAAGTACAAAACTCCATATATAATGCAAACAATCATAGCCTGTTCTTAAACATTGATAATAAAAAAAAAGAAACCATTTAAATATAGTAGTCATTTTTCACGAATCGTTGCTTATGAGTTTTATATATTCAAACTACATGATTATAATATTCCAGTTTCCATTGGAAATATAAGATCATTGCAACTGTTTAACGCATATTTAGCATATGCATTCCTTGATTGTTTCTAAATTTTTGGAAATAAATAAATGCAAGATTGTGTTTATTTTTTTTTAACTTTATTTTTCAAGACACAAATTCATCGTGATGTGATGGAAAAGACATATTATTTTCTGAACCATTTAACCCATTGAAGGGGGCACCCTTGGCTGCGGATGGTCGGAATCTGCCATTGCAAGTCCAATAAATATTAAAATAATACCTGCGAACTTCATTTTTGAAATCTCACGTAAAATTATTTCTTTTATATATAGATCATGCGGAAATATTACAGGCGGTTGAATATGGGTAGCGAATGAATTTTGCGCTATATTAACCGGCTGGCCTTGACATTTTCAAAAATCCATTTCCCATGCGTTGCATAAAAAAAAACATTTTAAAATAAGCGGCTTATTTAATAAGTCGAATTCATGCTTTAATATTACCCGGAGCTGTCGAGAAATACTCTTGAGCCACATCCTTCGAGCTTGCACTCAAGGAACTTTTTTGACATTCGTTTGAGATAGTTTTTGGGAGCGCATGCGCGAGTGCACGTTTTTTTTTAGTAGAAAATCACTCAAAATTTAGTTGGTTTTCGTTTTTTGATGACTGCAATTTGTAACCCTCCGATTGGGGATGAATGCAATTGGCGAAAGGGTAGGCATTTGTGGACTAGGGTCCCTGGTAGGGGCATAGGGTGCACAATGGTAGCTAATTGGCAATAATCAGGAATCGTGAATATGACGACCATAAATTGGCGCTAACAAGGCCAACAAATCAGCGGAGCCCTCGCCGTTTGGCTTTTTAAAATTGTGATTGAGCTGCGGGCATAAATCAGCGCAATNTTTTTGATGACTGCAATTTGTAACCCTCCGATTGGGGATGAATGCAATTGGCGAAAGGGTAGGCATTTGTGGACTAGGGTCCCTGGTAGGGGCATAGGGTGCACAATGGTAGCTAATTGGCAATAATCAGGAATCGTGAATATGACGACCATAAATTGGCGCTAACAAGGCCAACAAATCAGCGGAGCCCTCGCCGTTTGGCTTTTTAAATTGTGATTGAGCTGCGGGCATAAATCAGCGCAATTGAATTACAAAAAACAATGAAGCAATAAAATCTAGCAATTATATTTACGCACGATCTGAGTGGAGTCTGGTGTACGTTTCCAGCCTCGCGACAATTTAATTACAATTGGCCATGGCGAGGAATTGCACTTGCCGCCGCACTGGCGCCGCAAATATGCTAATTTATATTTATATGGATATGGAGTTATTCCCTCGCTGGGATTACATTACCCCCTAGCCCGCAATCCTCCCGATTCGGTTGTCCCAGCCCTCAGAAAACTTTGGAACCAACTCCAGACTCCGAGGCTGTGTGTGAAATATTTTCGGCGGCGACTGCGGTCGTAAAATTTATTGTTGCCAAATGCATATTTGTCACATTTTGCAATGTGTTTGGCGGCCATAGAACAATTTATAAGCAACTGGGGACTCTGGCTAAAAGCCTTCCGAAGCCCCACTCCCCTATTCACATATTCTGTCATGTTTTGGCAATATAAAAACTCTAAAAAAACGTTAAAAATGCTTTGAGATGGCTAACTCAAATGGTTCTATATCCGCTGAACTAAGCCCAATCCAAAGACATTATTAGCTACAATTTTATAATCTTTCACTGCAAAAGCTCACCATTTATGTGCTATTTCTCCTGGCATTTCCTGGGATTTTATTCCATCCCATCAGCTTGATAATTGGACACCATTTCCAATGAAAATATCCATTGCCTTTTGCCCCTCTGCTGTCACAACATACTCCCACACAGGGCACCCACAGCCGCACACTTCACACCTCAGGGACCCCCTGAACGCTCTCAGGGAACAAAAGAAATGAAGTCATTTGTAATTAATGAGGTTTGTCACCCCAATTTGCCGCAACTTCCCAAGCCCACAGACAAACACCCGAAAAAAAAGGAAACATCAGACGGCAAAGGACTCCGGGTAAGTTCACCTGCCCATGTGGCATATTGAAAATCACAGTCGGTGGGCAGCAAACAAAAAAGCGCCATCCACAAAACAATCTAATTATATCGTTAAGCACACCGGAATTGGCAGGAGCAGATCCACCCCCGGAACAAGATGCCTCAGCTTCGCACCCTCAGGTGTTTTGCGGATGGGTGGATGGATGGATCTTCTGACATTTCCAGTGAAAAGCTGACGAACAGACAAACAGACAAACCGACAAAAACATGCTTGACCCTGACAGACAGGCTGACTTTTGGGGTGACAGTTTCCGTTTGCTTGTTTAATTAAAATTATGTAAATAAATTTATTTAGCTGACACTGCGCTGTAATTAAGTGCATGACCGGGGGTGTGCATCTGTTGCCTGACAAATTTTGGTCCACCTTGGCGGACAAGTTATGCGCCGTCTTCGGTCGTGCACTGGGCGAAAATCGCCGCAAAATGGGATGTATTTGAATACCATTCAATGATGAAATACTGAAAAGTTCAATATGTATATGTAAAACTATGTATAAAAAGTTTTTATGTTAATTTCTTACTTTGAAATCCGATTAAACTCACATCTTTAGATTCTATTCTTCCCCTGTAGACCCCCCATCTCCTTCGAGCTTTCCCGCTTCTATATATGCTAACAAATTAGCCTTGAAATGAGCAATTTGCAGGCCATGGACGTGACGGGGGTGGGGTGGCATGTTGGCCGCGTGGTTGGGTATTTGGGTGGTTTAGGTGGTGCTGTCTTCGCCGTGAAGACAAACTGAGCTGACAGCTGCTGTCAGTGGCCGCTCGTCAATGCTCTAGCCTCGGGTATTAAATATTCCTTTCGGGAGGCGAGAGAGGCGTGAAAAAGCAATTAAGTGCCAACTCCTTAAGGATCCCCCAACAAGCTTGGAAAAAAGTACGCGAATAGAAGACAGCTCCTCTTTGTTGGAAACATGCTACCTCCAAGTATGTTTCCGGAATGAAAAATGATGCGAGCTCAAACTTCAAATGGACTATCCAGTTGAAACCCACTAAAACTCAATTCCAAGTAATTTGATTCATGGTGCAAAAGTCAAATAAATATAATTTTAACAAGTTGGACAAGTAAGAACGATTATAAAAGAGTGTCTCGGCTATAAATACCCCGTTCTTGGTTTTTGGACAGACGGACAGACAGACGGACAGGCGGACGGACGAATCAATAGTATATATACTTTAAGGGGTCGGAAAGCTTCCTTCTCCTTGCTACATTCATTCAATATACCCTTGATTTCAATATACCCCTGTTCTTTTTAAGAACCCCTGCACTCTGACACATTCATGTGTCTTTTTAATCCGCAAGCACACTAATGAAAAAATCAGAAGGTCGTTCGTATATGTCACACACAGCCCCAATCCGACCCGGTCGAGCCGATACAGTCAACTCCACACGTCCTCAATTGACGTCACCACAGTGAAGCCATGCTGACATCAACATGGGGAAGAGTGTTTTGATGAATGTGTCGATTTAATTGATGAATGAGTTTTTAAGCTGGCAAAAATCGAGTGCCGTCACGATTTTCCTGCCCGAAAAACTCGAATGCATGCGATGGAAAAAAATTATGACATGGCTCTGGTTTATTAAGGGATAACAAACAAAATATAATAACACGGATATGTCATGGATTTGGGGAACAGTGTTTTGCCAATTTAAAAATCAACTTTTTCCATTTTTATGTAACATATTTTCTGCCTCTTAATGAAGTAACTTTGGGCTGATTCTATAAATACTCTAAACTCCGACAGACAAGAGTCTAAGAGGGCCAAAAAGTGGGCCTCGAAAGCCACTAAATTCGTGGCAAAGCGCAACAATTGTAAGCCGCAAATATCAATAAAAAACCAATACAACGCGAAGCAGTAATGTTGCGATTTGTTCGCTATCCGAAACACAAAAGCGCCAGGAAATTCAGTACCTGCTCTGCTGGCTTCAGTCTCTGGCATGCAATAATATAAATTCCAGTAAACACACATACTAGTACTACCCCAAAAGTCAGACCTTTTCGCTTTAATCGAGCTACACAGAAGGCAACAACAAAAAATATATATAAAAGAACAAAACACTGCAAATAAAATCCAACATCAAACTATAAATAGAGCCCAGGCGCTGGCGCTTCGTACCCTTCTCCGGCATGTGCATGTGCTGTTATTGGAGTGAATTTCCCAGCAAAGTCTTGTGGCTTAATCTACAACAGCATGCGGTTTTCCGGCATCCAGGAACGCCGGCAATAAAGGCACAAACGGGAGCTCAAATGGCAGCCGCATGCGGGAATGGTTAAATATTTAAAGCCTTCGACTTATGAAGCCCAACTGCATCGATTCCAGGACGAACAAACAGCAATCTTACAGGGATCTCATATATTTGTAATTAATAAATCAGTTCAATGGTCCTTAAAAAATGTTTAAGCAACTATTCAACCTCTTTGGTTGATTCATAAATTTGATTTTATTGCCATAAAACAAGAGCTCCGGTGGGCTATTAGGAATTTGGGTTATTAGAAATCATAAAATCTTGGGGGACCTCCGACGGCAACCTCGTCCTAATTGCAGTGATAAGATTTCGCCCACTTTTCGGCCACTTTGCTAATGCCATATTTCCTGTGAACGCAGGCGGGCTCAAGTTAATTATCAGGCTTAACAGTTTGCTAGTTAAATTTCCGCTCGCCCATTGCTTTGAATGCGACACAAAGTATAAAACTTAATGTGCCGCGTGCGCATAAAACAAAATTTCAACTGCAATTAGTCGTGCAAGGCTCTGGAGGACATGCTCCCTTGCAGGACTCGCCGACCTCCCTCTGATAAAACCATAAAAATTTTTCCGCCAACATGGCAAATAATTTGGCTAACGACATTTTGTAACTAATGCTGGCCAACCGCAGTAACAACAACAGCGATAACCATTAACACGCCCCCGCTTTGTCGAACGCACACCGAGTGGCAAGTGCAACAGCAGCGCAGCTTTTTTTGGGGGCAAGAAGAGAAGCAGAGCAGCAGCAGCAGCAGCAGCAGCAACAGCAGCCAGCTGGTCATTAAAAGTCCACCCATAACAGTTTATTGTAATGCGACCGCTTCGTAGGCCAACTGGACAAGTGGCCATGCCCACAACTTCTCCGCCCCCCTCCGCTTGCGCCTGCGGGGGGGGTCACGCCCACTTTTTGGGGCCGTAACGTATTCCGGCTACCACTTAATTAGAAAAGTTTTAGCGCGCCACGAGACAAAAGCCATTGACAGCGACGAAAAGTTCAGACCCCTTGGATGCCAACGCCTCCTCCGCCAAAGCCATCGGTGAACTGCATTCCACTGGCCAAAGGAGGTGGACGGGCGAAGCTTTTGGGGACACTCAAGCAATGCTAACACCCTTTCCAGGGTGCATACAATATATATCAGGCTAATTTTAGACAACAAGATTTCATTTGTTCAGTAATTCAGACTGCATTTTAAATGTCCAAAAACAACCTAAAAGGCTATTGGAGTCATCCACTAAAAACCTAATAGGCGTTCCTAAATAGCTATATTTTTAAACATAAAGCATAAAGCATTTTATAAATCAGTTTAACTTATAAGTAGTTCTAAAAGATAGTGCTTTGGGAGGCAACAATTACTAAAAATCCTCCTATTTTTAGATATTTACTGTTTTCAATAACCAAAAAGTTATACCCCGAAGACGCAGAAACATGCTAAATGTTTGAGACTATTAGCAATCACAAATTACATTCAAGGCGGGCCAGGGCTTATTCATTCATTTCGGGACAGGAGCCCAAAGTCTTGTAGCCTTGAAATTCGTTACGAATGGAGGAGACGCAGCAGCCGGCCGGTGAAAAGGTCGTGAGGGGATCGAAGCCGCCGGAATGCGAGCGGCGGGAATGGAGGTTAAGCCCACAGAAGCCACCTGCCACGGAACCGCGGAGCGTGCATTCAACGCCACTCTATTTGCGCATTTTTTCCAATTAATTGCTTCTACGTGGGCGGGCGTCCGCTCCGCGAATGTCAACAAAAGCCGCGGCCCCGAGGACGTTCCGGCCTTGTGCCCCAAATGCTGGGGGGCCATGGTGGCGTGGCGCCACCGCCCGCTGCTGGGGCTGACACAAACATATGCGGCGCAAGAAAAAACAAGGCGGGAGAGAAGATATAGACTCATCAATGGGTTTCAATTGAAAATTTTTGCACGGCACCGGCACAGCGCACTGCGCTGGGCTGGGCTTTCATTTGTTTGAAAATGGGAATTGGAAATACGAGTGCTGCAAACAATAAGCAGTTACAATCGGCTCGCATTCGCGGTGGAGTTGGTTGGGCGGAGGGGTAGGCCTTCTGGCCTCCTGCGTTTTGTATTGGATGCCGGTGAGCAGATGTTCGTTGCAGGTTTACACAGCTGCCGGGCAAATATCTATGCAAAATTTAGGCAATATTCGCTGAATTGGGGTAAGCAAATGGCAAATGGCGCGGCAGAAGGATGCGCGCGTGGTGTTATGTTACCATTTGTTTGCCTTTAAAATATAGTAGTGGTTTATGCAGTTTTTCTTATTATTCAGGAAAGCTATTTGAATTCAATTTCTTTGGCAGCAACGGCTTGGGTTTCCATTTCATATTAATATTCAAATGGGCGTGTCGCCGCTCCACTTCAACACCTACTGTACTCCGAAATGATGAGAAAGAGTTCCGGGCACGCGATATTCTAACAAATGCGCGGCCATTTATCATTCGACGACACTTGCGGATGGAAAAGCGATATCTAGAGCCGGCTATTACCCCCAGCTTGGCCGCTTTTGCCGCCTTTGCTGGTTTTTTTTTTCCTACTGTCAAAACAAAGACATCTCCCTGTTCTTTTTGCTATCGCAACCACAAACATGCGAATTAGCCGCCCTACCACGGCATCTGCCATTGACAGGATCTAAAAGGAAGCCCGGAGTGAGTGGTTGGAGCCGGAGCAGGGCAGGATGGGCACGAGGACGACACCGAGAACGAGAACGAGGAGCACCAAGACTGTCAAAAGCAAGAACCAAACCCAATTGGCGGCTTAGGGTCGTCGGTGGCTGCAGTGGAGGGACATCTTCAAACATGCAAGTTGGCGGCAATTGAAAACTCATTGACAGTTGACAATGGAAAAAAATAATAGAAAAGCAAAACGACAGCAACTGGTTGGTGGGGGCCAAACCTCAATTGCAGTAACATTTCAATGTGGCTACCCTGTTTACTAACATCACCCTGATCAGTTCTGTATCCTTGAAATGTTTCACATTTTGTCACCAATTTCAACTGGTAAAATCGAAAAACGATCCTCAAGGAAAGCTTTCTGTTGGTTATAATTTATGCATAATTGTTTGTTTTACAGGGTATTTGCCATTTGCACACTCTAGTACGCAGATTTGCACACTTTTTCGAGAACTTTGTTTTGCAGTTTGCCGGTGACAGGCAGCGTTTTGTGTTCCTGCTGTTTTCTGCTCCATTCATTTGTATTGGCATGCTGAGACGTTTTCTATTTGAAATTGTCAGCGGCAATTGATATGCATTGCTGTAGTTGAGTGTCTCTTTGTTTTGTCTACCGATTGCGGTTGGCTCTGCCTCAGGAAATTGATTTCTGGAATCATACGCCCCCCTACCAGGCCGTGTCCTCGCCTATCCCGCAGCTCTCCCACAAATCTAGCAAGCAATTAAGGGAAAAACACAAAATGCGAAGTAAAAGAAAAATGCACTGCCAATGCACTGCAATCGATGGATGGTTGGGGCGATGAAATAAATTACTGCACAGTCGAACGCGCGCCTGCAAGTATGCAGCGCCGGGAAATGCATTTAATTTTTCGGCTGCAAAGTAAGGAGGAATTTTTCATTGTGATTTGATATTTAATGCACGTACTCAATGAAGAAATTCCAACAGCAGCGCATTAGTAGACAAGCTGAAAGGCAGCGCCGCTAGTAACGCCTGCCAATTGCTTTTCAACGTATTTGATGCGACGACGACTTTCGACATTTTGCAACTTGGCCACGTACGGGAAAAAACGAAGCAAAGGAACCTTCTAACTGGGAAAAATCGTTGCCGGCAAAGTGCAAAACCAACAACTGAGCTGCTGAAAAACAACTGCGACTTGCGACTTTGGTTAAGCATACCCACTCTGTGTGTACGGGGTTATGTATATAGAGCGCAAGTGGAGTGAAGTGAAGTATACGCCATGTTGACCCAACAACAAACATAAAATGTAATCGCAGCTAATAAGAAAACTAAGCAGATCCTTGCTGGTCACGATTTACGCTCGTTTCGCATTCGATTTGCGATGCGCCACCGACGGAGCCACCGGATGGTCGATGCCCCATGCCCGATGCCCCATGCTCGATACCGATGCACTACGGTCACAGTGGTTTCGAAAAGGTTTGATATTGCCATGACACCCATTTAAAGGTTGGGCAAAATATTTCCTTTTTTACTGCAGCTGAATTTGTATTTAGATTTCCCATCAAAACTCTAGGAATAATAAATATATAGATTGTTATACCATGTACCTTAAGGTACAAATGGTATATTAAGTTTGTTCAAATGTTTGTAACAGGGAAAAGGAGAGAAGGCGACCATACAAAGTACATATATTCTTGATCAGCATAAACAGACGAGTGGATATGTCCGTTTGTCCGCCTGTCTATCCAACTGTCTGTCCGTCTGTCTTTCCGTCTGTCTGACCGTCTCAATGTTGAACACATCTTTCTCGGAGATTGTAAGAGCTAATGTTACTTTCAGTTGTTTTGCCACGCTCTTTTACCGGCTTCGCATTTGCTATATCCTTCGCAAAAGCTATACCTTCGAAAAATTTTGAGTCAGCTGAGTCCGCTGATCGTTAAGCATTTGCATATGTGCAAATCGGACAATAAATATATAAGATATGGCCAATTAAAGTTTATAAGATATGCCACGACAACGGCATGCCGATGCAAATGCCGGATGACGTCATCTAACCCGTCTCTTTGACTGTACGTGGTAGCTCGTTGTCGAGAAATCTTGACTACAGCGTTTCTACTTGTTTAGATCACCTGTTTCTCTAGGTTCAACCCACAGTGCTGGGCTGCGGACCTGAGCTGCCATGTCAATGGACATTTAATGGCGTTCCCCATTATGCGCCGCATCAAATGTGCCAAATACGCTTCGCTGGCAATAAATGCTGCATGGCGAGGTTTCCCTTTTGGATGGGAATCTTGGTCCCGGTCAAGGCTTTCACTCTATCCACGCGGCGCTCCTTGGCCGGAGCCTCATCTGGTCGTGGTCTCCGTCTTCGTTCCGGCCACGATTTGCAATTTTGTGTGCATCAGCCTCAGCCACTGCGACTCTCGTAATTTTTCGTGAATTTCTTCACGTACTTGCATTCCATCTTCATCGTTCCTCGTCCTTCGTCCTGTCGCTCCCATATCTTTGCAGACTGCCTCTCCTCCCGGATCCGGGCATATCTGCTGCCTTGTCTCGTGGCCAGCTAGCGTTTTGGCCCCGGCTGCAGCACTGGATTGTAATGGCATAACCTTTGAATAAAATTAGCATTATCGGGGCTCACTTTGGCGGCCATTCCGTCGACAGGTGTCTGTGTGTGCATCTTTCGGACTGCCTGCGAGTGTGTATGTGCGCTGGGGGATCAATAAAAATGCTCAATGACTTTTTGAGCGCCATATGATGCCTGGACAGGCCATTAAAATAAAAGCCAAACGGTTATCCAGAGGTCATTGAGATTAGATTGCTTACAACGCCAACGCTTTGCAAAAGCGAATACCTAGAAATCATTCTTCCATTTAAGCTCATCAATATTAACGTATTGGATACAAGTTTTCAAGAACTAAAAGTCCAGTTACCGTAAAGAATTGCGTCTATACCTCAGAGAACTACGTGTTCATACATACAGACGGACAGACGGACAGACAGATGGACGAACGGACATGGCTATTAACACCCGGCTGTTGATGCTAATCTAGAATATATATACATTTGATTATTTATTCAGCTCTCCTTACTGTCTGAGATATTTAAATTTACACAATGTATTGCTGAAAATTTTAACTGAGAAACGCGTGTAGGAATAGGCGAAACCCTAGCGTTATTTGAAAAAGTTTGACAAGTAAAATATATACTTAATAGGGCCTTTAGGTACATGGTATAAAAATTGTGCAGTTTCTCTGCCTTTCTGACGCCTCAAAGTGTACATGTTTTTTGCAAGACACACACATCAATTACGAGTTTCCGCCCAACTCCCGCTTCGAAAACTAATTGGTGGAAAATTAAGTTTTTGCGCCAAAATGATGGCAAATTGAAATGCAATCGGGGCAAAGCGGATTATTGAAAAACTTTCATGATTGAATTTTGTTGGTTGGGCCCACCAGGAAGCACCGCCATTCAGCACCAGCGCTTTTAGATTCAGTAGCCCCCACAAAAAGCGCAACCGGCAACTTAATTCCGAGCAGCCTGTATGGGTACTCGTATGTATGTGAGGCCCATATGCGATTGGCACAGCTTATGTCTGTTGTGTGCTTGCCAAAAAAAAAAAAAAAAAAAAAAAAANCTGTTGTGTGCTTGCCAAAAAAACAAAAAAAAAGAAAACAGTAAGCAAAAAAAAAACAGAAAGAGCCCAGAGAGCAGGACCAAAAACTGGGGGCCACACGGCGTTACAACGATTTATATATTGCTACTTTTGCTATAAAAAATAAATATGCAATAAAACAAAACGACAACGGGCCCCGACATATGCATTATTGTCTCGCTCGCCAGCTCTATGGAAATATTTGCCACGAAACGAAGACATAAACCTACAAAAAATATATGGCGCATTTGGCTGGAACGAAGGCAGGCGCAAGACCAAAACTGAGACAGAGGCATTTCTAAATGCCAGAAGCAGTTACACATGAAGAACAAATGGAATTTTCAAAAATTTACTTACATAAAATCTTAGTTTTTAGTTCTGACATTACAATATCGAATGAATAATCGATTTGTATAGCATATTTTTGATTCAAGCTTTATATTTCACGGAAACATTAAAGTTCGCTGATTTGTTTCGCACTGTAAGGCCTCGCTGGCCAAAAGGGAACAACGGGGCGTATACGTATCGTATTGTTCTACCAAATTGCGCTCTCAGCTGGCGCACGACTTGACTGCATCTACTTTAGCATTTGGCATGCACCAGAAGAAAAAGTCCGAGGGGTAGGAGGCCGAAAGCACTTTATGAAGCGAGCATATGTTGCACCCCTTTGGCGAAAGGGGTTGGGTTCGAGGCTTTAACAGGGTAGTGCAATAAAAATGAAGGACTTTCTGCCGTATTCCCCAGGCAAATCACTGCAGTCTCCGTCCGAGGAGAGGGTCATAAAGCAAATCGTTTGACATTCGTTGTGATTTGCCATGATTGCTAACAATATCTGTAAGACGGCGATGACAGTAAGCAAATGCGATGCATCAGCGATGCGGAAAGGCCCCGAGGGTGTGAGACAAAACATCAAAACCTTTTGGCACAACATTACCCATCCCAAAGGGTTCCTTCATTATCTCAGTCATGTGCCAGCCAACTGACCCGACTGACCCTCTTAAGTGACTTTACCTCCACGTTCACCACAACAGACACGAAAGAAAGTTACTTCTTATCATAATTCAGAAGACAATTAGCCAGGCGTGTGTGAGGAGTGTGTTCCTCCGAAGCAGGACTTCCACCCGCAATCCGGTATCGATGGCTCCGAAACTTTGCCCTGCGCTCCTGTTGTAGCTACTTAAAGTTTACAGCCGCCGGTTGGCTGGGGCCGAAAACAATGCCAGACAATAATTGGCTAAATTTATTGTAATTAGCCGCACACGCAAGCACCAGGCATTCCATCCACTAGCCCGGGCACATGTGCCCCGGCTGTGGTGTAGTTATTACGGGTATCATTACGGGCGGGATGCTTGTCCGGACCCGAGAACCGGTCCACGTGTGTCACATATGTGCGTGGCGCGTTGAGAACGCGTTTAATTGCACAAAGCCTCTTTGCTCTCACAGAGTTTTTAAATAATTTAGTTGTGTCGTTGGACCAGGAGCTGCCTTTTTCGCTGCCTTAGCCGCTGCCCTTGCCGCTAACTTTGCCACGCCCCTTTGTCAAAGGCATCTGGCAGGACAAGTCGGATGGGGCATCGAGGTAATGCAGTCGAGTCACGTCACACAGCATGTCGCTAATTTTTCTACCTTTTTTCCTTCTTGGGCTCAAAGTTTCCCCACTGCAATGCGCTGGTTAAAATTATCCATTTTTCTTGCTCCTTTTTTTTTGTGGAAAAGCCGAAAAGTGTGTATTCCCGGAGAATGATATATTAAAGTTAAGAGTGAAAAGGACTAGGCTAAAAAGGGATTAACTTCATTTGCTAAAAACGTTGTTGGTCATTTTATGAAATTTAAATTTTCCCAATAGCATTGTAAGTAAAGTACTGTGTTCAATTTCCAATAACCATAACGGATATCCCCTTATCGGCTATCCAAATTTGAGCTTAAAATCCACAAAGCTCTCTTAAATTTTGTGAAACGCAAAGTACAGTCACCACCTAGATCGGTGAGCACGAGCATAACGGCTAAGAAGTGCAGTGCACCGCCAGGCGCACGTTTCCTTTTTGTAAACTTTATTATTTCGTGTTAAAAGTAAATAAACTTAGCTTGCTACCCTCCTACCTACCTCCCAGCTCCCTCGCCGAGTGTGTGATGTGGTGGGTTTCGGAAGAAGAGCACCTTTTACATTGTTTGCCATTTGCGGTGGACGGCGACAAGCTCTGTCATCCAGCCAGTCCAAATTGAAATTGGACATTAGACATTTCCCCACACACAGCTGCTCTTACACGGCAAAAAACTAACCTCCCAACATTTGTTAAGTTACAATCATCTTGGGAACAATCTCTACAGACTCAGTAAATAGTGAGTGTTCAAGAAACATCAAGGACAGATTAGGCTGCTGGCATCTTGGATGCAAATGATATATATCCCCGGTTTCTCTATCTGCAAGACACACTACATATATTCAGATGGCAGCTTCTGTCGTCGCCGCGACTGCTGACAACTTCAACAACATGAGCCACAGCGGCAACAACAACGGGGAAGAACAACAACCGGGCAGCAAGGCACATACTCATTGTGAATGACAACGCCCCTGGTACGTGATTTCATTTCCGTTGTGCATTCCTCGTAACTTGACTCGCTCTCCCCCTTTACCGCCCAGCAGCCCTCGTCGCTTTCTTCTGCTTTCTTTGGCACTTTTCTTTTTTTTTATTTATTTAAGGGACCCAGGAAATGGCCCAAAATTAATATGCCACTGCATAAAAAGCAGACTAAACTATCCTCTAAATGAGACTAGCGCTGTTTGTGGGCTAAACGCGTGTCGAGCTGAGACCAAGATATATGGCCGCAGATATGAAGTCATACAACTAGTTTGATGGCAAACCGCTTAACTCCACCCACCAGCGAGGGTTGAGTGAAAAATTTCCACAAAATCGATTTGATTTTGCAACTCCAAACATTGAAATTCAGGGAAACCTAATGGGCAATATTTTGACTACTCTGGGTTACAGCAACCATACGGATAGTCGCCATGAATCATTATAAAAATTTACTAAAATATATGTATAATTTTTAAATTATCACACGAATGGCCCATACAATGAAAACTTATTAATCAATGTATTACGGTTTCCTAATGATGCTTCAGCATATTTAATTCCTCGATTACGAATTCAAAAGCCTTAATTTGCCCAAGACAAATGGAACTCATAACCGGTTCAAATTTGTCTTTGAATTGTGGGAGCGAACCGCTATAACCGCATTCAAATCCACAAATCTACGCAAACAAAGCGATCGAAAAAACTATCGACGGCACCATTGAATTCATCGTAAAAGAGCACCCTTTATGCGAGAAAATTTTTTCTTCCGACAACCAAAGGTTATTTATGGGCAGAACTTAATAAATCTTATTAGCACGGATCGCCCCTAAAAGTGTCACTGGCTTATCAGAGGAAATGGTAGAGAACCGGCTATTATTCAGATATGTAAATTAAATTAATAAATCATACGTTTGACCTTTACATGGCTACTTAACGAGCCTATCTTAATTACGGTAAATGAAACAGAAAAATCCCCCAAAAGGAACAAGTTTCACTAATGGCTTACAACAGATTTGGGAATCACCTCAATGTCAAGGTCGGAAAGATGTGAAAACAGTGTTTTCATAGCTTTTATTCACCATCAACGAAAACCAGTTATGATGGCTGGTGCTGGGGATGAGCAGTCGAGGGCGAGGGCCTTAACAATGGTTTAATTGGGTTTCGCCTATAATCACAACCACTGATATGCACACGGACAAAACCGGGCCAACTAAAAACACTAACGGAAGCCATTTGCCATGCAAATGTTGGTCCAAAGCCAAGCCGGGCATGGGTATCATCGCATGTCTAACACGATCGGCATTTACATACGTGAAATATAAACAAATGCAGAAAATGATGCTTGGATGCTTGGAGGCATGGTAGTCCAAACTAAACTCTGAAAATTAACAACGAGTTTTTTAATGTTTGACTTGGTGTGGGCCATGAATATAGTGATTAACGTGTTTGCACTGGAAGACCAACAACACCCCGCGCCGGCACGAGCAAGTGTCCAAGTCATAAAGCAAATAAATGATGACCGCATATGGTTTTTTTGACCTGTGCGAAGATTAAGTTGAAATGTAGTTGCAATTCAGTTCCTGCGTCAAATTTTCACACAGTTGAACAAATTAAAACATAAACATCTGTGAATAATGGAAGCGCCTCGAGTTGATGAGGAAATATTGTATGAATAGATACATCGTTTTATTTCATTAGTAATTATCTGGGGTGCGTATCATATAATTACGCGGTTTGATCAGCTCTTTGATTTTTTCCAAGAAATCCACGGCACTCATCGGTTGAAACGTAAGCCGAAAATTGATCAGGAACCTTGAGGCCGGCTTGCCAAGTCATTTTTTTTTTTTTAGGCTCAGACGTCAGCCAGACCCAATTTTTATGGCCAGAACCAAAGGTAACTGGTTTGGGGCGATTAATTGACGTCCAAGGGTTCGTTAGTCTAGCAAAATATGTTTGTCTTTTCACAGCTTACAGTTCCATTTGAATACCATTATCTCGATTATGTATATTTAAAGAGATAGTGGGCGCCAGGGATGGACAAAAGAATCAATTTGGAGTCTGCAAAAACGTTAATGCGATGGCACAGCTTTGGCTTCTTTAGGTCCAGAACAATAGCTTCTAACCTTTAGCAAAATAGTCGTAAAGACCCATCGGCAACCAGTTTTCAGCGTCTGCATTCGTTTCAAATGATCGCTGCAAATTTCCGGCTACACCTGACGCATGTGCCAAAAAAAACACAACAAGAACGGAATACGTACACATAATCTATGAAGCCGGGTGACAAATAAAACATCAAATCTGCCAATCCAAAGCCCATTAAATCTGCCGTTGGCTGTCTGCATCCGAGCGCGGATTAATGTCATCTTAAATTTTGGCCAGGGTGTCGGCTGCCGAACAGACTTATTACCCATCCATATATTCGAATCTGTCCAACTATCAGCGGCTCGATCTGCGGTCCCTGCCTGCGAGACACATCTAAACCGATCGGCGAGGCAATAAACCAATTAAACACGAACCAAACGAATGCTACTACTACATTCTGACGACCCCCAAAAACAAAACCAGATAGCCAAACACAGCCAAGCAGCCCCACCAACGGCCAACAAAAAGCCGAAAAAAAACAAAATCTCTCATCTTGAATATTCAGATGAGCCGTTTTGACGATCTTCAGTCTTCAGTCGGCTTGGCAGGCTAGTTTGTGCGGCTTGCAGAATTTTTTCGTGGGCTCGGCGGCGTATAAATAGTTTTGCGGGCGAGGCTTTCAACCAGAAGCGACTCACCCGCAGATCGTAGCTGTCATCATGGTAAGAGCCCGCGCCTCGAGGATTCCCAAGGATTACCTTATCGAACGGATCTCTATTTGGTCTTTCAGAAATTCCTGGTTATTGCCTTTGCCGTCCTGGCCTGCGCCTATGGCGATGTCTCCCACCTGGGCTACGACTACTCGCCCCCGGCCCCCGCTCCGGTCTACCAGCCAGCTCCGGCTCCGGTTTACCAGCCAGCCCCGGCTCCGGTTTACCAGCCTGCTCCCGCCCCCATCAGCATCCCCGCCCCAGCTCCGGCTCCGGTCTACCAGCCCGCTCCCGCTCCCATCAGCATCCCTGCTCCGGCTCCAGTGCGCACCTATGTGCCCCCTGCACCCATCAGCATCCCCGCTCCCGCCCCGGCTCCGGTTGTGATCCCCGCTCCTGCTCCCGCTCCAGTTGTGATCCCCGCTCCTGCCCCGGCTCCGGTCTACCACCCAGCGCCCGCCCCAGCTCCGGTTGT
Source organism: Drosophila ironensis (assembly GCA_021223825.1). Lineage (NCBI taxonomy): Eukaryota > Metazoa > Arthropoda > Insecta > Diptera > Drosophilidae > Drosophila > Drosophila ironensis. The sequence goes on along the minus strand of JAJJHQ010008063.1, from coordinate 913,225 downwards.
GATCCCCGCTCCTGCTCCCGTTAACACCTACATCCCTCCCGCACCAGCACCAGCCCCGGTCTACACCCCAGCTCCTGCTCCCATCCCTGTGAGCATCCCAGCTCCCGCCCCGGCTCCGGTTGTGATCCCCGCTCCTGCTCCAGCTCCAGTTGTGATCCCCGCTCCTGCTCCGGCTCCAGTGGTGATCCCAGCCCCCGCTCCCGTGAAGACCTACGTGCCCCCCGCACCCATCAGCATCCCTGCCCCAGCTCCGGTCTACCAGCCAGCCCCCGCTCCGGCTCCAGTCTACCAGCCAGCTCCCGCTCCGGCTCCAGTCTACCAGCCAGCTCCAGTCTACCAGCCAGCTCCTGCTCCCATCAGCATCCCCGCCCCGGCTCCGGTCTACCAGCCAACCAACACCCAGGTTCTGGAGGAGATCGAGCCCGTGTCCGCTGATGGATACCGCTACAAGACCGTGCGCCGTCGCGTCTACCGCCACCGCTTCTAAATTTACCAAAGCCCAGTGAAAACTGTTTCCTAACGAATCCCCCCAGGCCCCTGGGGATTGCAATAAAAAATTTCCGCCTTCGACTTGTTAAACAAAAAGAAAAGTCTTCAAATTGTTTTCCAATCATGGCAAATCACATGAGATGCACAGCGCTAGGTGGGGCAGGAAGAAATGTAGAAAAGTCGGGAAAACTCTTAAGTTTGCTTGGGCCATTTGAGTGGGAAATTTATGAAACCTGAAGAGACGGTTGGACCGGAGAAATCAGCTTCCATCGGACAGATAGGGTTGGATGGCCGACTCTGAAGGAGGCGGGTAGGGCAGGGAGGATAATAAGGAGTTGCTGCCAAGTTGCGGAACACTCCCCAAGGATTCGATTCGATAGCGAGTTCTATGCAAGTAAACAGTCCTCGCACTCCACATTTATCACGAAATTTATGGCCTGGAATGAGCTTTGATGATGTGGAAATTTTTTCTCGTTAGACTCTAAAGTTGCACTCAGCGCAGCAAAAAGGTGACTAATTATCAAATTATCAAATTAATAGAGAACTCAACTTTAATGGCAATTATTTCAAGGTTCTAATCATTCAATTTCCTCTAGAAATTCCTTGAAAATTAGGGAAATCATTGGTGGGGTTATTTTCTCCATGTGTACCCTAGCAAATCGATGGACTGCCGGAAGCCGAGCTCAAAGCTGGAGACGGTGCTGAGTGGATTGGCCTCATCAGAGACCACTGACCACTTGTGGCTGCTAACAAGTGGCAGGATGCCGAGTGGGCGGGGCAGGTACAAGGACATCGTCAGACCATAGACGCTGCAGAAAATTAAGAAGAAAATGCAGCGACAAACGTCTACGGACGGAACTCCTGCCCGCCCTCCCGCACAGCCACTGAAATTTGATTAGGGAAATGTCTGGCTGCGGCGGAGACTTTGAAGCTCCGGCCCCGCCAGGACCTCCTTTATTTTTATTCCGAATACCGGGACAACCGCAGAGCCGCACACATATTACACTTGCCACTGCGCATACTAATTAAAAAGCCCAGCATACAAAAACCAATGGCCGGGCTACTAAAATTAATTGCGTAATTAAAACAAAATCATTTTTTTTTCGGTTCCAACTCCCTCGTTTGGCATGACCACAATGGATTGTCCTGGCTTATATCGTTAATTGCATTTCGGTCAAATATTGGCAGCTCAATTAAATGAATTAAAACACATTTTTGCTTTGTACGGGCCACACATGCGGCGGTGTACCTTTGTAAGGTATTTGAATGGAATGGAGTCAACTAAAATTATTTGACAGGCAATTACAATTTAGAGACGATTCTAGGAGACCGCATTCCAATTAACTGTGATTAGTTCGTGTGGTGGCCAAATTAAATTAAAACAATAGTTCTGCCTGCGGCAAGGCTATCCAAAATTTAATTTGTTTATAATTTTCCCCGAGAAGTTTCAGAAAAATACAAACCCTTGCAGGGTTTCATTTTAAATTCACATACTTCCAACTGTTATGCAAATCTCTTCAATTCGCAAGCTGCCAAAATTCCGTCCCCCAATTAGTACCCGCCAGCGATTAGCTTAAACGCGAATAGACACTGCAATATGGGCTTTATTGGCCAATTTTCAGCCTCATTGCACTTTGGTCGGTCGGACGAACGAGTTGGGCGATTAAATAAAAAACATCGAGGTACGGCGGGCACCCAACAATTGACAGTTGGTTGCATTTCCAACCACACTTAATTAGCAGTTAATGATGCCTGATTAACACGCATTATGACGATGGGCCCAATGCCCATCGCCGTTCGCCAGACAATCCCACCTGTCCGGCCCGGCTTGGCCGGGCTTGGTCCTCCTGAAAATGTGTAATCAATGCTTTAGGCGCTGCGGATTACAAAATAATCGCGAGGCAACCGGCCTAAAAGTATGCAGAAGAAAACGCTCCAACTGAAAAAGTGAAAATTTTGCGGCCGAAAAAATTCACTATCAATGGCAGACGATTTAAAGCTTTGGGATTCGAACAGCCAATGACCTGTAATTGAAAATAAATCTAATTTAACTTGGAAATAAGGCGCAGATCAAAATCCTTGGGTAATGTCTTTTTGTCATACTTCACCCTAGAGATCATACAATCTAGAGATCATACAATATATCATACAATCTCTGATATATTATTATATGAGAAACATTCGCACTGGGTAATCCACGAATAGACCATTTTGTTGGGCTCCGCTCCGCGCTCACTCAATAAATCGAACGTAAAAATTGATGGGGCCCACGAACCGTCGAACCGTCGAACCGTCGAACCGCCGGAATCCCGGACGTAGGCCGGCTGGCTTACGGCTTTAAAGCGACAGCGACAGTGCCAAATCGAACGTGCAGAGTGCACGTGGATATGGGACATGGATCGTTGGGAAATTGACAGTATCAACGTAATTATATCAGCAGTTCCCCCAGAGTTGGAGGGCCCTCGAAAACCCGAAACAAAGCGGGGGGAAAATCGCGGAGGATATCCGGGGAGTGAAAAATCGGAAGGGGAAAGGCAGCCACTGAAATATGCAAACGTTGACTGCCTTCATTTATTTTTACTGTTACTGCATATTGAGGCGACGCCGAGCATCGGGGAAATCGGGGGCCGGAGGGGCTGGAGGGGCGAGCAAGAGGCGCGAAAATAATCGTTATCCTGGACAGGTGGGTCCTCGATGCCACTCGCCGGCGTTCGATGCCAGCAGTTGCACTTCATTTGCAGCATTAATTTGTCGCCGTTGATTTATCTGGCCAGAACATGCATATATATGTATGTATGTAGCCAGCCGATGTATATACGTACCTTCGGGCAAACATTTATAAAGATATATTCAACACGGGGTATAAATTTATGAGCCGGGGAGCTACCGAGCATCGAAAATTGTTGAAAATCGATTGGAAGGAATTTGTCAGCCCAAGTCCGATGCGAGGTAGTTGCATTTTGAATATTTATTATTTTATTAAATTCGTATTTGCACCAAAGTTTCAAATAGTTATGCAAATTGAGCGTCTGGCTGAATGCGAAATGGAACTCGTTTGAGGGCGCGTGTCTGCAAAGTATTCAAAACACTATATTTGTATAAACAAAATACACAGTTCATTAGGCAGGCTCCTCTAGCTTATCATCCATCTTTGCTGAGGTGACTGAACTTTCCTTTAGATGTCCATTAAATCTTTATTAATGCGCTTTTAATGAAATGGTAATTTCTATTTTGTGATCAGGGTTTCTGTCCTTCAACGTTTCAATTTTAAGACAAGAAATACAATTTTTCAACCAGAATTTTCATCAACCCCGAATAATCCATATTTCTAATAGGACCGCATTTCCTGTTTAAAGGTTGCTTCCTTAAAAATTAATTTTCTCGAAAAGTAGTAAAAAGTGCGTATTAGAACCTTTTGTTACGAATTTGGAATTAATAACACTAAAATTAGGATAAAACCACTCACTTAGCTTATTCCCCATTTTTTTTTTGTGGCTCTACTCAAAGTCGAACATATTTTTTGAGGTTATATCTAGACATTACGTGTTAAAAACATGCATTGATTGAAAAAGCAGGCAAAAGCCATTAATATGTTTGTGTTTTCATATAAAACATTCTAGTACTGATACGTTGCAATTTAAATTATTCTTCTATATTTCCTTTGAGATAGAGATCTCTAAAGATAGCCGTCAAAATTCATCTAATCGGACTGAATTTAACAGCTGATTTTAAAGAATTAGACCGCCAAATTAACATTTCACTTAAATCAGCAAAATTCCCCATAGCTTATTGTTAGCTAGTTCAATAATTTAAGACTAAAAAGAAACAATAACTGACACAAATTCAATCTGATTTTTAAAAGGCATTCTAGCCGCTGTTCAAACAACGTGACAACCCGTTAGCAAAACTATTAAAATCGAACCAGATACATATTTGCCATCAAGTATTTTCCCCGCCTGTGTTTTTCCGCAAAAAACCCTTCGAGGGTAGCGAACTATATATTTTCCTTGTTGCCCTCGGATGACGCCACCATGCAATGCATGTCAACTATTAACAGGCAAACAACTAAATTACGTATACGCAGCGTAGCATGACCAGCATGGCGCAGCGGATACAGCGGAGACTCTCGGTTAGAGAGTGGTATTCGAGTATTTGCTCGAAATACATTTGCAGTTTCGGTTTATTGGCGCTGCGAAAATAATGGAATTGTCAAAATAGAAGGGGGTTAAGTGCTTGTTTGCATAGCTTTTTGACAATTCAACCAGCCCCGACCCATGCATGTGCATGTGTTATTGGACTCTATTTTTACGCTTTTGGGGAAAACAAAATTCAACAGAAATTAAATCACGGCGGCGTCGGAAAGTCTCCGCACATTTTTGGCACCAGCCGGAAAAATTGTTCATTAGCAATTTGTGCAATTAAAAACTGCACGCACAGAGATGCTGGCTGCGAGTGTGTCCTTCACAGAACTTGTCGCTCCGCTCGCTTGTTTTTTGTTTCGGTCGCCCACTTAAAGGGCGCTCCATTCCCATTCCCATACCATCTGGTTGGCTAATTTGTTTTCCGGCTGGCAGTGACACATGGCGGCGGTCTTGCTGGCGTCATGTTCAACTTTTGACCCGATCGAAGCCGACCATCGGCTTGCTGATTCTCGCCCCAGGCCCCACTCGCCGCCCCATGACCTGGTCTGGGTTCTGTTCCGTTTCGTTCTCATAGTATACATAATTAAGGCATAGGCTCTTGTTTTAGCCACCTTATCATGGACAATCAGGCAGATTAATGACCGCCGCATGAACTCACCATTTGTCGTCTGGCAGCTGTAGACAAAAATCGAAAAATATAACTCCAGGCGCCGTGGGCTTGGGTCGTGGGCTGTGGGCCTTAGGCCTTAGGCCTGTTGTGCCAAAAGCCAAGCTTTGGTTTCCAGTTTTGAGCGGCTTTACTTTTTGGTAGTTCAATTTGATACACTAAGGCATAAATGTTTTATGCAAATGATATTTAAATGAAGACAATCGCAAAAACAAGCAAGTACGACGAGACATAAGAGTCGATTCGGTTTCGAAGATTTGCAAGGCCCCTTAGTTGGTCAATTGGCAACATTACATTTAAAAGATGATTGAAGATGAACGGAAAACTTTATATTTATTTTCTAAAAATATTTCCATACAGAAATTGATTAAAATGAATCCAATTATATCCTTGTTTTTGTGGATTCACAATCACTTATAAAACTGAAAGCTTGGGTGATCCTCTTTAAGTTCTACAAGTTATATAAACTAATGTTTCCACGTAATTTGTACCGATTGGAGTGCTTCCAAAACAACTCAATTCCGACGGAGTAGGGTATATTAGCCAACACCGTTGGCGTGGCTCGTTAAATTCTGGTTTCTGGCATATTAAGAGGCCCTGATATCCGCACTTCTTCACAAAAATAGTGTTTATCTTTCGTTTCTGCACCGCGCCCTGCTTTTCGTATAAATATAACCCCGGTGATGTTTTTAAGTCATACTAGAAACGCAAACGTTCCGAGTAACAAATCCAAAATGGTTAGTAGTAGAAACAAAGGTCCTAGAATTTTCAGAATCCTAACACAAGGATGTACATTTTTGTAGAAATTCCTGGTTGTCGCCGTTGCCCTGTTGGCTGTCGCCCACGCCGATGTCTCCCACCTGTCGGGCTACAACTACGCCCCCGTGAGCGTCCCAGCTCCGGCCCCCGCTCCCATCAAGGTGGCTCCCGCCCCGGCTCCCGCTCCCGTTCCCGTCAACACCTACATCCCTCCTGCAGCGCCCGTGAATGTGCCCGCTCCTGTGGCCATNCCAACCCCCCGTGAAGCGTGCCGCCCCCGTCAACCCCTCCATCCCTCCCGTGCCCGCTCCAGCCCCCGTGAAGGTTGCCCCCGCGCCCGCTCCCGTCCCCGTTAAGGTTGCCCCCGCACCCGCACCCGCGCCCGCCCCCGTCAACACCTACATCCCTCCCGCACCCGTCAAGGTTGCCGCCCCCGTTCCCGCTCCCGTGGAGATCGCTATCCCTGCCCCGGCTCCAGTTCCAGTTGCTGCTCCCGCCCCCGTGCTGGCCCCCCAGCCCGTCCTGGAGGAGATCGAGCCCGTGGCCGCCGATGGCTACCGTTACAAGACTGTGCGTCGCCGTGTGATCCGTCGCCGTTACTAGAGAGCGATTCCTTCGTAGGTCCCAGTATTTCACTCTGAAGAATACTGGGATCGCGAGATAAATATAAAAAAAAAAATAGTTTAACATTTAAATCGTTCTCCTTTCTGTGGAGGGTCAAAACAAGAAGTATTCTGTGGAAAACAAGAAAACACCAACAAGATTCATAGTCTTCACAATTTTCCTAGATTAAGAGTGCTCTATGGATACCAGTTGCTCAAACTATTCAGTTCGTTATTCTAATCTGAATATTTTAGGCATGTGGCCAAAGAATCGGACTAGAGTCCAGTTATAACTATCAAACAGATCCTGCTGAACAATCCGAACATTACAGATCCGTTCCAGAAGGAAGACTACATCATTTTTCTTCAGGACCCACTAGAATATAACAAATGCATATGCCTCTAGGGAATGGGTTTAAAACCTTGGAATGGGTTTAAAACTATTACTTTAATACAATTCCGCACAATTTCCAACCACACCGTTTGTTATATTTAATTTTAAATTGCATGAATTGATTAGATTCAGGTATTTACTTTAATCCGTCTCTATTTTTGCACTTTGATGCAGTATAGCAATCGCTTTCTGTTTTAATTTGCTATTTCAATTTGACTGTTGATGCTTTTGGGATTGGGACAGAATAGAAACGAGCTTAAATGGTTATTCTCAGAGAAATATCTCTAAACTTAAGCATACAATCGCGTCGCTTTAATTATGTATTTTCTGCGTGAAAAGCTTTTACAATATACCTTGATCGTAGCTTCAAAAGCAAAATAAAAGACGATACAATGCTGGCAAATGTTGTATAAGGCAGATGTTTAAAAAACTCAAAAAAAGACAGTCGAACCTGGGTAATTAATTAAGCCCGGAGAACGACAACATCAACGCCGCCGACAGTCATTGTCAAGATCAGCATAATCCAAGCAAATTGAAATTAATTTTGGCATAAACTTGAAACGACGACATAGGCCCAGCTTGCTGCTAATAATTTGCCCACTCAAAACACAAAACAGAAAAAGGAAAACAGAAAATGAGATATAAAAAACGCTATAAAATAAGCGAAATTGAATAATCAAGAAAACGCAAAACCTAAGCCAATCGAGCGTGTGACCCACGAACATTCATCAAAAATCCGTATAAAACAAAACGATTTGAGCGCAAAAAAATGAAACTATTATTCAGCATGCAAATCGTTCAAAAGGTTTGTTTGATCTAATTAAAAAAATTTTTGTTCGGTTTTTTGTTCGAGCTTTTAATGACTGATACAAAAAGCTGACCCAAGCCAAAACAGAGCTAATACACTACTTCTTGGCCACAAAAATAAGAAATATGGAAACCAAAAGCGAAACTAAAGCTGAAATAAAAATGAAACCGAAAACCCGTCAAACTACCTTGGCATTGGAGGCTCGTTGTCGTGCGATTGGTATATTCGGTTTGTCTTGCCGATTATCTTCCGACTTTTTGAGCGGCGGAGGCTAAGACCCCCATGTATCATGGGGGCATCATGCAATTAATTTAGCTGCGGTTGACCCGCAACATCGAAAAACAATGAGCTATAAAAACCGAAGGCACATCTTGAGTTCGGCAGCACAATTCAACTTGTGATCCAAGCAGCAACAAGCAGCAGTCTCCTCAAGATGGTAGGTGCCAGGATACCAGGATACCCGATATTTGGTCAACCCTAAGTAATTTGTCTTTTAGAAATTCCTGATCCTCGCCGCCGCCTTCTTGGCCTGCGCCTACGCCGATGTCTCCGAGCTGGGAGCCGTGGGTGGCTACGACTATCCCCAGCCCGCCCCGCCGGCACCTAAGAACACCTACATCCCACCCCCGCCACCACCACCACCGCCGGCGCCCAAGAACACCTACATCCCCCCGCCGGCGGCTCCTGCTAAGGCCTACATCCCACCTCCACCGCCACCACCACCACCGGCGCCCAAGAACACCTACATCCCGCCCGCACCAGCCCCAGCTCCCGTCGAGACCTACATCCCGCCCGCACCCCCGGCGCCCGCATACATCCCCCCCGCCCCCGTGCAGGCCGAGGAGCCCATCATTGAGGAGATCGAGCAGCCCGCCCAGGACGGATACCGCTACAAGACCGTGCGCCGTCGCGTCTTCCGCCACCGCAACTAAGTGGGCCACCAGGATACCCCCCTTTTGTTGACTAATGTGATAGGCCCAGCAAAGACTCATTTGCTGCGGAATCTGTTAATATTTTATTTGGAGATGCAATGTTGATCCATCTTCATCTCGTCGCAGATGAAGATAAGTAAATAATTGATATAAAGCAAAAGAATTAGTGCTTATCAAATGGTGGGCAAGGAGATTACTATATTACTATATGAGATCTTTAAAATCAATGTGGTCAAAGATTTTCTTTTCATTTGAAAATTTAAATTCGTAGGCGTTGCAAATTAAAAAGTAACATATATATATTCATTCGCACAACAAAATGCCACTGCCGATGCGCAGCCAACTGCCGCCGAGAAGACTCTCCCAGATGGTCGCAGAATGTGCCAGATAGCAAAAGTGACTGGCAAGAAGTGCCGAAAATTGTTACCGATCTTATTAATCCTATTATTGTTGGCATGGAACTGCCATGTTTTCGTCGTGCAAATTTGTGTCCAACGTGTAAAAGAGTATTGGGGGAAGGTCATATATTTGCTAGTCTTCGTAGGGTTCCTGTTTCTTTTCCTGTGGACATGGATCAAGTGCATTTTCACGGATGCTGTTGCGATACCGCTCGAGTGGAGATTGTCGGTAGAGGATGAGGCCAAGCTAAATCGGATGCAGTCAGAAGATGAAAAGTCGCGACTTCTATTCCAAATTTCCCGGAGCCTGAATCCAAAGACGTGCACCAAGACCCTTACGGTCCGCTACTGCAACATCTGCATACTCCTTAAGCCGGATAGAGCATATCACTGTCGTGAGTGCGGCGTTTGTACGCTGAAGAGGGATCACCACTGTCCCTGGATATTGAACTGTGTGCACTTCCATAACACAAAGTTCTTTGTCCTCTTCTTGGTCTACGCGCTGCTTTTCCTCCTATACTGTATGTTCGTAATGTTGTATTATTTGTGGTACCTAGAGGGCCTGGACTTGGAATTCAGAAATTACAAACGTGAGCATTTGTGGCTGATGCTGCAACACATAGTTATCATTATTATGAACATATCACTGCTAATCATGGTCCTGGTCACCCTAAATCACTTGGCCGTAAATGCCACTACCATTGAGGCGACGTACCCTCCGTATTTCTTCGTAAGCGGCCAACAAGGTCATTACTTTAACCTGGGACCCAAGAACAATTTTCTCGAGGTATTCGGTTCCAAGTGGTATCTCTGGCCCATTCCGATATTCACGAGTCTTGGTAATGGAATAAACTACCCGTTAAGCTCTCGACATAGAAAGGTGCGTATTCCCGTTTTTGTCATTTGGCCGTAACCGGCTGAACAACCTTTTTAATGTTTCATTCCATTAGATTTCCTTCCGGCGTCAAGTGAGTCATTCAACATTATAATTTAAGAGTCACTGGCAACTGCATCAGCGTCGGTCTTCGCTTTGGAACTGCACTATCCTTCCCGCTGAGTGGCCAACACCGATAAATCCTTCGCATGCCACACTCCTTCTACTGGCCATAACATCGCATCGCACTCGGAGTTGGATCGGAGTCGTTTATAAAACGCTTAACATTCGTGACATATTTCGCATTTGGCCGCGCGTCGAGCGCAGAAATTTATAGACTTTATCCATTAGGAAAACAATTACGAGTGCAAACAATGGCCAATGTGCGATGTTCAAATGGACGGGAGTCCTGGCCAGGGAGTCCTGGCCAGCGGCAATGCCTCCGGCATCGAGCATATGTTCAGATTGATATTGTCGCGCCCCCAAGTTCATTGTCCTGGTGCGCCCGGAGGTTGCAGGATGCCGAACGGGGGCGGGGGGCGAAAGTTTATATATTTTCTTATTATGCTGTGGCGACTTCTCGACTGCAGCAACACAAATCCAATTACCTTCAAAATAATAAACTTATGTACATACCAAAAGGAAAAAGAATTCCATCCAGAGGCGGTGGAGAGTGCTCCTTCGCACGCACATTTTGCTTTATCAACCGTTGATAGACTCCGTGGGGAATTTTCCGTATGTCAGGACAAAGAAAACCCTGGAAATAGAAGCTGTCTGCTGTCGGGCGGCATTTTTTGCTACCATATCCTAGATCCTGGCGCCTCCCTCTCGCGTGCACTGGCATTTCAGGAGTTATTTTTTATTTGGACAACTTCCGCTGTACCAACGGAAAGGCATTGCCCTGTGACGTATGGCTTGTATAAACGGGGATAATGGTTAAGATTTTATACCAAATTTTAGAGACTTGTTGGTTATATTAGAGACATTTTACTTGATATTTAATCAGTGTTAGCGGACGATTCTTTTCAGTGCCTAGAGCATGGCTTGCTGGCTGATTTCCACAGCTTGTTTGCTGCTCATTATTCGCCTTTGAACGGGCCCGGAGACGTAGTCGTCGCTGCTGGCCAAATGCACGAGCGAATATAATTTTTGCCACTTGCATGTCATCAGCATAAAGTAAGTGCAAAATATGTGAACTTTGTGCCGCAAACGGAAGTTCGCCTTAGAGAACAGAGTCAACAGCAATTGGCCAAATGTCTTGTAAGGGTCGAAAGGAGGAGAGGACGGGTGAACCACATGTCCGTGTCCTGCAGCCACCCCCAGGACCACCCTTCTCAATCTCAATCCCCCCTGTCCTGTCCGGGCGCTCCTTGGCTGCTGCCAACTCGCTGCTTATTGAATTCGCATATTTTCCCATTTTGCATTATGGGCAAACATTTTTTCCATTTCGCCATCCTTTGTTTTTGCACTCCACTGTTTGATTTTGTAATCGAGGATTTGTTTGCTTTGGCTGAAGTCAATCGAGAGACGATTGCGGGGAGGATGGGCATGCGTCCCTGCTTTTTGTCCCTGCTCATTGAATGTTTCAGCAATTTTTGGTAAGTCAAATTGGTCTAGTCGTCGGTTTGACCTTTTTACTGCCAGACTCTTGCTCTGGCCAAGGGGGTGAATCCGCTGGAATGCCAGGACATTTTTGGCCAGGACATGTGTTTGGCCTTGGGCCGTTTGTTTAGGCCCTGCACTGTTTTTGGTGGCAGTTGAAGAGGGTTCATTGGGATCAGAATATGTATAAGCCCTTCAAATGGCGACTTTGGCATTGGAAATTTGAACGTTGTCGATGAGAACCTGTTGATAAAGGAGATTGAATTTAAGCTTGCATAAAGCTATGTACTCCCTGGATCCCATAAACAAGACTGCTGTAGATATGGTATCTATTTTAGTTTTATTTTCTCTCCAACAAAATCAACAATAACAAAGGGCGGACTGCCTAGTTGCGGTGGCGGAAGACGCGACGGCGCACGGTCTTGTAGCGGTATCCGTCCTGGGCGGGCTGCTCGATCTCCTCAAGGATGGGCTCCTCGGCCTGCACGGGTGCGGGTGGGATGTACTCGGGTGCCGGGGGTGCGGGCGGGATGTAGGTCTCCACGGGAGCTGGGGCCGGTGCTGGAGGTGCAGGCGGGATGTAGGTCTCAACGGGAGCAGGAGCGGGCTGCTGGTAGTCGTAGCCAGGAAGCTCCGACACATCCGCAAAGGCGCAGGCCAGGAAGGCAACGGCAATGATCAGGAATTTCTAAAAGTTTAGAAAATAAAGACGTAAGTTTCAACAGAATCAACGGGTCTCCCATTCCACAATCGAGAGGCATTTAGTTTGAATTATCTTTGGAGGGAACATGCTAGTAGCACCGAGTTAAATCAAATATTTGCTCCAGTTTCAGGGCTCCAACTCACCATGATTTTGGAGTGTTTAGGCTACGCTCAACTGAAGATGTGTGCTACGGATGCCACGATTCGCCATGGCTTTTATAGGGTCCGAGTGTGTTTGGCAAGCGCTTTTGCCCGGCGGCAACGGAAGCACCATTAGCCTCCGCTGACTTTGAACTTGATCTGTGGTCTTCAATCGCCGGCTCGATCAAGACGTGATCGATGGATCACAGCGACAGCGGACCGGTTTTGTCAGCCCCTTTTGGATGCACAAGCCATAAATTGATGGAAAACTTTGATCACGTTTCGTGTTTGGATTTCGGGCAACTAATGCATCGCCCGTCCCATTGTCTCAAATAATGATCTCTAGAGGTCAGCATATGCGCTGCGATTTGTTTGCCGATCTGGGCAACTCGAATATGTAGGCTCTTGACATTTGGCTTTTGTTTGGGGCTCGGGGCGCAGCCCTTTAATTGATTTGCTTGTTGAAGGCGGCCTTGTACCTCGGCCCCCGCGAGGAAAATACTATGCTCGGAGCAGCGCTTGATTAAAACCAAATTTAATTTGCATCTCAGTTTCGTTGGTTTATTGGTTGATTTTGTTGTTATTGCTCAGAGGGTGTTTATTGCTACGGAGCTAACCCCCAATTACCAAAGTCGGGCGGGAACTGCAGTTGCGAAGTTTAACGGGAGGGAAAATGTTCTGTGGCAAAGCGGGCACAATGGGCGGATGAGGAACGCTTTCCCGAACCACCAATATTAAAACATGCTATAAAGTTTTGCCTAACAGTTTTATTAATAATTTTCAATGATATTCGCAAATATATTATGCGCAACAAATGAAATGTGACAAGTTTAGAAATAATTTGTATCAAATAACTTTTCTCCGAACAAATATTTTGCTTTGTATATCCAAATTCAGTGAGTAAATAGTTTTTTATTTTTTGCTGGTGAATAACTCTTTCCACTGTGTCTAATTTTCTGCATTTCCAGGACCACTCCAATCTCGATATCCCCGACCGCTCGGCCGGCCGGCCCTGTTTTCATTTCGTTTATATTTCTTTCTGAACATTTTCATTTCTCCGACCGGCTTTCCACTGCTGCTGACTGCCGTGTTACTTTTGTAGCTCTTGATAATATTGCAAATAATTTTCTTTTTTATGTTGATTATTTTTTGGACACCCCTTGCACGCCCAGACACCTGAGATCCGGCCGGCGGGCCCCCTCCCTTTACAGCCGTTTTTTATTAACTTCGTTTTCATTTGTTTCGTTGCCTGCACAAGCTCATCATATTTTAATGTGGAAGGGATTCGGCGGCGTCGTCTTTTGGCCTTACCTTCCAGCTCCTCCGGTGAGTTCTATGTTTCAAATTATTCTCGGGAGATTTGCAGTTCGTGATTTCAGCGGGCTCTTTTGCGGCAGTCGAAATCGCAGACGGGTGGGCGTGTGGAGGTGGCGCGGCTCCTGGAGTCCGGGGAAATCACCCCCAGAAATCACAGGAACCATCTCGCTAAAGGGGATGGAAGCTGTTGCGAGCTAAGACATTCCCCCGAATGCAATTGCAGCTTTGGCTTTTAATTACCCCGCTTAAGTCCGTATTAACTCTGGCCTAAGCCTTTTTTAATTTGCCCCAACCTGACGCCGCGCCAGCAGCTGTCGTAATTGAATTAGGAGCCTGGAGACAATGCAGCGGCGCTGAACCTTTCACGCTGTTATCCTTGATAATTAATTTAGACGCCATTGTCCAGTGCACTCGCCGTTTACAGACCTGGTGCCAGTAGTCGGGCAAATCCTTTGGCATTTCATATCACGTGCGACGCTCTCCTCGTTTGGCTGCTGCTGTTGCTGCTTTTTTTTTCATAAATCGCCAGCACAAAGTTGTCCACCTAACAAAGGGGCAGGGGCAAGGGGCAGGGGGCAGGAGGCAAGAAGGCAATGTTGCCCCACCAAAAAGAGAGAGGAAAGAAAATTCCTATTTTTATGGTGAAAAAATGAAGCGGCAGTTTTGACAACGCACGTCCACCCAAAAAGGGCGAGTAGACACACTGTAAAAATAACTTGGATTAAATTCGGATATTCCTAGAATTAAGGTATTCCTTTTATAGATGTAAAAACAAAGAATATCCATAGGTACTAAAGAATATAAAGCTTGCAATCGAATAAGTATGTTCTTGTAATATTTCAAAATCTTTTAGTCTTACCCATCGCAATTTCGTCCCCCTAAAATTACCACCATTGTAGGACGAACTGCGCCCTGCATGATCCTTTTAGGGTGTTATGTTCGGACTACAATGCACTTTTCCCCATTACCTCCAACACGAATCCTAACAACCTTAGGACCCTAATATTAATTCATATATCACAACAACATCATAACTAGATTCCTCCTATTTGTTAGTTATAACAAGTTTTCTCGTATTTTCTTTCAGGTCCATCCCCGCGACTCGAGCCGTACGCTACACGGCGCGCCCCTCGGTCGGTTGGGCGGGAGGAGGGAAGTTACAACGGGACCGCGCGAAAAAAAAATACATGATACATTAGTTCCTACTTGGAAATGGCAAGATTTTTGCAGAGTGCAGAGACCAGGGCCAGGTCATGTGGCTTGCATATGGAACTACATACAATAGACAGGTACAAGATGCACACGTAGCACGCATTTCTAGAGCACCGAGAAACGAAATATGGATTCACCTTTTGTATGTTCGGGGCCATGAAATCGAGTTTACATCTTACTCCTCGGCTGGCAACGATCATAATTAAATGTCAAAAATGACGCTACGTGCAGGGCAAGCAAATCATCTGATGACGAGTGCTGGGCCAAAGTTCACAAGAAAACAAAGGTACCACTCGCCCAAGACTTTATGCAACTTTTCTCGGCAATAAATAAACTTATTTTAGGCAATCGGCAAATATTTTGCCTATTTTGGCTGTCACCACTAATTGCTTGGGCAGCGAGCGACCAAAGTTACTAAAAATACGAGTAGGTACTTTTTTAAGTTGTTCCCTTTCTTGTTAGTTTGTTGCCAAAGTCTGTAACTTTGGTCCCTCCGCTGGCAACTTGGCTCGCTATCAATTTATAATTTCTATTATCAAGTATAGCCATTTGTAATCGCTTAATTTAGGGCCAGAAACTTTTACACAAAACGGAATACAAAATATCCAAAGCTCCTGCAAAAAAATGGCCCTAAAAGTAATTTAACATTGGCGCAGTTTCCCCCTCCCTGCCCCATTCCGCAGCCGCATTTGCAAACTCTCGAAAAAGTAAGTAGCTGGAACTATTTAAAGTTTCCCTTTTTTGCTGCTTTTCCCTCAATGTGTATCGTACTTTTTATTGCCGTTCTCTATTATTTGTTGCCCCTCTGTTGTTGCATATGCATATTATGCCCCCGAGGCATGGGAAAACACCTCCCCCACAGCCCCCTGCCCGCGAAAGCCAGACAACAGCAACTCGACGATGGTTATGAAAAAGTACTTAACGTGCACAAAACTTATGTGCCAAGAGATTTTATTTTT
Source organism: Drosophila ironensis (assembly GCA_021223825.1). Lineage (NCBI taxonomy): Eukaryota > Metazoa > Arthropoda > Insecta > Diptera > Drosophilidae > Drosophila > Drosophila ironensis. Next base: position 897,227 of record JAJJHQ010008063.1, on the reverse strand, counting down.
TCCCTCATAGAGGGACCGGCAAAGTTACAACGACATGCCAATTTTTCAAAGGACCAGGGGGGCGAATAGGTACTCCAAGGGGGTACCGCAAAGGTTGGGTGTGGTGGCGGTCCTGGCTTATAAAATATTGCCAATAATACGTTGTTAGCGCAGTGCCTCCCCGAACGCATTTCTGGTGGCAGTCAAACTTTTAATGCACTTCCCAGAACGACGCACTAGCATGGTAAGAATAATTCAACCCCAACCTGCTATATTAAAGAAACTCGCCGGGAAAATACTATTAATTCGTAAACAGGAAAAGGGAAACGAAAACTATCCAACATTTCAAGTTCCCTTCCAGAAACATGAAGCTAAAATTTTTAGCGTTTCCTTCCTGCACTTGGAATATATTATTTCCAATTGCAAGAGGATTAAGAAGTTTTCAAATTGATTTGTTTAAAAGGGTTACCCACAGGCATTCCACCCGGGCCTCCCAATGAATATAAAAATAGGTGTGCCCCATCACCTATACGCCTTCCTCAACTCCAACCTGAAAACCGCTCGTTCAAGGTCAGTTTCGGATTAAGGCGCTCCCACTCCACTCCGTAACAACGCCACAGACTGGTCCAAAAAAAACCTAGAAGTCTTCGAGGACCGCGGTCTTCCTGGACGTCAGAGATGCATTCGACCCGGGTCTCCGAATGAAAAGATTAAGTGGTACCGGCCGAGGCTAAGCCGATGCCTCGATTGATCGATTTAGCCTCGGCCGGTTCCCTTACTCCATATGATAAAATTATTTGAACCAACCAACAACCATGCTGACTAGGTTGTTAATCAAGACTAATCCGTATAATTTCAGCCATTTTTTGTTTAAATTTATTTTTTAAAAAGGGTTACCACTCAGAATTCGTTCTGTTCGTGTTACCGAGCGATCATCGAAGCCCAGCACCCACAGGTCACGGACGCCGAAGCGCCGCGCCACAAAGGGCACCGGACAAATCCTCACGCTGCCGAACAAAACGATCTTCCTCATCAACGCGGGTAAGTTGAGCTATCAGCTAATGTGATAGTATGTGAAGACTGACTACAGAAATGATCCTGTGAAGTATAGTCTTAAATGTTCGATGGCCAACCTCCGCCACTTGGTGCTCGCCGCGCCACAACCAGTTGAGAATTCCAACGCGCCGGCCCGACAAAACACCCCACGCCACCGAAAGTATGCTACGAATACTCTTGAGTTGGGATAGGTTTCTATTTTTAGATTAAACGAGCAGTTAACACACAATAAACACACACAATAAACACAGGCATATCGTAATAAAAAAAAATTGAAATATAGAATAAAAACACATAATAAGAAATAATAAATTGGAAATAATATAAACAACTTGTCCCTTGTCTTCGGTATGGTTCAAAACCATTATTGCAATATCGGAATAATGACAAAAATAAATGTAAATGTATTTAATATTTTGATCAACGACGAAGTTCTTCCGTTCCACCTAAAAATAATAAAAACCAAAGTAAAAATGAAAAAAATAAGAAAAAAAAATTTGTTACTTGGCAGCGGTGGGATTCGAACCCACGCCTCCGAGGAGACTGGTGCCTTAAACCAGCGCCTTAGACCGCTCGGCCACGCTACCATGTTCCGACGGGCTGCCAAAATGCGAATACAAGGCCGCACGGCCCGAGCGAGTGTCGGTTCTGTGCCGAGTGGTTTACACTTTCCGGGGAAATTACCGCAAGGAAATCATTTTGTGCTCGTGGCTACTGCTGTGGACCCTCCGGCCAAGACTGACACTTTAGCTCTTTTCCCGTCAAAACTGCATTTTTTTGAAAATCTGCGGGAGAACTTTGGAATTGCGGAGAGCGGAAATTTTGGTTTTATTTTAATATACGAGTATTTGGCTGTTAATAAACGAGTATTTGACGTCTTTTCAATGTTGCACCAGTTTTTATATAAATTGAGCATATTTTCAATTTGGACATATAGCAGACATAACATTTGGTAAAGTGGTAAAACGTCAATGACGATCCAAGCTGAGAAATTCGATGCTCCTGGGGATGACTAATAGCATTCCTAGCATAATGTATTTACCGCGTGTGAAAGGACTTACAGATTTTCTTATCATTTTACTATACAGATATGGCTTGCGAAGACAGTGGAGATGCTGCTGTGATTATATGTAAATCACCTCCTAAATATCTTTGAATGACAGTTACTAGTATGGCAAGGGTCGCGAAAGCTAAGGTAGTCACCTGGAAGTGGACAACCTTTCAACACTCTATTTTGTAGCTTGTTTTTATTTCCTTAGAATCAAAAACAGCTTTTTTTTTAAATCAGTAAGTGGCAGCACTGTTCCCTGCCCTGAGAATTTCATTGTGAAGCCGAAGCCTGCTTAGGGCTCTGAGCAATTTTCAGGCTGCGGTCTTGGACAAAGTATTTCGTCGAGTCATCCATTTCATTTGCAGCTCCTGCGGCGGGAATATTAAGAGGACATCCATCTAGTATGCTGGGGAAAACTTGGAAAGCGGCAACCGGAATGCAGCCATTGTTTAGCCCGCCTTGGTATTTCTATTTGTCAATTGTCTGAAATTTAATTTGATTCGGACACACACACATACTGGTAGCCAGGCTGGCATTCCGGGCAATGGCCACAATTAACTCCATTAGCGATTGCACCTGGCCAGGAGGAGGTCTCCTCTCTGACCGACCGACCAGGTTGTCGGTTGTACGTGATTTTTTGTGTTTTTTCCCAGCGGTTGTCTGGCATGGAAATTGAACAATTTCGCAATTATTTCTAGACCGGTCGGGCCTTTAAATTTGTGTAAATTCACGTGTGTGGCAAGTATTCCCGCTGCTGACGCGGCGTCTGACTCCTTGCCCCCCTTTTCGGTGGCATTTTAATGAAACCGCAAAACGCCGCTGCTCAGCCCTCAAAGCACCCTTCGGGCCGACCGCAGACTTTGTTTTTGTTTTCCCGCTGCCCGTGCAAGGATTTTTATTGCAATTTTCTAATTTCACTGCGCAGTCCCGAACCCTACACCACCAGTTTGTTTCGCATGTGTACGGGTCGCCAGTTGCGTCTCCAGTCGCAGCTTCAGTTTATGGCCTGCAGCAGGGAAATTGTTGCTGCGGTTGCATATGCGGGCCAAGACGACCTCGGCTACCACCGCCTGTCACGCATAAATTCGCATTTTCATTTGAATTTTAAGCGCATTTCCGAGCTGCCGCCGCCGCCGCCGCCCGCAAAAACTGCTCAGCTGACAGTTTTGCAAAATACTCGTACATAACTATCTACCACACATATTTATGTATTTTGTATCTTAAGCATTTGAATGCAGCAACAAACCGGAACGAGGCAAAGGCTTGCGCAGAAATTGATTTCGTTTGATTGACATTTCCCCCGTCGCCAAATGAGAGCATTTATATGCGCGCAGTGTGGGTGGAAAAAATAAAGGCAAGGTGTTGCGGCAATAAAAATAGTCACTCGATCCGGTTGGGAGGGGGGTGGCTGCTTTGGTTGGGCAACATTTAGAAGCAAACAAAACATGTTCTGAGTTTTCCATTCGCAGCGTGAGAACGCTCATCCACCACGTGTTCGGTTCCCGCTTATCATGCGCATTGGGCGCTCCACCAGCATATGGTAGCGTGGCCGAGCGGTCTAAGGCGCTGGTTTAAGGCACCAGTCTCCTCGGAGGCGTGGGTTCGAATCCCACCGCTGCCAAGTGGTGAAATTTTTTATTTCATTTCTATATCTTTTTTTTTCATTATTCCGATATAGGAATAGTTTTTTTTTCGATCGCCAACCAACGTTGCCGAGCACGAGTCTGGCGTAGATGCAAAAAAATAACCCAAATTAGTGGAAAATTTCCACTGAAAATCCACTCCACAGATAAGAGAATTTCTAGCATGCTTTTCGGTGGCGTGGGGTGTTTTGTCGGGCCGGCGCGTTGGAATTCTCAACTGGTTGTGGCGCGGCGAGCACCAAGTGGCGGAGGTTGGGCATCGAACATTTAAGACTATACTTCACAGGATCATTTCTGTAGTCAGTCTTCACATACTATCACATTAGCTGATAGCTCAACTTACCCGCGTTGATGAGGAAGATCGTTTTGTTCGGCAGCGTGAGGATTTGTCCGGTGCCCTTTGTGGCGCGGCGCTTCGGCGTCCGTGACCTGTGGGTGCTGGGCTTCGATGATCGCTCGGTAACACGAACAGAACGAATTCTGAGTGGTAACCCTTTTTAAAAAATAAATTTAAACAAAAAATGGCTGAAGTTATACTAATTAGTCTTGATTAACAACCTAGTCAGCATGGTTGTTGGTTGGTTCAAATAATGTTATCATATGGAGTAAGGGAGCCGGCCGAGGCTAAATCGATCAATCGAGGCATCGGCTTAGCCTCGGCCGGTACCACTTAATCTTTTCATTCGGAGACCCGGGTCGAATGCATCTCTGACGTCCAGGAAGACCGCGGTCCTCGAAGACTTCTAGGTTTTTTTTGGACCAGTCTGTGGCGTTGTTACGGAGTGGAGTGGGAGCGCCTTAATCCAAACTGGTGATTTGGAATCGAACCAGCTTCGTTCAACACTGGCAGCAATCTTCGCAAAAATAACCTTTCAAGTATTTTGGAGAATACCGACAGTAAACTAATCGACCTGTATAAGGCGAGATTGGTTTCAGGTTTCCCAGGCTTGGGGATGGGGATGAGGATATTGAGTTCAATGATCTACTTAACCTCCTCCTAAGTGACAGGGTCCGCTTGTATGAAGTATGAGCCCAGCTGGGCCAGGATTCGCTCCGTTTCGGAAACGTCCTCTTCCGAGCACGTGTTGAATGGGATGAAAGCGTTTTCTAGAATCCTCGATTGCGTTAGTCCTCAGGTTCTGCAGCAGTTTCTGCGGTTCCTGGTTAAGAACCACATCCTAATCGGGTAGCTATGTATATCCGCTGACCACAGATGCAAATGCCTTTGCAGTGCCCTGATACTGCGCGGTATCCTAGCAGTTGCAACCAGGGTAGCGTTGTGCATTTCCTGCGTTAGCCTCCCGACAGCGTCATCAACCCCTGTCAACGTGGACAGATTTGGCTGTGCAGCCTCTAGGTCGTTAGTCAGCCCCGAGATATGTAGCTCTCCCTAATCATTCTTTTTTCTCCACAGGGGTTTTAATAAAAAGCTCCAGCTGTGATCCGAAAAAGAGGTCGGCGTTTGCCGAGCAGGTGACAGAGTCCGGGCTTATCACGTGCGATATGGCAAGGTCAAGTATGTCAGGCAGTTTCTGGGGATTACCGCAATTAACGTATCGGTGATGCAATTTGCAGTATCTCTGACTCTGCCCAAAGCCTTAGAAGCGATAGCTCTGCGGTATGTCTTCAAATTTACGTGGTGGCTCCACCGTGACCACCGACCAGCATAGCCGCTCAGTGTGTAAACCTACTTATTGTTGCTAGCCGGTTCTAGGTTAATGAAGAAGACGGGCAGCGGTGTCTTGCTATGTGCCCTATGGGGTTGTGCACATTCCTCACTATGTGCCCTCGTCGTTGACAGCCGTATATAGCCCATATATTTTTGCAAATGCTTATACATTTTAGTTCAAATACCCATTTGGTTTGCCAGTGAAATCCGCTCTGGAACCCGTTGGCTGCTGTTGTTTTGCGAAGCAATTAAAACAGTACTTGAGGTACGACCCTTTTGCCGTTTGTTGCCACTTTGAAGTGTTTTTGTTGCGCGTTGACAGTCCGGTAAAGGTAACACAGGGGGTCGAAGGGCGTAGCAGGCAGACTAGGTGGCACCAGGAGCAGCAGTCCCCCAGTGCATTTTAAAACATTTCAGTGGGAAGCAGATTTACACTTTCTGTTTTTTGTTGCTTCAAGTGCGCTTCGTGCTTAAGACTTGTCGACCGTGGAGTGGTCCAAAAAAAACTGCAAATTTTGTAGCAACGTTTCCGCTAATGGGTAGGGTTGGGTAGGGTGGTGTGGCGCCTCTAATTACTTAACGCTGCATGAATGAATGACCCTCGAGCGAGGGCGTGATTTTTGGCTTAATTCAAAGTTGCAACGATCTCAATTAGTGGATGATGACTACTTGGGAGCGGCTCAAGTGTAATGTCCTTGGATAACTTTTCCTGGTTCGTGTTTTGCTTTCGGAATTTCGCCAGCACACACTCGTACATTAATAATGCTGTAGTGCATAAATATTTGAGGTGCTTGTCTGCTGCACGCATAGACAATTAAATGTTGCCTAGTTTTTGTCAACTGGGTTTCCGTTGCTCCCACTCGGGGGACCCATTACTTCTGCCCATTACTGTTTCCAAACACTCCCAACACGTAGTGAAAATTTATTTAAGCAATGCAAGGCAAATTCGAGTCACAGCCTGAGACAGTGCGATCCATGGCCATAAAGATGGGGATGTTTAATTGGAGCAGATCGCCGGTAAAAGCAAACCTGGGAAATACTTTCGAATGGTTTCTTTGTAGCAGTTGATCCTAAATAATAATGCCGTCTGGGCAATATTTATATCCTTGAAACGTAGTATCCCTTCTGGTTCAGTTTACTTACAATTCTCGTATTTTTTGAGTGCTTACATAAAAACACATTTGGAATGCGGTTGCGGGAAAGAGGTGGTGGGTAGTGGTAGGGCACTGAGTCTCGGGAAAAGGAACAGCAAGCACAGCAGTGCCAGGGCCCGCCTCCTAGGGGCCGAAATTGACATCATCATCATCCTTGAGCGTAGCAATCGATGGCGATGATGACGATTCGATACCGATGCCGATGATGAGGATGCTGATGGCAATGCGGCTGATGTCGTAATTGATGTCTTTGCGACATGCTTTCCCAAAGTGTTTACGTTGGGAATTACCCGTGTGTGTCACTCTCGCCCTTCGAATGTGTGCGAGGGGCGTCGAGCCACGCCCCCAGCTAGTTGACAGCCTGCCGTTTACGTGCACTTAATGAAATGTGCCCCAAAATGGAAGCACGTACCGGGCATCTATTTAATGAGCCCGGCAAGAGGTTCTCCCCCCGAAAATGGCCGGGAAAATGGATGGGTGGGCTCTTCTACTGTACTTCCGTACTCTCTACACTCAATGTGGGCTGTGAGCTCATGAAATTTTTAAATGTCACAGCTAAAATTCAATTTAATTTGCTGACGAAAATTCGCTGGTATCGCCAACCGACTCGACTGGCTGGGTAAACTGCATTATTCAATGGCACTCACACGTAAGCGGCTCACAAGAACCTCTGCTTAACCCCCTAAAGCCCCTCGAAAGGGGTGTGCCGACTCCTGTTTTGCGGCTGCGGGGCAACCGCAGTTTAAAATTCATGTGAGCTTTTCAACAATTTCCCGAAAACAAAATGCGATTAAATGTGTGGAAATGCTCAGCTCCTGTTCTCGGTTTGCCATTGCCTTTGCCGCTGTTGTTCCTTTTGTTGTTGCTTGCCGCAAAGGATAAGCCACAATGGTGAGGCAACGTCTTGTTTGCACATGTGTCGCTGGGGGCGCCACCCAGCCCAGAAGTCAGCACAAAGAAGTCGAAGCGCACACACCCAAATGCCTTAGGTGCAAAAATGCGTTAAACATAACATGCTAATTCCTGGCGCCTGCAGCTTCAATCTTTCACCTGGCCGGGGCATTCCCTCCTGCCCGATTGCATCGAGGCCAGACCCACCCCGTTTGGGGTTTCCGAGTGAGTCCTGCTGCAGGAGGACTCGTTGGCTATGTAATACGAGCGTTTTGTGTGCCATTTGATGCTAAAGTTTCCTCCTGTTTTCTGTCAGTTGCCCTCTCGTGCTGGGGTCTGGTTTCTTTTTCTATCCAACGGGGAACTTTTGTATTATCAAACAGATTGGTGCATTTAAAAGCAAGCATTCGTCTTTTCCTCTTCTCTTGCAAATATATTTGTGTGCGGATGAGAATGTGATCTTAATGTTTGGTAATGTAAAAATTAAAGTAAAACCGAACAAAAATTACAATGATTACGTCCTTACTCTGTAAGAGATCGACCTCGTCGCTCTTGCGATCTGGATTATAGCTTTGTTTAGATATTATACTACTTCTCACTCATGTTTTTTATTTACCTTAAATCACCCATTCTACAGCTAATTTGTGTGAAATCATGGGCACCACTTATGGTATTATGGTACTTATGGTACCCTGTTATGGTAATTGTATTATTTTATCTCCCAGCCATTTACTAAAAATCCACGAAGAATTAAGAAAAGTTATCATATTTCCTATATATCTGAAAACATATTTTTAAAACGTCATTGTTTTTTCAAAGTTATGCGATTGATAAATATGGAAAAGTTATAGCTTCAATATTGTTTTTCTGTTGCTTTCGATCAAAGTACTGTATGCCTCTAGTTTGTGCTATGATTGTGTCTGTGGTTTATCCAGAAATCACGGGGTAATTTTACCACGAAAATTAAATAAGTCCATAAAATATTGAAACATTTTTTAAGATTGTGGTTTTACAGGTAATTTGGTTTAATTTTTTAAAGTCTAACATATATATCCTATATTCCGTGATTTTAAAAAAATTGTTGCAAGGAACTGGAACCGGTTCCACTGATCTCCGATATCGTAGCCCTGGCGGAAATATAAAGCTTTTGAGAGCTTCTGATGAGCTTTATTAACTCGCGTGCTGTCTATTTTTCTAAACATTCGATTGGTGCGTTTGTTTTCGGCAATGGATCTGGCCAAAGGTGGAAAGTCCTCTTCCTTCAAGTACGGGCCGGCTGTCCGGATCGGAGTCGCGGTCCTGGTTTTGCACACGGTCGGCTGGTTGGGCTGGAAGGCGGTCAACCGGGGAGCAGAGTCCAAAGAGGCGGCTATAGCCGCAAATGCCAAGCAAGAACAACTAAAGGCGGCCCTTGCGGAAAAGTGATGCAATTGAAAGTAAAGGAAAAGTTTGCCCACATACAAGGAGGCTGTGAATACCAAGAAATGAGAAAGCAGATGTTAATTGCAAACGCAAGTTGCGCCAAAAAGCAAAAAAGGCAACTACATACTGTTTAAATAAATACTTATTTACAATCATTAAAAGGTTTCAAAATTAATAAAGCGAAGTAGCAAAACGAGTAAGAGAATAGGTATCAGAAAGCGAAAGAGAGTAGACTTACTGTGAAGATTTCTAAAAAGCTCAGCCGCTTGTGAAAAGCTTTTTAATCGACTTGGCCAAATAAATTGATCATTTCTGAGTTCGGTTTAGTTTCGCAAACTCCAGGCCCGTGTTCGGAAGTCGATTTAACTCCACGCAAAACAATGAAGGGGCTTTCCGGATTCCTGCTCATCGCTGTAACGATCATAATGAGTTGGCAGTGGGCGGTGGCCATGCCCGCGAATCCAGTCGTTCCAACGCCAACACCACCCAAAGGAATATCCGTCTCCAATTCAAATAACTTTGACTCGAATCCGAATCCAATCCTGCAGAGCATTTATCTGACGGACGCAAAGTGCAGGGAGGGTCAAGTTCTTACGGGAAAGAATAAAAGGTGCCGAAATGTTGCTTAGCAAATCAAAGCAATTGTTGGATATTATACAATTATCGATCAAAAAGTGAACACTCTAAAGTATTACTTACGCAGTAGCCGTACCAAGAGGGCGTAATTTGTTAAGCAGATGTATACGACTTTTGTTTGATCGGTTGACACATGTTGATTTAAAAATGAATTGTAAACTATGACAATAAAAAAACACACAAGCTATAAAATGACTCGTTAATTTAAATACTCGTATTTACCTTTTAAGCAGATTTACGACATCTTTCGAACTGAACTTCGAAACCATTGTGACATTTCGTGTTCGTAGTCAGAATGGATGCAACAATCAACAGGCAAACGAACCTTTGCAGGTTAAATGACATATTTACGTAGCCACCGGACCGGCTCTTTCGTTCAAAATCAATATTAAACTAATTTCAAATGCGTATGCGAATATTAAACTAATTTCAATTACCCCAGGAAGTGTTGCGTACAAATTGTATATTTCCCGCATTGCATAAACAGCCTTATCACCATGTAAACGCATAAGGGTACGTGATCCCGCCCTTGGGTCTACAATTAACGTATTTCATCTTGGGTGTTGCTTAACTCAGTCAAGTCAATCAATTATTATCAACTTTTTCAGATAATAAAATATATAGTTAATAAACTGATCTATCGCATTTTAGAATTCAAACAGCAATAATTTCTTATATAAATACCTGTTGGGGTAGGCAAAATATTATGCAATATTAATAATTAATGTTGTAAATATACAATTTTGAATCATCGTTCCTAAACACTTGTTACTGCATATGACTCAGCACTCAAAGACAGAGACGTGACATTGGATCAAATCAGGGGGCTTTCCCTCGAATGTCGAAAAAAATTCTGCGAATTTTCTACGCAGTAGCTGTTGCTTAATTACATAAACGTTCACTAAGAAAACTTCTTAATTGATATATAATTTTAAATTTTAAAGACTGTAAAATGTACTTTTATTTATTGTGTCGTGCTTTTACAGGGTCTTGTTTTTGATTTATCCATGTACGCATACTTTCTTTTTTTTTGATGAGTCTGACCACAGGGTACCACCTGGGTGGCAGGCCGTACCAAAGATTAATAATAAAAAAAACTGGGCTGCTATAATTTTCAAATTTATCTCCATGTTAATGTTGCCAGTCTCTAGATGATTTGAATTGTACTAAATATAGTCTTCAACTTGTCAAAACCCCCAAGACTCAGCATGACATTAAAATTTTACGGATTAATCATGAGCATTGTTTTGGAAAAGAGAACATGTTATGCCACTGAAAGGTAAAATGAAATACATTTACAATTTTTTTACTACTAATTAAATTTTATTATTTTTGGTGAATGAAAACTATGCTTCATTTTGAGCTAAATATTTTATCCCCAATATGTATCATAGGTTGCAAATATTTTTCTTTTGTGTGTAGAAAATTTAATTTTCTACGCAAATCACGACCAACCAAAACATTTGTACATCCAATCTTACATAATTTCAGTCCAACAATAATATTGCAATATGCGCTTTCCTCTGTAATATTAATTAAAAATTACCTTGTCGGCGATAACACCGATTTGTACATCAGTTCAGTACCATCCTTCTACCTGGCTTCCGTTTCAAAGAGATTGCGCTCATTGACGGTTTCCGGATTGACATCCTCGGCATCCGACTTGGGATGCCTGCTGGAAGATCGCTCGCCTGCCTTGGATTATGCGGGTGACATGTAGTCTTGGATATTAAAGATATCGTCAAGATTGGTGTCCACATTTCCAGGAGAAGGGCTCCAGGAATGTAGGTTCTTTCAATGGATATATCTATCATTATAAATTTGAAAGACTTTGTTTAAAAATGAACCGCTATTTATTGTGTCATGCTTTTACAGGGTCTTGTTTTTGATTTATCCATGTAGGCATATTTTTTGGTTTTCTGATGGGTGGCAAGGTGGCCTGATTATCAATAAAAATAACAGGGCTGATATAATTTTCCATTTTAGCTCCATGTTAATGGTCCTGGTTCCGAGATGATTTGTATTATACTAAATCTAGTCTTCAACTTGTTAAAACTCCCAAGACTCAGCATGACATTAAAATTTTACGGATTAATCATGAAAATTTTTCTGAAAAACAAAACTTGTTATGCCACTGAGAGGTAAAATGAATTCAATTTGAAATAAACTTTGAGTCGAAAACTGTGCTTCATATTGATCAAAATATTTGTGCCCCAATATCACAGGTTGCAAATAATTCTTTTGTGTGTAGAAAGAAAATTTAATTTTGTAGGCAAATCACGACCAACCAAAACATTTGTACATCCCCTCTTACATAATCTCAGTCAAACAATGGTCTTGCAATAGGCGCTGTCTTCTGTGATATTAATTAAAAATTACCTTGTTGTCGATAACACCGATTTGTACATTTATTGGCTCAAATATGTACATAAATTCTTTTGTTTTAACACAAATTTGCAAAACGTCGCTGCCTGATTAAGCTGTTTTCCGGCATCGTTTGGACATCAGCTCAGTACCATCCTTGCACTTGGCCTCCGTCTCAAAGAGATTGCGCTCATTGACGGATTCCGGATTGACATCCTCGGCATCCGACTTGGGATCCCTGCTGGAAGATCGATCGCCTGCCCTGGTTAATGCGGGTGACATGTAGTCTTGGGTATTGAAGATATCGTCCAGATTGGTGTCCACATTTCCAGGAGAAGGGCTCTTGCCCGGAATTGGTTGGATGGTAGTACCGGTGCCTGAAGATCCTCCGGTTTCTTGTTCCTTTCCAGGTGTCTGGAAATTGAACTGCGAGAAATCTTCTCCATTACCAGGACGCGGTTGGAATGTACTTGGGTTTCCCGGCGTCTGTCCGCCCCTTGAGCCGGCATTTTGGCCAACATTTGGTTGGAATTCTCCCTGGCTTGGTCGAGGCTGGATTGGGCTACCACTTTCTCCCGACTCCTGTGGATATCCTCCAGATGGCGATTGTTCGCTTGGTCGAGGCTGGTAAGTGGGCAAATCATATCCGCCTCCTGACTGGCTGCTTCCGGGCTGTCCCCAATTTCCGTCTGGTTGCTGAAAGCCCGACTGTCCTCCTGGACGCTGGTTTCCACCCGGCTGCTGGAATCCTCCTGAAGGATAGGTGGGCTTCTCGTTGCTGCTGCCAGGCTGTCTCCAATTGAAATTGCCACCTGGTTGTCCTGGGCGCTGGCTGTCATCAGGCTGCTGGAATCCCCCTGGAGACGATTGACCTGGTTGCGGATAGGTGGGTGATTCGTTGTTGCCGCCAGGCTGTCTCCAATTGAAATTGCCACCTGGTTGCTGAAAACCAGGCTGTCCCCCAGGCTGCTGGAATCCTCCAGAAGGCGATCGATCGGGTTGCGGATAGGTGGGCAACTCGTTGTTGCCGCCAGGATGTCTCCAATTGAAATTGCCACCCGGTTGTCCTCCTGGTCGCTGGCCGTCACCAGGCTGCTGGAATCCTCCTGGTGGTGATTGACCAGGTTGCGGATAGGTGGGCGCCTCGTTGCTGTTGCCAGGCTGTCCCCTATGGAAATGTCCATCCGGCTGGTGGAATCCTCCTGGAAACGAATTTCCGGGACCTGGATGCGAAGGATAAGTATTTCCCGGTTGTGATCCATAAAAACCGCCGCCAGGGTGTCCCGGTTGTGAGTTTTGGTTGAACGGATATTTGGGGAAATAAGTCAAAGGTGGTGGTGGTGTAGGCACTCCATTGGATCCATACCCTGGCCAGCGTTCATGGCTGCTGCCGTGATGATGGTGATGATGATGGTTTCTTCGAAAACAAAAACATTTAAACAAAGATTATAATCCATTATTCGTAATTAAACGAATGAACTGTATTACCGTGTTGATAGAATTTTATTCTTATCTGTTTATTGTATACAATGTAGTTCAAATCTTGATCTTCAGGAAGTTGACCTACCTATTACGACTTCCAAAGCCCTGCTCGCCATTACTCTCCACGTAATATGGATTCGACGGCGCTGCCTGAACACCGTTCCATTGACCGACGATCTCAAAGATCAGCAGCAAACTCAATCCCAGAGATAAGCCTCGGGAGAACATTGTGAACGCAGAGTCAATCGAACTGACCAGGATGAATGCTCAAACGAAACTAAAGCGCCCTCTCCTTTCAGAAGACGATCTTTCAGGAGTGCGCATGAATCTTGGAGCCCGATGGCGATAAGCCGGGTTCATGACATCCGATAAGGCATCCGAGTCGCAGATTCGAAAAGGAAGGGAAAACAGTCGCAGATGAATGCACTGGGAATATATAGGCTGAGTCACCTTATGGTACCAAACTATAATAACATTGTTTTACACGGCCCAAAGTTTGCCCATTGTGTTCCTATCCCATCAAATGATACGTTTTTTTGTTTAGTTTGAGGGGGTTTTTATTTTAGCTCTCAAAAATACTGTCGTGGCAGATTTCTCCCATTTATCATTCGCATAGGTTCTATACCATATATCACTTTATTGACAATTGTTAAAGCTTAGAAACTAAGAAAATCAGTTAAGCCGCCTTCCGACAGCGTTGTGCTCGCAGCTCGTAGCCTTCTTTGCACTTTTTGGTGGACTCGAACAGTATCCTGTTGACTACAATCGGCAGCCCTGTGGTGGTTTCGGCCATCTCCTCCTCAGAGCTCGTGGCATTTGTGGCAAGCGTGGTGGCAGACGCCTCGGTTGTGGTCTTGACATCCATAATGGATGAGTGTGAATGCGGTGCATTGTCGTCCTTGGGAAACACGATCGGGCGATCATCGCTGGGCCGGGAGCGAGCCTCGATCGTTGAGATAATCAGCGGCAGGCAGCAGATGCAAAGCACCAAGGGGTTAAGCGCGGTAGGCATCATGTTTATTCGGCAGATGCGCGTTTGTTTGCTACGACGAAGCTTTCACGACTGAGGTTTCAAGAGACAACTCGATCCGATCCGGAGATCTTCCCACCTTCCACTCCTACGAAAAAAACCCGACAGATAAACAAGCGCGATAAGCCACAAACACACTGAGCGGAGTTGGATTGAATTAATGGGAGAACCGCACGTCCACTCTCCCATGAAAACAAATCGTAAACAAAGCATCAGAGCTTTTGCTCTACACTGTCAGGAAAAATGTATGCATACATTTGAAAACAACCACACTTCTTTTAATATAATTCTCATTCTATTTTGAGACGGGGTCACCAATTATTTAGTTGTGCCAAAAACCCAATAAATACAAATAAGTCTTTGCGTAATTCTATTTACATGAAGATCCACAAATTCGGTCGCACTATTTATTGTTCAAATGTATGTATATTTTTTGGTACATGTAATCAACTTTTTTTTTAAGTGTAATGTTTATATTTGAAATTTTGCACTTTTTTTGCTAGGCAATTTTCCGACAATGTTTCCCACTCCGGATGGTTCCCTCTGGGCAAACCCGATCCGTTTCCAGCGTAATCCTCGGTCCGATTACAACACTTGGCTTGGGCTGACTCGGTGTGGTCACTTCCATTTGACTCCAAAGGGGTTTTATGTCCGATTCTGAATCATTGCGGAATGTAATCATTTTGGTTTCACTGGATAGATGAGTGTTGTTCTTTCCATCGATGATCTGATCGGTTGAGTTTCCAATCGAAGTGGTGGCATTTATGGTCGATTCATTTGCATTTCCGGGTTTGGTGGACGGGTTTTCATTTTCCGTAGAGCGGGCCGCGCCCTTGCCAATTTCCATCGGCGCATAGTGATATTTGTCGACACTTGTCTGCCTGGTTATCTCCTGGAGCTCGAGATTGATTTCCCGGAGCCTCGACTCCAGTTTGGTGGCCTTTTCGGTGGCATTTCCATTGGACGCCGATTCGCGGGGGAACACCAGCCGGCCGTCACTCGGAACCGAAGCAGTCTGGCCCAGTTCCAACTTTAAAAACAGGCAGAAAAACAAAAACAGCAGTCCGGGCCGGTGGATCCGCCGTTTAATTGCCATCGTAATAGCGCGCTTGATTTGAGCCCGAGTGAGTAAACACGTTCACGCTCGCCAATATCGCACTCGAGACTGAAAGGCCAGTGTCTCTGGGGCTGTCACTGTCTCGGCTTTAGATTCATTTCGAAAATCATTTAGAGAGACAGAAGTCAGCACAAACTAATGGAAACAAAGAGCCATGTTAACTTTAGTTGTACAAGCTTGCGCTGAGTATGTTTGTTTTGCCGATAAGGAAAATAAGTAAATTAACTCAGATGCCGCGCGAATTTGTTGAATACCCACAGGCCAGATATACGAATTTTAAGACTCAATAAATGGCATTTTAATTACTATAAGTCGGGGTTTCGTGGGGATAGGTCAGTTAAACCAGGAAAACCAGGACCTTGAACTTTTAAAACCATTGCAACGCAATCAGCTTTAATTTTGCGATCTGGAAATCTATTATCTTAAATATTTACGCCTTTAATTGGGATAAAACAGTGACCAGGCTTTTTGGTATATTGTTCTTCCATAGATAGCCAATGCAAATCCGAAACACTTACTGCACAAGAAACAAAACCATATTAATTAATTTTAGAATGACTTCCTGTGGTTACAATTTTTAAAATAAGTACGTGCTTTCATGCATAACTTTAAAGAGCGATGTAAAGCCCATATCTCATACACTAAGTGCTTTCTTTTCGTACTTTTTAAATAACCTGAGCCCAGGGCTGTAACCTGCCTAATAAATGTCAGCAATTTAAGCCAATAATTTTGACAATTCTATTGTCAACCACCGCCAACCACATAAGGACGAACAGCGGCGATGCCACCCTAATTTTCTTCACCCGCCACCCACATCATCATCAAAGTGCCTGGCTGTGGGGTGGTGGGCATAATTTTCGCGAAGTAAAAAGAGAAGCAACCAAAAAATTGAAACATAAAAATGTCATTTGGCTGGGAGGTTGTGTGGGGGTAACTTTGGGTTAAATACTGGAAACCTTTTTTTCCGGCGGTGTACTACATAAAAGTACATTAAAATAATGCCTGTTTAGGTCACAGACAGCTGAGGCAGGGCCAAAAAGGCCCGTAGAGTCATTTATTTATGACAGCCACCTTCGCTCCTCAAGAACACAATGCAAAATTTATGCAAAGCAGTTGGGTTGGGTTGGGGCGGGGATGAAATCCCTAATTGCAGGGCCGGGGAGTGTACGGATTGTCCTGGCAAAAGGACAATGCTGCCGCACGGCTGTTAATCAGTGCAACTTTCGGAAAGTAATCAGCAAATATTTGCTCAGTTTTTGTTGCGATTTTCTCAAGCATTTTCTTCATTTTCATAAAAGCGCGATTCTGTTTTCTGTTGCGTCTGCATGGTTGTTTGCTGATTGTTTGTGTACGTTACGTATTTTCATCCGCAATGCAAATTGAAATCTATCAAAGTAGATCTGATTTGCTGTCGGGGCAGCCTTGGAACATTGAATGTTTCGAGGGCCCTTGAGCCAGCTCGTGGCAGCCTGCCTTATAAGTCGCTGGCCACTTTCACAATCGTCGTGGCGGCCGAATCGTAATGGTTAACTGCAGACAGTAGGTTATGGTCAGTTAAATTTCGTCTCTCATCAAAGATATATCAACGCAATCATGGCATCTTGGCGTGGCCTCCTTTGGTCTTTAATATTCGGCATCCTGCTTCTGGGAGCTGTGGCCACGGACAGCGAAATTGTCGAGGCCGAAGATGATGGGTCGAGGGCTGCTGACCTGAACAAGCCCGCCAAAGAGGAGGCCGGGCTCTGGAATCACAGTGCCGCAATGCAGGTGAAACCCTACAATATCCTGGAGGTCAATTGTCCGCAAGGCTATGTCCTGGCAAACAAACATTGTNTGTTGCGTCTGCATGGTTGTTTGCTGATTGTTTGTGTACGTTACGTATTTTCATCCGCAATGCAAATTGAAATCTATCAAAGTAGATCTGATTTGCTGTCGGGGCAGCCTTGGAACATTGAATGTTTCGAGGGCCCTTGAGCCAGCTCGTGGCAGCCTGCCTTATAAGTCGCTGGCCACTTTCACAATCGTCGTGGCCGCCGAATCGTAATGGTTAACTGCAGACAGTAGGTTATGGTCAGTTAAATTTCGTCGCTCATCAAAGATATATCAACGCAATCATGGCATCTTGGCGTGGCCTCCTTTGGTCTTTAATATTCGGCATCCTGCTCCTGGGAGCTGTGGCCACGGACAGCGAAATTGTCGAGGCCGAAGATGATGGGTCGAGGGCTGCTGACCTGAACAAGCCCGCCAAAGAGGAGGCCGGGCTCTGGAATCACAGTGCCGCAATGCAGGTGAAACCCTACAATATCCTGGAGGTCAATTGTCCGCAAGGCTATGTCCTGGCAAACAAACATTGCCACAAGAGCGTGTAGTCTTTTAAAAATGTCAATAAAGTGGTAACATGAAATGTGTGTGTTTTAATAAGAATCAAATACCGTTTTATTCCCCTTGAAGCCGCATAAAATGAAAAAATCTTTCTATCTGAGAATCCCAGGATAATGCTGGTCCACCCATCATATCTCGTTAAGCGAAGCAGCAATGACAAGGACTCACCGGAGTGCTACCCCTTTCCTTCATACCTGCACTCTTGGCTTGGCCAACTATCAACCAATATGTTGTGGTCGGCTAGATGTCCCACCTGCCCAGCAGCTCGTCCCCCGCTTTTCGGGGGGGTTACACTGCCCCAGGGATCTCCTCGGTTGACCGCATACATAATTTGCGACAGCAACCGCAAAATACGGCCGGACAGGATGCCCACTCCGGCTCTGACTGATATGGAGCCTGGAGGCTGTCATTAGTTAGAGGTCCATTAACAAAAATGCAACCCAAGGCAGCTGCCCAGCTGGGCACAGGCGGTGCCGGAGCGCCGAAACGCCGGTTACAGGAACAGGAGCTGGTACGGGCAGAGGCAACAGCTGCATTGACAGGAGCCCAAAACAGGACGTCGATATGGGCCCGGAAATTGGCGTATTAATTCATGAGACGGCCATGAAATATGACTACACTTCAGGGCTCTCCTGGTTATGCTGGCTCGCTGAATGAGTTAATTAAGCGTCTCACGGCGAGAAATATAATTTGAGCTCATTTATCAGCGTTGTCCGTGGCTCACAGGATGCAAATTTTGTTTAGAGGTCCTGTCAAAGCGAGTGTGTGTTTGTCCCAAAAAACAGGATCCAAACATGGTTGCTGCATTATGTGATGCACCGGGAATAAGCAAATATGGCTATTCAATATGGATATTTCAAGGTGTTTTACAAGTTTACATGAAACTTACCACACATTACAATAGCATATTTTTAGGAAGGTGAAAATAAGATGTTCGCTTGGCAACATCTGCAGTTTTCACTCAAAACTACCAATAAATAAAGTGAGAACGTCGGGTAAATTGTTTTCTGTGCTCTCTCTTTATTGGCAAAAGGCTTGTGGGCTTACAGCTACTGGCCCAGCGGATTGTCCAGCCATGGATAGACCACCGGACACTTGTCGCAGACAGTCATGTAGCGGTCCTCGCCGGTGGACAGTTTCTGAACGTGGCACTGCACTGGTTGGCACTCCGCCTCCGGCAATGCCGGGCAGTCCTTGAAGGGAGCCCCGAGAACGGGTTTCTTTACATACTCCAACATGCGTGAAATTCCGGTGAAATAGACATCAGGATACGTGCTCAGGTGGTTAATAAACCTGTAAATTGTAAATAGTAGAGGATATACCATATGAATTAGAAGTACTCGTAGAATTGAATGTAGTCACGAACGTATTGCTTTCTTATTATTGCAAAAGGTTTACCATGAAGTAGATAACTATTCCCGATTTCTGAATAAGATTTAAAATTCACTCACTTCTTGAAGGCTCCAAAGTGGCTGCGTCCCCGCGAAAACCAAGCGGCATGAAGATACATCCCAAAGGGCGCCCGGCTGCCCTCGTAGTGACGATTGAAGTTCTCCAGCATCCAGTCAAAGAGGGCGTCCACGTTGTCCTCTGGCGGATAGACACAGGCGTCGATCATGGAGCAGCTGTAGCCCTCAAGGTCCGTCCACGTGACCATCGGATTGACCCACAGTCCCGGAATCGAGGCATCCGGACAGGCACCGATCTGGCAGTCCTGCCTTGACTGGTAGTCCAGGGTATAGGGCCACATGGCCGGGTCCTTAAACTGTTGCGTTGGCCAGGAGCTGTCGTAGGTCAGGCCAAGGCGTCTGGCCGCCTCAAAGGTGTTGTTGCCGGAAATCTGCAGGAAGGGCAGCCGCATGCCGTGCACGCTCTTGGGATCCACCTTGGCGAACGCCTGCAGCATCTTCAGCTGCGCCCCGAACTCCCGCTCGATGGTGGCCACGTCCGCCGACCGCCAGTACTCGGTCCCGTCCCCGTGGGTCACCGAGTGCAGGGCGATTTCGTGGCCCGCCCGGTACAGGGTGTTCACCCGCACATAGTCTGTGTACTCGTGCGACAGGAAGAAGGTTCCAGCCGCCGAGCAGCCATCCGGGTTTACTAGTCCGTCGAACAGCAACTCGTACTGGGCGTAGTTCACGGCATTCACGGCATCATCGAAGGTAATGGTGACGAACTAAGGCAGAAAAAGGTACAAGGTTTTGCAGTTTAAATAAACAAAAAGATATTGTAAATTTCTTATAATACAGTAAGCCCGGAAAACAGAAGGTACCCTGTACTTAAGGAATTTCTTAAGGCAAAATATATTATACAAGTTTATGTGAATTTTAATTTTCTTTCTTCATGAAAGAAGTAAACTTATAAGTGTAATTTTATCTCGTTTCATATTAAAATTTAACTAATATACTCGTAGTATTAGGATTCAGAACTTTGAAATGTAGGTAATATTATCATAGTTCGTTACGTAAAAGTTTTGAGATTGACCATAGGAATATTTTTTCGGCTTTATAAAATGCTATTTAGGTGTACTTCTGGCTGTAATCTGCTACTTTCAATTTCGATCCTCACCTGGGGAATCTCATTCTCCTTTCCATGGAACTCGGACTTGGGTAGGACTTCGTCAGAACAGCGACAGTCGGGCAGCTTGCAAATGTCCGGGTTGCAGGGCTCGGCCAAGGACAAAACCTTCTCCTTCGGCTTCTTGTTTTTTTGCTTCTTGTGCCTGGCCTCACCCAAGAAGGCCAGGGCCAAGAGCAGGCCCAGTATCACCAGGGTCGAGTACTTCATGCCGGTCTAGCAATTTTGCTACTCCTCACCTGCGGTCCGACGGAATGGCCTCTTATAACCTTCGGTGAAAGGTGCTATCTAATCGGGCAGCGGGGGCTCCAAATATGATTTGCTTGTTCAACATAAGAGGGTGTGTCTCCCAAATTCGATGGGTGTGGTTACCCCGGAGCCGGCACTACAAGCACGAGCCAAGTTTGGAGTTTGCGGCAACCGGGAAAAAACCGAACCGACACAGGAACAAAACTTTCAATTATGAACAATCTTGCCAGCGATCGACGAAGTGGCAAAGTTTGCCTCATTAGCATAACCAAGGAACTTAACAGCTGAGATTTGCTGCCTGAAGTGGAAAACTTTTCACACTTGCCGGAGATCGCAATCGATGGCTCCGAATGCAGACCCCAAAATTATGACAGTTCCAGGTCCCCGGTCCCCGGTCCCCGGTCCCAAGCCCCGTTCAAGTCCCAGTCCCAGACCCTTCTTGGGAAATGCACTTCAAATCGTAAACAAGTGCTTCAGCAAACTTTTGAACAGGAAACTCTGGGCCAAGAACAAAGCACTGGGAGCCAGCCAGGATGATGACGTGGGCCTGAACCCCAACCCCAGCCAATCAAAGTGGCAAAATCCAGCAACAGCACCGGCAGCAGCAAAGGCAACTGGAAAAAGTCAATACAAGATTGAGGGAAAACCTGCCAAAGAACTGTGCAGACGTGTGTGTGTTTGTGTGGAGCACGCCAGGGAAATGCCAGAAGGAGCCAGTGGGTCCGAAGATGTCCGGAGGAGACACCCGGTCCGTGCTCCGATTTTTCGGGTTGCACACGCCCCGAGTGCGATTTGGTCACGTTCCGGGGCGTTGCCGTCGCCGTCGCCGGGTGCTGGGTGGCCCAAACCCCGGCCCCGAAACGAAGGACCAACCAGCGAGCCAACCAACTGGCTCCAAATGCCGATGCCCGAGAGCCTTCCCTCGGAAAAGTGGGTGGCACTCGGCTCAGGCGCCGTGTTGTAGGGGCGATGATGCAACATGTTTGAGTGAGTTCGAGCCGGGCAGGGCTCTCCATCATCGTCGTGCCCGCACCGGGCTCTTCATGGACACTAATGAAGATTGAAGCCGCTCTCTGGCTTATTGAATCCTGATTGACGCCGAATGAGTAGTGCTCATCTCCTCTCATTAGCAGGAGCCGCAGAACAGAATCACTATGAGGAGGCGTTGGGGTGTAAAATCAAAGGGAAAAATCCAAATCCACCCATTCATTCATCTAGCCGTGCACCACATGTGTGGCGTAATCAGACTTCGTCACGTGACCGAAACTGCTTTAAAATGCAAATTTCTCGTGGGCTAATAAAAATGTTACTCATATGCGTGGAAGATTTCCCAAGTGCCGGGGCACTGTAGAGTGTACAGTGCAAAGGGAAAATTCGCACGCACGTCTGCCTCAGAAAACTATTCCGGGGGTTGTGTGCTTTGCTTTTTCCAGCGAGCGCTTTTCCTTTCGAAGGGAGGGTGGGTGTCGCAGAGCTGCCGCCTTGTGTTTGCCAATTTTCGCGATAATCACACAACTAATTTGCATAGCACTGAGACCAGCAAATCTGGGCTAATCAAATCAACCAAAACGAACAAACTCAATTTGCGGTAAGGGTATTTACGCAAAAATGTTGGGTACTTCAAATGTTTCGCGTAATCGGGCATTCCTTCCTCTGAATACTCTTACAGGTAACGTTTACTCATTTGGCATAGTTTACCAACTATTTCCAAAATTGACAAATATAATACAATCCTATTTACTTGCATATAACTTAAATATGCATATTTTTAAATATTTTGAACCATAAATAGCAGAGTATCCGAATGTCCATATCCTGCATTCGAATGTTCATTATGGCACCCGAACCCTCAGAGATCCCCGGTCTTATGATATGATAGGAAGGCCCATCCATCCGTCTGTTATTGCTTTGGTGGACTTTGATGCAAATCTCTCAAGCCCGGCCTGGCTTTACATTTCAGATTATTTCGGTGGTGTCACTAAAGTCCCGGCAGAGTAGGAATTTCCTAGTCCAAAATAAAAGGAAACAATCAAAATTCGAAATTAAAGAAGGATGGCGCACAGGCCGCGAGCAGTGAGAGGAGCCGCACTTGTTGGGACCGGTGGACCTGGAAGACTTACCACCCGTCCGGTTACCACCCGTGCAGTCACGACGGCCCGTCCGGTTACCACGGCTATCACCCGTCCGGTTGCGACGGCTATCACCCGTGCGGTTACCACGGCTACCACCCGTGCGGTTCTCGGGGCCTGCAAGGAGCGCCAAGAAAGCTGGGACAGTGAGAGGGCCAACAAGTTCTTTGCAGACCTGCAGGAGAACGAGGTGCGAACGATGCACTACTTGGGCCTAGCCTATATGGTTCTGGCCCGCCGGCCCCGGCTCCAAGTGAAAGTTCCACTCGCCACCCTAAACTACGATGATGGAGCCGCAGCGGCTGGCTCGGGGGAACGCGGAGGCTTTGCCATGCAGCTGATTTTCACCTGCCCCTCCGGATATCCGCTGCAGGTGCCTCAGGTCGAGATCGTGGAGAAGCGCAACATCAGCGATGCCCTCGAGCAGGCGCTGCACGAAGAGATTGCCCAGACGCTGGAGCAGCACTTGGGCGTGCAGATGATCGTCCCGGTGGTGACGCGTCTGCAGATGTTGCTCAACACGGAGATGCGACGACCATCACAGAATTAGGTCCCCTTTTTTGTAAAGCTTTTGTGTAACGTGCAAAACAACAACGTGTTCCAGTAAAAGATCTCCTTCGAAATGTATACATAGTTCTTTGACCTTTTATTGGAAGGTCTGCCTGTCTAGCACCTGCAATATTCGCACTTTATTTAGCGTGTGTTCCATGACCCTAAATTCCAGTAGCCCTGTCGCAACTCACGCAGAAATACGTGACTTTCGGCCTTGACTGACGGCCACTTGGTGCCGCTGGGATCTGAAGTGGGCGAGCGATGTTAAAACGTGCAGGACGACACATTAATTGGCGACTCCTACTTAACTTATCTCCGGCTCCGCAGGACTCTTTGGCTTTGCATGCTCACATTTCCTTCCTGTCGCAGCAGTGCCAAATGAAATTTGTTAGTCCACAAAAAAGGGCAAAGATGCACAAGGAGGATACGGAGGTGGGTGACTGCTGCCAGCTAGTCAGACTCCTTGGGGCGTTTCCTGTTGATCCTTAAGCAGCATATAAGAACGTCCTGCCATGCCGGATGTCTCTGGGTAATTTAGATAGCTGCAGTTCTGGTTGCCGCTGCTCAAAGTTGCATAATGTCACTTTCAAAGTGTCGCAGGGCAAAGGACCCCCACATACGTATGTATGCAGACGGCGACACCCACGCCGAGGACATGCAGACATCTTAAAGCAACGATAAGCTGGCAACGATTTTTATGAAATTCCTGAGACTGCAAAGTCTTCCCCTGCTTGTTTGCTCCCAGCTCTTATTTTTATTATTCGTTTGGCGGTTTTTTCTTCATGTTTCTTTTCGGGGTTGGGCGCTTTAAGTCAACATCCCTTTTTAATGTGACTGTGTATGCCCGAAGGATTTGTGCGTAATGAAAAACTGTCACACCCCACATCGGCGCAGGACGAAGGATGAGCCTAAGCCGTGTCCCAGGTATATACGTGGTATGTGCAGATATTGAAAAGCGCTAGCCAGGAGCCGACAGCCGCCGGAGCAGGAGCATTAAAATGGCAAATTTGTTAGCAGGACTCTGGCGAGGACATTTATGGTCGACAGACGGCGACGACAGGGACATAAAAACAGCGACGCTTGCGTGATAAGCGCATAAATCAGCCCAAAGGACCCTCGCCACATGTCTTGCTGCTCAATACCCAAAAGACAATTTTAAATACAAGTTGATACTTTATGGCAAATGTTAAAATATCGTAGGGAATCTTTCTCGAGTTTATTGATGAAATTTACTCTTTCCCTTTCCTGGGATTTTTAACAGCACTTGTACAATTAAGGCAACCAGCTCTCTAATTTGTGGACAATCACAAATCCTGTAGAATTATATCTCCCATAACCCAAACGCGAATGGAATTCATGATCCAGCAGCACAGAGGAATAAAGCCGAAAGCAAACGGCACTGGCCCCATTCCACGAAGCTCATTGCTTATGCTTGAACACGAAGCAAATTCAAATTACAAATTATGTTTTCGTCATTGACCCGAGAGCTTTACGAGATTCCACCCCGTACCAGCCCTTAATTCCACCCCACAGCTCAGAGCCCATGGTCGATGGTCAATGTCCACGCGGTGTCAACTATTTAGTTTCCGGTTTTAACTTGCGCCATAAACCGGGCATTATGTGTCCGCTTTTATGGCTTCTAGCGGCGTCCCGGCTTCATTGTTTCTTAATAATCCGGCGAGCGTCTTCGGAGTGCACACGTCCTCGCATTAAGGATGTTTATGGGGCCAGACACTGTTTCCACTGGGAGGTTGTGGATGCGGGTGCGGGCGCCGGTGCCGGAGGCGGTGCGGGGCTGTTGCTGCCCCTACCATTGCCTAGTTGCATGCCACACATACTTCCGCTGCGTTGCAGTCATAAATGCGCTTAATTGGCAATTTTTGTGTAAGCGTGTTGAAATTTTTATACCCCGCCCGATGACTCCACCGAAAGTTGCAGTCATAAATAGGAAATATGTTCCTGAAGTGCCTGCTCCCCGCAACCTTATGTTTATGGCGGAATGCGGGAGTGGTGTCCAGGTCTTTTATGGGGTCATGCATGAATTTGCTGGGATTTATATGCCTGCTACATGACCTGGATTCTTATTGCCCACAACCAGAACCATTCCGCAGGCTAATCAAAAGATATTTCGGCAGCCGCAGCAAATGAATTTGCTGCCACCGCAAATAGACATCAATGCTTTCATTGGATTGAAAGACTGTAAAATTGTTGTTCAAAAGGGATTTCTTTATTTTTGTGGTCACTAGTTCAAAATTATAATTTTTATTCAGAAATCTATAGCACATCTGCAAGGGAAGGAGATAAAACAATTTTGAAATCCATATGAGGAAATTAAGGCAGTGCAGCTTACCGAGCTCCTCAGCGTCCTGGAACAGTCGCATCTCCCTCTTCATCTGCCTGGCCATCTGTTCCACCATTTCTCTGGTCTTTTTCACCATCGCCACCATTTGTTGCTTGCCACGACCCATTCTCTGGATATGACTAAGCTCATGGAGCAAGAGAAACTCCAGAAAATCCGGGAAGTTCACCTTGTTCTGGATCCGAAATCTGAGCTTGGCGTAAGGATACCTCCTCGGACAGATAAAAAGCAGGCTGCAGCCCACCCGGGGATCAAGGTAACCAGCCATATTATATTTCGTGGATCGCACAGTAACAAGAACCTTGTAACGGGGATGGGTTTCAAGGACTTTGACAGGATACCCTAAAATGGCGATGGTGCGCAGCTCCGAGCTGAGGAATTCCCTGTGATACGTTTCTGAGACATCTCTATCCATTTTGGATTAAAATTAATTCAGTACTTTTACACCAAAAACAGTACTAACAGATTTTCGATAGCTAAACGAATAAATTTTTGACAGTAAAATTCAACGTTGAGCAAAGGGCAGTTGATAAACTTAACTTGAAATGAGATAAATAAGATTACAAAAGAGTATTTAAAAAATTTTAATGGTCATTTAATTCTAACCAAGTCAATGTTATAGGAAATTCTAAAAAGTGGTCACATGTCCGGAAAAAAATGTAGATTCTTGATCAATAATATAAAAGGCAAATGGATGAGTGGCCAGGAAGTACTTCACCGAGTTGAAGGTGTGGGTCAAGCTGCCATTTCCTGTATATTACAGAGGAATGAAAAAAATATGTTAAAAACTATATGCTTGTTTACATATTACCAACTGAGGTTGGCGGCGGACCGATGCCATGTTCCTGGAACTCAAAAGAAACCACTTGACGCACTTCGTCGATCTGAAAATTCGTATTCCGTTGCAGCAACGTGCTGAAGGATTTGCTTTTACTAAAAATTTTGTTGATGCCAATCTTTTGCAGAGCGGGCTTCAGTCCCAGATCGCAGCGAATATGAAACTTGGGAAGAGCCACAAACACGTCCAGCATGACAAGATGTTCCGCCAGCAAATGCACGTTAATTCTGGATAGTTCTTCTTCCATTTTTGCAAAGTTATCCAGCAGATTTGGCTTAACCAAAAGCATGGATAGGTTACCTTCGGAGAAAGGCAACAGCAGGGCGGTTGCCTGAAGTTTCTCCAGAACACCAAATGCAAACTTGTTGTCCTCATGCATCATGGGAATCTCAATGGTCCGGTTGCTACTATCCCGGAATTCCCGATTGTAGGTGGCCTCTGGATTGAAGGAACGCTCCCAGCTGAGATTGAAGTACATGGCATTCACCAGGATTCCCATGTTATCCTTCGTCCAGTAAGATTGATTCACTACCTCGCCCATGTCATCTCCCATTTCGCTTGCGTACAAACTATTGACATCCTTTAGTTTAGCGGGAACAAAGGCTATATTTTCAGCCTTTCCATCCGTATGCCGGACAAACATCCGATAGTCGGTCGCCAATTTCAGGTTCTGTCGCACATAGAAGCGCGTAAAGCTCTTGGCCACCGGCGCATCCTGCAACATTATATCGAAGATTTTCTGGGAGTCCAGTTGATAGTCGGAAAGCTTCTGGCCTTTAAAGTGCAGTGCTGCCCTCAATTCCTCGGCCTCGCTTTGCTCCACTCCGATGTAGACGAACAACAGGCTGTTTCGTATCATCTCCGTGGAAAATATGATGTTTTCATGGGGGAAACTGCTTACTATGGCGCTATAAAAGTCATCGCTAACAGCCAAATAATTGTCAACCTGGCAGTGGGCTACACCGAAGAGGATTATTAACAGCCAGTGCATTGTTTTACCATAGAATCGGAACTGTCCAATTAAATTATTCGATTCCCACAGCTGGAACCATAAAATTGTTGGTAAGTCCATAAAAATTGCAATTATTAGAGATGGTGCAATTACCACAGAGGGCACAAATAATATCGAGACTAAATTCTTCATAAGAAAATGTGTAATTGATTGTTGTAATACGATTTTTTAAAAAGAAATCAAACCATCTTCCAACTAAAGTAATCTTATTGACAATGCTTTTAAATGTCATGGATTATTCTTTGATAAGAATACATTTCTAGAGTCTGTCAAAGGAAACCCGATTTATTCATATTAGGCTTTTGACTCCAACAGGTTTTATGCGAATTTGAATATTGATTGTTGACTACAGCCGGATATAAATCACATACCTCCCAACCCATCCACTTCACACCCAGTCACCCGGTTCATTGAAAACCCGTAGGCTGGTGCTGCAAATTGAGGCTGTCCGGGATGGCCTCGATGTCCTGGGGGCAAGGCACGCACCAAGTTAAGTCCGTAGTCCCATTCCCGCCGCAGATTCTATTAAAATTGCCTGTCATTGCCGTTGCGTCGGCATCGTTATTGTCCGTTCGTTCCGGGAATCCCGGGATCCTAAGGAGCAGCCGCCTGGCCTGAACAGGGCTGGGCTGCCCTTTTCTTTTTCGGGATGGCAGACATGCTTAGTCCCTTGGACGACAACGGGAACGACAACGACAACGACAACGAAAACGAGGAAGGCGACGTTGTCTTCTGGCAGGACCATTATTCTTCAACAACGTGCATTATATTATCCTTTGGCTAAAGGCATTTGTATGCTGGTCCCGGGCGCGAATTGCATTTGGGATCGGGTGGTTTGGGTGGCTCAGCTCTCTGGCCTTTCAGCTGTCGTCAGTGCAATTTGTATTGCCGCCCGTCGGTGGCGTCTGTAACTTGTTTTTTATTGGTTTTCCCGTTTTAAATTTCAATTTGGCGCCCTATAAGCAAGATGTATGTGCAGGGCCTGGGCGCGGTAGCCCTTCGTCCTTCCTTACTCTCCTTCCCCAGAGTCCGTTGCATTTGCTTTTCTCAAGATCCGGCGAGCATATGTTGACATCGTCAGGTGCGCCAACGAGGGCGATTTATTTGCGTCAGCGTGCCGGGTTGACAGTGTCAAGGTGTTGGCTGCCTGTTGTTCTTGTCCCGACTGCTAACTGAACTGTCATTCAGTTGGCGCGGAAAATGGAGGGCCAAGGTATTCCCGCTCCCCTCCACTTTCCCATTACAGGGAAGAAAATCGGAGGTATTATATTTGCAATGCTATTTAAGGATAGAATTGGATAGCCCCGGAACATCGTTTATATTCAAATTTGTATCCAACTTCTTTCCGCGCTTGAATGAAATATAATTTTAGTAGTTTGTTGCTTTTTTCCGTGCCAGGTTATTATGCCGTTTGGGGGTTAGGGGCCAGCACATTTTACACAACATTTAACCCAAAACATGCCACTTAACAGAGAGCATTTATCAATTGGATTGGTAGAGTGAGTGGCGGTACAGAGCTAACCCTACGTGATTCGCCGCCCTCGCATTATCAGCCATCGCCCATCAGGCAGAATCATCCTCAAACGTGTTAACCTCCCTTTTTTCGAGAGCACTCTCCTCCCAGCCCGGCACACATGACGCTGCACTCTGTACGATTATCGAGCGTTTCCGTTTCCGTTTGCCGGGCGCGTTTGGCTCGTTCTGTGGCTTTAGGCCATGCCCCGAAAATTACATGCCTTTGTTTTTTATCTAATGCCAGGCGGCATTATGCCTAACCCTGGGTCTTAAGGTCCTTCCCCAGTTCCACTCCCCAGTTGCCCGTTCCACTCGCAGTATGTGTATGCCCTCTTCCTGTTTTCGCTCGTTTTGAGGAACGTGTCCTGAAGAGTCTCCTTGGATTCAGATGCGCAATTCGATCTTTTATCAGTTGTCATCGTCGGCAAATTCACACATTCGCATGGGCATTTGTCGCTCTGCTTGATTTGTGCCGGAACAGTGGAACAACGGCCCCCCGGCTTCAGGACTCTGTGTATTATCCCTTTATGCTCTGCGGTTTCTGTTGATTTCAGCACTCTGTCCCACTGTCACCCCCTGCTTTTGGCGATTACTCCAACTGCTTTTGGCCAAAGAGAAGCACATTGTTTCACGTGCCATTTCGCAGCTGAAATTTGAACTTTTTCGAGCACCCGGAGCAAAAGAACTGAACGCATTCGCAAATCCAGAGACCGGCACCAAATGTCGACTGTCGGATGTCGGATGGACGGACGGACGGACGAATGGATGGATGAAGATGTGTCCTGGATGCGTGCCTAAGTGTTGTGTTGCATTTACATGCCATGGCAATACAATTTGGGTTTGGGAAGATATAAGCTCGGGGTGGTTACACACCGATTTTCGGGGGGGAGGAGGGCCCAACTGGCGTTGAGGCGTGAATTGGATACGCACAAATCCAATGGGGCATCCTGCGGATACCCCGGCCATCCAAGCGAGCGGGTGTGTGTGTGTGGTGGGGCATATTAAGCAAAAATTAGCAACAGTTGTGGCCCTGCCATCGTGCGAGTTCCATTTCCGAATATGTCAAGTTAATTTAATGTAGCATGAAAGGGGAGGTCTGTGGGTGGCGTGTATATCCATCCAGAGACATCTGTGGCGCCTAAATTTGCCCCAGACATCATGTGTTGCCCGCCTACGTGCAATAATTTGTGCAATTACTTGGCAAATTTCTGCTGTCCTCTTCCCAGCCCAGCGACGTGCTCCAAAAAAAAATAGAAGAACAAAATTCAAATAAATTATGCCTCCGGCATTCTACATTTCTATTGTCAAATTCTTCTTTTTCCCCATAATATTTTTTGGCCTCTTTTTTTGTTGTTTTCTTGCGTTCGAAATTATGCATTTAGTTTAAAAACCATGTGGAGCATGTAGAACAAACTACGTGAGGGGCATAGACAAAAATTAAGCGCCGATGGCACCAAAATATTGAAATATTTACTTGGACAAAGGAAGCAAAGAGAACGTGGGAAGGAAGCGAAGCACTCACTCCATCAAAGTGCCTGGCGCTTAGAAAATTTGTAATTTTTCAGCTCGCCGACTTTTTGGCTCATAAAAATGTCAAATCGTTTACATACACGTCACTTTTGTGACAACTACTTGACAGACATTAATACACTTAAGCTGCCTGGTAAGAACACGGGCATTATCCTTTAGCCGGTGCCCCGGCATCCAGGCATCCGGGCATCTGGATTCTTGACTGGCGCACCAACAGCCAACCAACATCCTTTATCCCTCGAGCAAACGACAAGCGGATGCGATGGCGGCATGCCAACATAAATGACATAATATAATAAACCAACAGCGAGAGCAGATAGGAAAATAACAACAAAAAATTTGCTTAGACAGCAGACTCGCACGAAGCAACATTTCTTACCCTCCTATATCCTGCCATGCATGTGTGCTATATGGCTTTCTTGCTCGGAGCCGCAGCAAGATGTCAAGGGAGTCGCGTTTTATTTTTGGTGCCCTCTTAACAAATTGCTTTTGTGCAAATTTTGTCACATCACAGGCGCACAAACACCCGATACCCAGACCCAGGGCCATGATAGAACCAGCTGGGACATCCGCCTTGCCCACATCTTGCCGATTCTTCCCAGCTTCATTAGTGGATTTTTAGATTCATCCCTATTTGTGTTGCCTGCAGGCAGTGCAGGGCGAACGTTGCTATTCCCAACAACATTTCGGCAATCATTTGACCGTATAATCAGGACATGCATTCGGGGAAATCGGGCTTTGATTTGAGCTTAAGGGGGGCCTGCCAAACAGTGGACGAATATGGTCAAGAAAACTCTTTAGCTTTTGGCAAGCTTTTGGGAGGGTTTTAACTAATTCGAGGCATACTTTTGGGAAAAAATGCTTACATTAAATTGTTTTAAGTAAATATACATACGTAAAACAAGTGCCCACATAAATCTAAAAAATTAATTGAATTTTTGGGGGATAGTTCTTAGAGTTAAACTAATAACTAATATCATACAGTTCTTAAAGTCCCTTCCCTATATAAGGAGTGCTAACAGCACCTTCAAAATCATTCAAATTCCTCCTTAGACTCCTTAGACATTTTCAGTAAACTCTATTCAGACCCATCTCTATCTTGAGCAGTTCATATTCACATCCTTGGCCGCCCATGGTTCATTAGATTGCCGCAGACCGTGACTTGGCTTCTTTGGTAGCTTCCTGCATCGGGGCCGTCATAAATTCTAAATAAATAGATTTGTCATAAATTTTTCGGTGGCTGCCACGCACACATTGTACACTGTGTACTCTGCAAGCTGCCTTGTGCCCGGCGATGAAAAAGATGAAAAGCTATTTACATTTTGCTGCAAGGACAACGACAAGACTGGGATTGGCCACTGCAAAGGCAATTTATCATAAATATTTGTCAAGCGACTGCAGCGAGCTTATTTTACGCTCGGACAAACTAGGGCCAAAAACTACGACATACGAAATAACTTAGCTTTATTCTTAGGTATCTACGATCTAGGATTGTGAGTGGATGGGACCATAGCACATGTGTGGAGGGGGTAGGAAGAAATTGAGGTGGGGGCTTCACTACAAATATTGCCATATCAGCCAAACGGCCAGGATAACGCCCAGCACCAGGTCCATGGGCAGGCTGAAGGTATTTCTGCGGGCGTGCTCGTTCCTCGCGATCTCGATGATCTTGTGGGTGGCCTGCAGCCACTGCTTCACCACAGCCGCCTCCGAGGCCACGAAGGAGTACTCCTCCCGCTTCCCATTGCCAGAGCCACTCGCAGAGCCGTTCTCCTGCTGCTTCACCAGCAGGTTGATCGTCTTGTTGGCATTGGCGGTGGCCAGCTCCAGAGGTCGCTGCAGCTCCACGTGCTCCCAGAGGTAGTGCTGGCGATAGGTCATCCGCTTTTTGCGAAGTTCCGTACACACGAGACTCCGGTCGAAGAGGAACACCTTGGCGCGGTACTTTTTCCGGGTGGGAAAGTGCTGGGCATCGAACTCCGTCGAGCGGCGGAAGTTTCCCATCTGCTGGAGGTCCAACTGCAACAAAGAATTAGGTTGTTATTAATAGGTCTTTTGTGCAATACTCAATAAAAACAGTATTTCCTGTTAGATGCATTTTGTTTGCACATTGTTTGAATCGCGGAATATTTCAAGCTTTTATCTCATTTTAATAACAAATTAAATCTATTTTTATATTAGTCGGTCATCTGTTGTCAAGTCTTTTGCATAAACTAAACGGCTGTCTACTTGGCACTTTTTGCATATCATCAAAGACGTTAATGAATTATTTAACACGTATTAGCTTTGACTTCCCAAAAGGACAATAAAATCTAATTAATAGCTTTTTTAAGAGCTCTACCTCATTTCTTCAAAACCCATGCCTAGTTATTAACTACCCAGAAGTGAAATCTATTATAAACAGTTGGAATACCTCATTTAGGTCCTCGATGCTGGGGATCTCCTCGGCCTGGTTGACCACATCCAGAGCGCGCCGCATCCGCGTTTCCAGCTTGCAAACAGCTGTCAGCACTGGCTTGCAGCTAATACCACTCTTGTAGAATTCCTAAATTATCACAACATATGTTAATAAAACATGATTCAAAACCAGAAGGTGTAAATACTTTACCGATATGAATTGCTGCAGTAGCAAAGGATATCTCGTCAGTCTTTGAATGGGCTGAACTAAGAAACTGTCGATGCCCAGCTTGTCTTTTATAGAAGTCTGATAGAGCTGCAAATTTTAATATACTTTAGTAGTTCCTTTTTCAATTAACATATTTAGGGGATTACCTGGAGCCATTCTCGGTTCTCTTGACGCAGCTGCATAGAGGATTTCTTGCCCATTGTGAAGCTTACATAGCAATAAAAGCTATTTTTCTGAAATAAATCAAAAACTTTAAAATCAAAACAAGTATTTATTGGCTTAGCCTGAGAACCTGACGCTGTCGAATCAAAAGACGTACATACAAACGGACATTTGCTCAACTGAGATTTTCATATTTATTTTACCTTATCGTATTTAATCTCCCTGATCAAATAACATTATTCACTGCTCAAAAGCAACCTAAAAATCGTTGGGGTGCAGGCTTGAGGTTCAATCCCACATCTTGCACATCGTTGACATAAAGATACATACATATGTATGTAATTTTGTACATACACATGGTAGTCGGTTGCCTGCCTGCTGGCGAAATCATAATTTCTTAAGCATTTAAGTCACGTAACTTCAGTACGGCGTTGGAGGGGCTAGGAGAAACCTTGGCAAAGCTAGAGCGAAAATTTGAAATTCCTGTCGCTGTCTGTGGCCAATGCCAATGCAAATGTTTTCCGAAAACCGAAACTAGTGCAAACTGCAAAGAAAATTGCTTGTCTAACGATTTCCTTTCCATTCTAATTTCATTAGCTGTGCCCCGGCTGCGGAATCAGAGCTCGAAGTTGTGCATTTAGAAGATATGATAATCATCTCCCTGCGGATCCGGCCATAATATTTCCCCTTCCAGCCCGGAGGTCTCTGTTTTGCATGTCTAATGCGATTTAGCCAGCTGACTGCGACTGCCTCGAACAATTGTCGCTGTCGTCTGGGCGGGCGAAAGGTGACAATCTATTTTCGCATCTTGCTCAATTTTCCTGGGTGGGCGGGCATTTTATTAGCATGAAATTCCTCACTGCAGTGCAGTCTAATTTAGTAATTTGTTTAGTGTGCAAAAAAAGGGAATATGAAATGAGTGGGATAAAAATATTCGTACAATAAATTATACCTACAAAAGTGTCAAGTAATCCAGTTAATGCGAGAATATGTTTTAATTGCCCTT
Organism: Drosophila ironensis; assembly: GCA_021223825.1. Classification (NCBI taxonomy): domain Eukaryota; kingdom Metazoa; phylum Arthropoda; class Insecta; order Diptera; family Drosophilidae; genus Drosophila; species Drosophila ironensis. Next base: position 862,796 of record JAJJHQ010008063.1, on the reverse strand, counting down.
TATTACTCGGTACTCTGCCTTGAACGTTAAGTAATGCTTTTTATATCTTCTCGTATATCTGCAAATCATTTATTAATTTTCCCTTCTTTGAGATTTCGAGTGATATATCTAAATAAATTCATTAAATTGGGATAGCTAAAGGCAAATCGCTTAATATGATGAGCTAAATAATCATATATTTGCATGACTGTCAGTTGTGGCCCACAGAAACGTTTTGCGGACATGAAATTTATGGCCAACAGAGGTTGCCCCCCTTCAAAGTCATCATTTGTTTATTTCATAGCAAACATCAACAATTCGGATCTCCGAATCGATTGCGCACATTCGAAATCCCCCTGCCTGGGCCATCAAACCATGCCACTCAAATGTCAATCCGAATGTAGTAAAACTTTTAATTGATTTTGCGCCTGTGGTCGATTGAATTCGTTGGTGCGAACTTAGTGAGATCGACACGGTTGTCACTTGATGTTCTGGCCATTTAAAGCCGATTAATAAATGAAGGCGACTCTGTTTATGGCCTGTTCTTCTAACGTTTGTGGGATTCAGGCCCAGATTCTCACTCACACAAAATCCGAGAGTGAACCAAGGCCTGACATTAATCAATAGAGGCCTACTCTTTGGTGGCAACATCAATTCCCATGTCAGAACTAATTGATTCGGCAATTGCTCGTGAAAAATCTCATTAATTTGCCTAAGCAAAAGCCAATTTGACGAAAAAGCTGGGGAGGAAACTCGGACTATAGCATTCTGTTTGTTTATACAACATGTTGCCAAAATGGGGAAATGGGAAAACATTCAAAAATATGCATAAACAAATTTCCGAGCTGTTTTATGATATATTTAGCGATATTTTCGCGTACCGTACCGCTTGGGTCCTGTGAGTCAGAAATGTTTGGGCAAGCAGCATGCAAAGTGGTTGCCGAAAAATAAACCAGAGAAACAACATAAATCAGGCCAAGAGATCCGAGGGTCTTAGCATGTCTGTCGAGCATTAACCAAGCCAAATCCTCAGGGTGCTCCAAAGGAATGCTACCTGCTACGGGAACAGAAGAGTTCTTCTCTGGCTGTACTCGCTTATTCCTTATTTCATGTCGTATTTTTATGAGATTTCTCGGAAATACTGAATGACATAAGAGAATTGCGTCCGAACGGCGTCCATAGAATTCCTCGCGGCACAGACAATTTCAATTTAAATTGATCATTTGCGATGTCAACACTCTGCCCGACATGGCCATGTGCCCGACCGTAGAGAGTGCCCCGAAAAAATCAGTCCGAAATGAGCACTTCTAACGAGATCCACTGAAGTGTAATTCATGCTGATTTTGGGGATTTTCTATATATCTGAACGTTCAGCGCCGAGCCCCGGAATATACTCGTCGTATTTAACATATATGTGCGCTACATGTGTGTATCTGCCTCTTTATCGCTCAATTGTCGAGTCGCCTAAACGAAAAGCGATGACGTCAGCTGCCGGCAAATGAAACCCCAGCCCAGACCTAACAAAAGTCAATTTTTAACGTCTGTTTGCAGTAACAATTTTCAAACGATTCTCGTTACTGAGTGCGAACCCGTTGTTTCTCTTGGCAATTATTGTGTTCTGGTGATTATTTCAATCTTATCAGGGGGCTTCACTAAGCCCCCATTCGTCATTTAACAAATAATCCGTGCTGCGTCTTTATTTCTTCACGATTTAATTGAATTTATAAGACGCACGCGGCGGAATATGAATGAGCCCGTGACACACACTTGATCGGCGAGGTGTGAGCCGCGAAATATTACACAGAATAAAATAATAAAAGTAATTCATTGATTTAAATCGCTAATTGAAATTCCCAAACAGTTTGCGTAACCCACATCGGCGGGAGCTTCGTTTGCATTTCAGACTAAAAATACCAAACAAAAAATGCAAAACAAAGCAAAACGTAATTTAGCCACCAGAAACCGTCACTCATCGTTGAAGCAATCGCAGGTGTCGAGTGGTGAAAAAAATAAAATAAAACCTCATAGAATAAAGAAATGATAATGAACTCTGCTGTGAGTAAATATTTGAGCTCGAAGCTTGGAGTGCCTACGGAAGACAAAAGAATTGTGATCGATTGGCTGGCTGAGATGTCGGAACCTGTCTAACGGCTACTTGGACAAATGACACGAGTTCGGCTAATGGACCCAGCCCATCCCACGCATTACCATTACCCCTCCTCGCCCTTCGCCCCTTTACTACTCACCTCAAAGTGGACGGCGAACTCATCAAAGAGACCTTTGAGATCCCGCTGGTTGCGCAGCATCAGCGGCAGAATCTCCTGCTCGTGCAGATCGAGAATCTCCGCGATGTTGCCCAGCAACAGCTTTTGCCTCGCCTCGCCGCTAAGAGCTTCCGGCACATCCGGCTTGTCCTTCAGCCGCCCATAGTTTTCCAGGCCCTTCTTCAGGTTGTTCACGTAGTTCACCTCCGTCTGGATGAGCTCGTCGATGATGAAGCTGATCTTCTTGGAGGCGTAGATCTCGCTCTGATCGCAGGGAAACAGATTCTCCAGCGACAGCGTATCCTCGTCCTCGTGGCTGCACGTATTAATATAATTGCTTGTTAATTGGCAGGCCAAAAATCAAGTAATCGTGAATCGAGATGGATGTATGCGATGTTTGGATCTGTACTTACTACTCATCGCCCAGAGTCTCGAAGCTGAGGGTGTGCGAGTGGAAAGAGTGGAAGCCATTGTGTTGTGTTCTGTGTGTTGGCGATGAATTCGCAGGAGTTGTTGTCGAACAGGTATTGATGGAGCTCAATGAGATGCCGCTGCAAAACACACGTTACACAAAAACAACAAGCCATGAATGCTAGGACAATGCAATCCTCTTTTTTCACAGGTAAACAAAATGGTATTCGATAATGAAGTTCCAATTGGACAGCACGTAGGGGATACCCCTTTTTGACACACTTCCTGAATAGCCCCACGCAATATTAGCCACTTCCTTTATAAAATTTAACAATGTATGTTATCTTTTAAGAGTTTCCGTCTTTTCGAATGAGTTTTCCTTATCAGACTCGCAAATTACCATATAAATACATGTACTATTATAGCAACAACCGATTACCCCGAAAAGCTTTACTGTAATCTTATCGCGTATCCGCAGAGTTGGTTGCACTGTGAAGCACATCATTTGCTGGCCAAAGGGCGCACATTCACCGGTTTAAATGGAATATTGAAACAGCTGTCAAATAGCGTAACTGTTGCTGGCAAATTTGTTACCCTACCTATCGCTGTCCAGCAGACTCGCCTGCTTTTCCAGCTTGCCGTTCGGGTGCGTTGTCGGCGACTTGGGCGGGGTACTTGTGGGCGGGGCGTCCCGCGCCTCCAATATCGGACATTCTTTCGCAGGGGCCTTGTCAACCACATCAACCGACTTGGGATTATCGTTGCTATCGGTTAGTATGTGCAGATAGACGTTAAGAATCTGCACCAGAAATATGGCCACAAAAGTGACTACCACGGAAATCACATCGAACCAATTTAGGCTAAACAGTATCGACGCCATGGTCGATTTCTTTTTCACAGCTTTCTATTGATTATTATATTTCGTTTTATTTCTGCGCGTTTAAGGCAACCACTGGCGGATTCGACGCATTTTATTTCTGGCTGTAAAATCCGGCCAACACAAAACCGTTTAGCGTTCCGAAGCGATTTACACGCGAAACTCGACTGAGCAAGCGATTCTTCCAAGCAATTCTACAAGCCTAACAAAAAGCTTTAAAAGCTCTTTGCTCTTTTACGATTTTGCGACCCCTGATCACTCTCTTTTTAATACCTTGTACTCAAAAAGTAGGTACTTCCAATGGTATATTGTTTTCGTGCGAATGTACGTCAAACTAAATAAGTTCCAAAACATATTAAGATCGTTTTTTTCCAAGACTGGGAAGGTGTTGTCTTGGGCATGATCTGTGNAAAACTTATTAATATCGTTTTATTTTTTCAAGACTGGGGAGATGTTGTCATGGGCATGGACTGTGCATGTTTTTCTTTAACTACGAAGTGAGTACCAAGTCGAGACACTCGAATACAGCGGTTCCAAATTGTTTTATGTGTGGAATATCTCTCTTTTCTGACCACGCGCCGGGCATTTTGTTTGTAAACATAAAAACTATTCAAAACTGTGAAAAATTATTAGACTTTCAATGGGTGGCATTGGGCATAGAATCAAACAAAGTCTGTAACACTTTTGCTTTCATCGCGATATTATGGCCGCGGCAATAGCAATAACAAAATGCATTTTGATCGTTTATTCACATTTGCATATCACTTAGGGGGAACTTTGGCTAATGGCCGGCAATAGCTGTAATTACAGCGACTACCTATAATCATATAGTAGACCAGAGAATTACCTTGAACTTTCGGCTTTTTGGGGTGGGTATTGTATTGATTTGGGAACTGGTTGGGCTTTGTGATTTATCAGGTTTTCGCATTTGGAAACTAGGCTTATGAATCAGTAAGATGAAAGTTTCTGTACAAAACTATTGTAAAATAATATACTATACTTTGGTCGGGTGTTGTTAATCAAGACCAGTGTTTCCAATTAGATCTCCGGACATAAATAAATGACAGTTTCAATTTAGAGCTTAGAAAGTATTGACTGATATTTTACTTATAGTGTTTCAACAAATATTTTTGGTGTCNCATAAAGAGGTAGATTTAGAGGTTAGAAAATAATGACTAACTGATATTTTACTTATTTTGTTGGTTTCAAAGCTAAATTGTTCACATTTTATTGGCTTTATTATTACTAAAACTTCAATTACAATTAATCAGTATTCATAATGAAACTACAGTACAAAAAAGCAATCAATGAACATTTCCACTAAACAGCGAGCACAGCACTTCTGGGCGCAATTGATGATCTGGGAAACAATAATAATTGCTTATATTTATTTATATGCGCCAATGGGTTATTTTTATACATTTTCTCAGTGATGTCACAAGCGGTTGCAAGAGCCAGTCAGGAACAAGTTGTTTCGCTTGTTTCGAGTATTCCGTGTCGTATCATTAACAATATTAAGAGTGATGAGCTGGATGTGGACAACGGGGACGGAGTGAGCGGTGGATCGGCGGGAGCTATATAGACGCGTCTATATGCCCACAGCTGCCTCACGTCGGATTCTCATGACAACGCCAATGGCGTGCGACCTTTGCATGGTTTTTCATGATAGATTCATTTGTTTTGACGGCTGTGAAGCGTGTGATTTCGCCGGTAAAAAGTGGAAGGAAGTGACGGATGTTGCCACAAAGACATTTTTTTTAGAAATATGTATTTAATGAATAACTGTGTGAATGAAAGTTGTCGCACAAATTTGTGTTACCAATATTTTTAATTTTATTTAAAACATTTCCCCTACAAATTGGTTTTTGTACCTAAGTATATATTTACATAAACAACAACATAAACGAAACTAACTCGGCACAGGAGAACGTTCAACAAATTGCAATTTATGTCCATATTAATACAGGAATATATACAGTCATTCTAATCTAAGTTTAAATTACAATTTTTGGTGATTTAGCATTTAAATCGATTTTTGTCTCGCATTTACATTTTTAGCGAGCAACATAAAGCCAAAGCTTTGATTTTTGGCTGCCTCAAGCAGATCCAACTTGAAGGGAAGTCCTGTCTCCCTATTCCCATGTGATGATCCTCCTATCGAGGTTGGCTTTCTGTCCAGATCTACTAGGCTGCATACCAGGTAGAGCGATTGCCGGCGGACTCTTCTTCTGGCTTGGGCATTATCCAGATGTTTCCGATGCCACTGTCCGAGCTGAAGCGATTGGAGTCGCGATACAGCGAGAAGCTCGGTGCCTTGCGGTGCAGGTGATCGTTTTCGCGACTGTAGCGCTCCTGCAGCTTCATACGCTCCTCGTTGGCATAGTTGTTTATCATGTCCCGGATCAGTTCCAGCCACGAAGCAATCTGCGCCGAATCGGCGGTGAACTCGCACTCCTGCTGCTTCCGACGCTCGTAGAAGAGCGTGAAGGACTTGGTCTTTGCCGAGATGCCGATGTGCTCGCAGGGATAGCGGCCGTGGAAGATTAGGCTCTTGCCCTTAATCTCCGTATAGATGATGCACTTGTCGAAAATGAACACCTTTCCCCGGTAGCTGCGCTTTAGCTTTGAGTCGTGCACCTGAAACTCGTTCACCTTCCGGAATTTGCCCTGATAGTAGACATTGAACTGCAAGCAAGCAATGGGGAAAAGTTTGAAAGGCCGCATGATGAAACATCAAATAAACCAACCTCATGGCAGTCCACAATGTCGTTGATGATCTCAGATTCGTTGGTTGTGGTCAGAAGAGCACGCAGGCGCTTATCCAAGCGACAACAGGACTCAATCAGTGGCTTCATCACAATGTCCCGGTTTTTGAAGAAGGTCTAAAGGGAAGTAACAAAGGAATTAAGCAAAGGATTTGATAGTGCAAAGCACATTGCCTTACGTCTATGAACTGCTTCAGGAGCAAAGGATAGCGAGCCATGCGCTGAATGGGCTGCACCAGGAAACTATTGATGCCCAACTTGTCGTCGCGTTCCCGGCAAATACTCTAAAAAATATTAAGAAAAGTTTTCACTACCAATAGTTTTGAGTTTAATTCCATCAAATTACTGCGTTAAAACAGTTGTTAAAACAACAACTCACAACTTCTAAACTATTACAAATCTCTTTCAATTGTGTTTACTCACAGTAAAGTAATTTTTATAGAGATCACACAGCTTGAGGGACTTTTGCTTATTCATGGTGAAGATAACGTATCCATAAAAGCAGTTTTGCTAAGCAAAAATTAGGGAAACATTAGTCAGTTAGCACAAAATTACTCCAGCAAAATACTTACATCCAGGAACTGAAGAAACTCATCGAACAAGCACTTCAAATCGCGACGATTACGGAGCAACATGGGCAGGAACTCATCCCGATGAAACTCGGCAATCTGCTCGATGTTTCCAAACAGGTCGTACTTTTTGCCCCGCAATCCCTCTGGAAGATTCTTCCGCTGAAAGATATCGCCATAGTTCTCGATGCCCAAAATCAAATTGTTGACATAGGCCTCTTCGGTCTTGATAAGCTCCTCTAGAATGGGATGGACGCACTTGTCGCTTTTGTCGCGCAACTCGATCTCCACTTCCTCTTCCCTGAAAATCATAGGAAATACGGAAAATAAATCATGTGCGTACATCTATTATAGCACTCATTGATTTGGATATAGTGATTGAATGGTATTAAAATCAGTATTATTCATTGTTCACATGATCAAAGAAGAATGAAACTTGAACAATGGAGAAGCTTTTCTTATAGCCCTTATTTATATCTTCCATATCCTTGATCAATTTTTGATACTCACTCATCTCTTGGTTGGTAAACGGAATGAAACTTCTCCACCACATGATTGTTGGTGGTGCCAATGATTTCAGTCTTTCGTCTCGGCGTCGAGCGATAGTTTCTGGGTGAAAAAAAAGGAGATTGGGGTAGTAAGTCAACACTATCAGCAGCTTAACAAAAATAACCCCCCAGACAGAAGTGTATAAGCGAAATAACAGCAACGACAACAGCAGGAACCGAGCAAATATGATAACTACTTAGATAAACTCCGGCAGCTCTTGGGTGAGTCAGCTCCTGAAGAGGACCCTCAATGATAAGACCAGTGGCAACCTTAAGCAGCTAAAATTACCAAAGATATTGTCATAATCGGAGCATTGACACTATGAATCAGAGACCTGGGTGCGTCGATCTCACTCCGATTGAGGGGTTATCACCTTCTCGCTGTCCGGCAGTCCATTGGGTTCCCCATGGAAGATCCGAAGGCCCTCCCCAAAAGCCCTTGTCACTGCGGTCACCAGAGCCATGATGGTGTCCAGCTGGTTGATGAGCAACCAAGAGATCAGGATCAGCATAACGATGGCCAGGGCCGTCACTATGAAGCCCGTTATCTGGAAGATATTTTGACAGTTGCTAGGGGATCTGGGAGGAGACGTAGCCAAGCGAAACTACAGACCCCGGCCAACACGCCCTCGGACTTCAGGTCCTCAGTCGACTGACGCCAGTGAAAGGAACCACTCTCCGAGACGGCGCGGCTCTCGCGTAAATGCACCGCCTTATCCTCGGATTGAATCACCGGGGCAAGTTCTTCCGGTTGGTATGTGCTTCCCTGCCTGGTGTAGCGGAGTTCCATGATATCCATAGATTCATCTGTATTCTTTTTTAAGGATCGTTTTGATCTCCTCATGGTCAGAAATTCACTGACGGACGATAACTCCGGGGTCCGTTTCTCCAGCGACGATAACTCATCCGGGGTCCGTTTCTCCTGCGGCGGTGATGTTGGCGGTATCGATACTGGCGTTACCGTAACTGATGGTTCCGAAACTAGTGGTTCCGAAACTAGTAGTTCCGAAACGCGTGGTGCCGAAACTGACGCATCCTTTTTTCTCTTTTTGAGCGGCAGCGGATCGTCACTAGTTCCAATGCCCTTCGACTGAAACTTATCGGTCGAAGCATCCCGGTCGGAGCTTTTCGGCTCGGATCCGCTTACAGGTGCTGTCCAGACACTAATCTCGCGCTCCTCGCGCGTCTCCCGCTCCTCCAAGGATGTTTCGCTATCGTCGGCGGACGACTTGCGCTGTCTGGCGTCCGGCTTTTTCCTGGAGCCATCCATGTTTGATTCAATTCAGCTGGCTCCACGAGAGGCATTTTTCGATTTTCGTAACTTACACATAAAACTAGAATGCCTGCTCTGCCTCGACTTTTCTAGAGCTGGCCTCAACATTTTAAGAATCTCCAGGGACCGCCAACCGGTTGGCGAAAAGTGCTCCAAAACCAACAATTAACACTCTGCCAATTAGAGTCATTGCTACAACGAATACCGTGAATGCTTAAGGTTTTTATGGACAGACGAGCATAATTTAATTTTGACACCGAAAAGGAAGCTCAGCGACCGCGAACCGAGTGCCTGGTAGGTCAACAAGGTTTTGTTAGGCCAACGATCACGCAAGCCCTTAGATTCAATATGTATAATTTTTCTTTTTTCCTTTAGTTATATTTATGTGTTGCAAACATAACTAATTTTTCTGTTATTATCTCCGACAGCGCACTTATCTTTACTATTTAATTATTTCTTAAATAAAAAAATAATAAAAAAACGATAGCGGGTCGGTTGTTCGGCATGTTCTACTAAAGTCTATTGAACTTTAGAAAAAAAATCAAACTATTTTGACGCCTAAAGCGGTTGTAGATATCCAATAAGCAATATAAACTTGAGAAAAAGTTATGCATATGATGGTTAACTTTTCGTAAGGCTAAATTAAATGATTACAAGAAGGCATTTGGTTTTTTGTAAGGTGTAATTTTATAGCATAATTCAAATATACGTGGTTCAATAGACAAGGATTTAAAAAGTTCCTTTGAGACATATTTATTCGATGTAATAAAAATCCTATAGACTCTTACTTTATAAAGCACAACACTTTATAATGTAAACAAACTCCTATTTGAATATTGCCGAACCAACTAATGATTTTCCATACACTATTTCGTAGCTTTAAATCAAATAATCATAGGTCTAGGCTGCACCCAATCTTTTGTAAACGATCGAAATTATTTTAGGCCTGTAAACCCCCTCCAACCGTAAAAGCTTATCGTTTGATAAACACACTCACCTTGGGAAATCCTTATCGTGGCGCATTTTGAGCAGCAGGGCTGGGTCTCCGGCGGTCGGGTCGGCGCTGACGGATCGCTGCATCTGCTGGGGCACCTGCGGCACCTCGGCCAGCACCTCGGAGGCGCTGTGCTCGATCTCGTACTCGCCAGCATGGGGGTCCGCCTCGAAGTCGGATATCTGGTCCACCTCGTCCTCGGAGCGCACCTCATCGATGCTGGTGTGGGTGACGCTGTCGTTGGGGCTCTGACTGCTGGGTATGGAGCTTCTCCGGTTACCGCCGCCCAGCCCCAGGAGGCGGATGCGACGCGGTGGCGTGGGCGGTGGTGTGCCCTTCGCCCCGGCGACAAACTCCTCAAACGAGGGAAGGCGCCGATTCTCGAGGAGTTTGAGACTGTTGCGCTCTTGCTTCTGATAGCAAATATTGGTCTTTTGTGCCTCGAAGCGGTGCACCTTCTCGCGCACATTGAGCCAGGCGGGATCCGGGGTGGCGGGGCTATTTGGGCTGTGTGGAGTCTGTTCCGGCTCCATCTTGAGCAGCGAACGGCGGTTGAAGGCGCTCTCAGTGTCCGAGTTGACCGAGTAGGAGAGCTGGAACGAGCTGGAGCTGGAGCTGGAGCTGTGTGCGACGTCGCCGGAGTCCGGTGGGCTACTAACGGTGGCGCTGGAGAGACGCTCCTCGGACGCCGCCTGCTGGCTCATGCGGTGACGAGAGTTGCGTTTGTTGAAGTTGCGGTTGCTGAGGTTTCGCTCCCGTCGGAACGGCAGCGGACTGAGATCTTCGTCGGCCATGTTGGACGCCGTTTTCAGTGATAACGTCTTATCAATGGGGTTCTCTTTAGTTAATTATGCTTGCCTCAATTTCAAACGCAAGTCTGATTTTCTCACTGGAACATGTCTCTGAGCAGTGTCTTTTTATTCTCCCGAAACGCTCCCCCGCCGCTTCACTTTTGGCCAAGTTTTTTAGCGAACAGCAGTCTGTTTTTTTGTCACCGACTCGCCTGAGTATATACAAATTGTTTATCTTATTTTGTTGTTTTTAGAGCGTTTTTTTTCGTGGCGAAACACGTATTTGTATCGCTCAGAGTGCTTTTTTTGCCTTTGCGTTCGATTCTTATTGCGCTGCAAAAAAACATACAATTGCAATTAAAACGCTTATAAATAAAATTAGAAACCAAGTTTGCATGGTTAATTAGACATTTTGGGCTGTCAAAACGGCTGTGAAAACGAAAGAACCCTTTAAGTATTCAACTTAATTGTAATCACAAATTAAATACGGCCTTGAGGGGGGTTGTTTAAACAATTATTTGACCAATAAACTGAGGTCTTGTATAAGACAATAATCTATGCAGATGCTCAAATATTTGCATACGGTTTAAAAATATAAAGCAAGCGATTTGCATATATGACAGATGACGTCAAGTTGTCTGAGGTTCGTGACGGCGGAAAAAGAGCGGAAAGAGGGCGAATTCCACTGTTTGTATTCTTTGGATAGTTAATTAGGTGTGACGTTCATTTGGTTGTTTCTGCTTTTTTATTTGTTCAGAAACAAAAACAAAAGGCTAGTACAAATGAGGCACAACATCGGGTCGGCGATGAGGAGGAAGTGCAAAGTTCCCTCCAACAAAAGAAAGTAACAAACTCGCTGAAATGCATTTGAAATCCGGAATCGTCGAGTAGTTGTCATGGAAATCGCATCTCGAATATGTGAGCTTTGACAACATGCATCTAATTTAACTTCCTAACTTTTAATGATTATTATTTTTAAAGGGAAGAGTATTTGAGCGGAGAGCAGGCTTTGAAATCAGCTTTAAAGTTTAGTTACTTTCCCTACGAGGCTTAACGCGTGATTTCTAAATCAGGAAACACCAAATTCGTTGTTCGTTTTCAAATCTATATTTTTTTACCAATAAATAAAATGGATGGCCAGCGGGTGAATGTCTTGGAAATCATCAGAGAGCTGGAAAACGCAGGAAAGATCGACATAATCCTTCACATCGCCAAGTCCAAAAATGTCGGGTTACATGAGCTGCGCCAGTTGCACAACTCAGTGGAAGCATCCCTGGAGGAGGATCTCCGGGATGGATTAATCACCCGGCAGGACGGCCTTTATTCGCTAAACAATGACAAGGAACCCGAAATTCCGGATAGTCTTTTAAATCTGGCCAGAGATTGATATATTTGCAAAAGCAGCAGCCCTTATTCGACCCAATTGTAATGTCTCGGAGTATATTATTGACCGTTTGGATACAGACATAAAAATAAACAGAAGCCGCAAAATGCATAGTTTGAGCTTTTATGACCCAGTTTGATTAGTTACCAGGACCTATCAATACCCAGTGCGCACCTTAATTTGTTCATAATCTTATCTAGAGCGCAATGTTTATTATACAACCCTTTTGTGACATTAATAGCCAGAATGCAGTTCGACTGAAGAGTATTTATCACAAGTGATTCAGTGCTGTCTGCTCGAATAGCTGCAACTCGTAAGCCTAGGTCATTATGACGGAATTATGACTGAATGTGTGCCTGAATGGCTATGAATTTTTTATGGTAATCACTCTAATCTGCCAAAAGAGCTGCAAGCTTCTTAGGGGGTTTTTTAATCGCTATTTATAGACTGCAAACTGGTTATAGCCGCCTAATTGGGCTTTAAGCGGCGTCACATGCAAGTTCGTTTTATTGTGGTCAAATTCGAGTACCCCTTGCCTCTCCAGGTGTGTGGATTGGCGCTAATGAAAACACTGCACCCTATATTATATACCTTTTCTCTGCCAGATAAGATCTGTGATGGGGAGATGCTGACTGTGCACTTTACGGATATCTCACACTCGATCGCGCCGCTATCTTTTTCACACTGCCAGACCCAGTTTTTATCGCACCTTTCATATAATGTTTGAATGGGCTTTAAATCCACTTCTAGGAATTTCCGGCCCACAAATAATCGGGAACTGGGGGGAAGTTTTTGTGTGTTTTCCTATCTAAATGGCGCACTGATAGGACCACCAATAGTTGTGCGAGAACCTTGAATCAAAGAACCAATTTGATGATATGTGCTCCACGCATTTGCCTTTCGCCGCCGCAAACGATTGTGTGACAAATGCAAAGTCAGCCCCAGTTGAGGGCTGTGCGGCTGTTTAGTCAGCCGATAACAGAGATACAAATGGGAGAAACACGGCAAATAGAACGAGAATAATGGCCAAAAGTGGAGAAAACGCTCGGCACTGACTAGTACGGGCTAGTACGACTAGCGTTGGCTGGCAAAATGTACGAACACACACAATTTTCTAAAACAGATTTATGGCTGGCAAAAATTCCATGAAGTTTCGAAGAATGTCGGCATTCGCTCCACTGGATTTATGATTGAATTGTTTCGGATTGCGCACAGTTTTACCGCAAAATGTCACATTCATTTGATCTATTAGGTTTCAGGTTTTGATTTTTGGTTTTTTGATTTTCATAATTCGTGGGCACGTGTTAATGAAACGGTTTTGTAAGCGCGTTTGGGGTTTATGGTTTCGCTGCTTGCCATTTGAGACTTCACTCACATTTGCGGGCTATCTTTGGGGGACGATTTGGGGCCACGCTGCGTATACGCAATGTCCCGCTTGGCTTGGCACAAAAACCGCTCCTTGGGGGCGGTTGCCGGAAGTTAGACAGAGAGGGAACAGCGCTGGCGACGGAAACCGAAACGTAAGCGTTCGCTCACCTGCGCACTTGATTTTGCACTGAGCGCCAAAAAGCAAAATTCGCAGCGAACAGTGCAGCCGCAGCCCCGAGCCGTGTGGGAATTATTGCCGCGCTCGCGATCGCTTCGTGTCTCAACGGCCAAAAGCTAACAGCCAACTCTCCCGCTCGCCTGCCCGTCTGGTTTTAACTGTTTGCCCCTCGACGAGTTGGCCATAATCATTTTTTTATGTGCTCGCCTTTTTTCTTTGCGATTATTTAGATTGCTCTCTCGGCTTAGCGGTCGCGTTTTCCACAGCAAATTATTGTCATAATTCCGCCTGCTCCGCCTCCTTTCGGTTCGTTTCTGCTCGTTCTTTGTGTCGTTGCGGCATAAATTCTTAATTAGTCCGCCAGCCAAGAAGAAATACTGGAACACCTGGCCTGCATGGCCCAAAGATTCCCAAACAAGCCACCCAAACTGAGAATCCAATTCGATTTTCCGCTCTCAAAAGAGACCCCACCAATTCGATTCAAAACAAAACAGGTCTGTGGTTTGTCACTGATAAAGTTAGGGGATTATGGCGCAAACTTTTTAAGAGCTTAAGGCTTTTTAAAGACAAATGTTCTGACTATGCAACTTGTCATTAAAAACCTTTATGACCAGCTGTGATCGTCAGAACACACTTGTAGAAGATGTCCCGGGACTGCATGGCTTAAAGTTTCTGTTTGCTAAATGACTGAAATTGCCACTTGATTACCGAAAAGTAGGATGGCCTGCATAGCTCAAACGTATCACAACCTCGCCCTGTATGTACGCCCTCTGATTTGTCACTTAATTGTGCACTCCTCGGAGTGTTTGAAATTTCCGCTTAATCGTTTGGGCGTCGGTGGCAGCGGCAACGAGCACAACAACGCAGGTGATTGCCATATCTTATCATCGGCGAGGTCTGCGTACATACTCGTATACCCCGCAATCGAAACCGCCAACACGCAGTCGCATTAAAGGCCACAAATCGGTTGGTTTTCAGCTTAATTCACCGAAAACTGATGTTTTGTTTCGGCTTTTTGCCCGAGACTCTTTAGCTTTTTGCACTTTTCTGCTTATCTTTGCGCATTTTCGAACGTACTTCGCCCCGCGAACGAGAAGCGGCCAATTCGTTGAGAACACTTCCCAGGCAGTTGCTCAGGTTTTTCTACTGTTTTGGCTTCGGGGGAGTCCCATGAGTTTTGCAAGCTGGTGAAACGCAAAGAATTTCGCTCCACGGAATACGATTTGGGAATCACATTGGTCCTCAACTGATATCAGTTATATATAGAGTTGAATTGGGGTAATACACTTAAGAACCAATCAAAAGTTTTATATTTTTATTGCAATGCAAGTTTTTAGCTTCAATAAGGATGATTAATTAGTTTAAGAGGATAGCTATTTCTTCGGTTTATAAAAAGGTTTTTAGGAACTTAAATTCATAGACTTTTATATTAAAAATAAAACATCTAAGCCCTAAGTTTGCTCTTAGTTTTATACTTTTTGTTAGCTTTAGATAAATAAATAAATCATAATTAATAGATATTAATTTAATTTAAAGGAACAAAGCCTAATCCCGGTTCTGTTCTTTGTATTAAGTGATTTTTAAAACCAATTTAGCATTAAATAAATAAATTCAAACAAATCTTAAGATGATGTATTTTCCCAACAAAAATAAAAACCCATATTTCTAACGACTTTTTCAATTCGCTTGGAGTTTAATCTGAATTCGCTGTGGTCAGCGTGGTTTCACAACCACACGGGTTGGGAAACTCGGCTAAGGCAAATTGGTTACCTAGCCAGGTTGCACACCCAGTATAATTGTATCCAAGATAGAAACCAACAGACACTTCATTTTTTAAAATTTGTAACGGACAAAATGTGATAAGCAATTAAAAAAATATATAAATCAATACATGCATGATAATTTTAAAAAATATTTTGATTTACATTTGTATTAAACTATCACTCATATAATATATTTATTTATTTAAGTGTTTAATTATTATACAAAGTGATAGAATAACTAAAAGAATGGAGTGCTAGCTACTAAGGCCATCGACTTAGTCACTGATATAAACAAAGCACGGCAAGCGAACCTGAGCCTCCCACACCACCCAAGATTCCAAGATGCACTCGCATTTCGTCGCCTGGCACCGACAGTTCGGCTCAGTCCCATGCAGTTCCGTTTAGATCGAACGATCGATGAACGCACAGCCAAGCAAAGTCCATGTTGGCGTTTCGAATTTCCTGGCGTCGCTAATTACCGATTTCCGATTAAATGTTTATAGCAATTGGAGTACGGGTATTTTGTTTATGATTTGGTGCAGCTGGCGAGGGAGGCTTTCATAAACAAAGCTACAGGAAATTTACTAAAAAGTGCGGGCAAAACTGCACAGGCATGGCATTTCTTATTTCCCACATTCGATTTTTTGCTGCTCCACTTTATTTTGAATAATTATCTGAGCAATTTACTTTAAAAAAAAGGGTCCAATGCAATTATAGTATTTACATCAATTTTTAACGGGAAAGGTTTTTATATATTGAAAACTATGGAAAATCAATTAAAAAGTAGGGATAAAGCTGCACAAGCATGGCTTTTTATACCCGGTTCTGTATTGAATTTTTATACCCGGGGGTGTATTAAATTAGTACGAATGTATGCAAAAGGAAGAAGGAAGCTTTTCCGACCCCATGAGTCCATATGAATGCCTATATTTTTGAGACTATAATAGGGAAAACATATTGCATATTGAGAATTTTGTGATACCAGTTCAACGCAAGTTTATTTTAAAAGTCCGCTGCCACAATTTTAACTCTAGAGCAGCCATGGGCAGCCTTTGGCTCTTTCGGCTCCCAGTGCTCCAAAAAACAAAATCATGTGAATGTCTCGAAACAATGGAATCGACATGCCAGTTCCCAAGTTAAAAATTTGGGCCCCTCGCTGCTCTAGAGGCACTAAATTTGGATGGTACATTGGTAGAGCTAATATCTATTTGTAGTAGAGCCAATATCTATCCCGAGGCTTATATAAAAACTTAATTGCAATTGCTCTAGTTTGTTTAGGATTTAGTGCAGCTGCCGAGGGAGGTTTCTATGAGAAAAACTAGAGGAAATCCACTGAAAAGTATGAACAAAACTGCACAGCCATGGAAATTTTTTGGTTTTTGACTATTCTTCTTTATTTGGACTCATTATTTAAACAATTAACTATGAAAAGTTGGAAGTAAACAAGAGTTGTTGGTCACTAAAAGCGCCAACAAATATTTGCCACTTTTTTTTGCTACTTTAATTGGCTTAAAATTGAATACTCTTCTGAGAAACAGACAAAGAGAGCAACAACGATAAAAAGAGAGGTCTGCAAGAAGTAAATGAATGCTTGCAAAAACCGAATTCCATTTTAGGAATTCAAGCCTAGAATTTTGCATTCCACCTAATAAAAATACTGATATTTGTGTGTATGTGATCTAAATAACTGGTTAAATATGTTAACTAATTCATTAACAGTGTTTCCTTTGCACGCCCACTTGCTGTCTCCCTCGCTCTTGCTCTCTCCCACTCCCTTTGCCGGCCGGCATGCACTCACACGAGAGAGGCTCCAACTAAGCCCCTCTGCTCACCTGCGCCTCCCCCTTTCAATTGGTTTGGGAGAGTGCGAGAGCTGGGGGAGCGATAAATGGAATTGTACACGTCAAAAAACTTAGTTTACAAATTTAAACCATTTCATAGGAATGCATATTATTTTTAAACAATCATTTTCGCTTTGTATTGTATTGTTCTACAATGGTATATTGAGCAAGCCTATCCGAAAACTTAACTAATATTTTATATATTAAATACATTTCTAATATAAAGTTGGGATGTTAATATAATAAGTTGAAGTAGCAATTATAAAATTTGAAGGTAACCCTAACAACATTCTATTGCCTTAAAATTCCCTACTGCCAAATTAGTAAAGAATTATAAGTGTGACAGTTTCAAAGCAGTTGGAAAAAGTTGCAAACCGAACGCGTCAGAGAAAAGTGTCAAACTTGTAATTGTAAAGAAAGTATTTTTCTCCGTGCGATTGACTGAGAGTATAAAAGAAGCGCTGCCAGCGAAGTAAAGTCACTTTTCGTGCAATCGACGCTGTGTTCGGTTCAGTGTGACGGAAGCAGAACGGCGGAACGCTAATTGCCAATCTAGAGAACTGGGAGACCAGAAGTGCCCAAAGTTTTGGATTCTATCGCGAGGTAAGGTACTGGATGCCACCGCGCATCCGGATCAATCAAAGTGATAGAGCACAGTAGGACCCAGTGTGATGTAATTTACGCGACGATCAAAAGAGATCGGTGAAAAAAAAGCGAAAACGGATTAGCCTTGCCAAAAATTGGAAAATTGCATTTTCGAATCGCGAGGGGATCGGGGTAACGAAACTAAACGAAGTAAATGCGTTCGGTTTGGGTCGGTTCGGATCGGTGCTAAATTTAGTTATACATTCTAATTGGTCTCTGATTGATTTGTGGGTCAGTCGATTCGAAATCGAAAAGTTTTGAACTCGTTTCGCAGCCCCGCAGTTCGCGCAGATCTGTCGCCTAACTCGCAACTATCAAAAAAAGATGTGAAGGACAGGACCGACCAACCGACCGACCACCGACCACCGACCAGATCCCTCTTCTTCTGCCTCTCGAGAGCCGATCGATCAGATCGGCGTAGAATATAGAAACGAGCGAGCCACCTCCGTCGACCGTGGAGTGCGTGAACGTATTTCGAAGCGTGAGGTACTCGAGTCGGAACCATCCCCATCCGTACCCCTGCCGTTGTCGTAAAATAAATAAAATAAAAATCAGGCTTATATAACCCCAATAATCACGTCAAGCTGAAAGTTGAAATTGAAATAAATACCAGGCGATCCAACAGTAATATTTATAATAATCGGAGTGAACGCCTTG
The DNA here is from genome assembly GCA_021223825.1 of Drosophila ironensis. NCBI lineage: Eukaryota > Metazoa > Arthropoda > Insecta > Diptera > Drosophilidae > Drosophila > Drosophila ironensis. The sequence goes on along the minus strand of JAJJHQ010008063.1, from coordinate 844,489 downwards.
AGTTATCGCCGAAAGATCAGAGACTAGGGGTCTCAGACTTTCGAATACGTTTTAGTGATAAGACTCTCGACTACTCAGTTCTGTAGCAATCAAGAAAACCTGCCCATATGGCCACCGGTTGCACGTGATACCATTTGCGGCGTATTGACGTATTCTACGGTCCTTGACCCAATCTCATCTCTTGACTTTTCCCATGAACCGATCGCTTGGGGATTGGATAATCGTCCCTAACCTTTTCCCACGTTTAAGTGAAGCCATTATAGATGGCAGTGCTAGAGTGCCAGGAGATCAAAGAGCCAAAATAGATCAGCGAATCGAAATTGAATTAAATCATGACACCGAAACACAAGCAGAGCCAAAGGCAAAGGCAGACAGATACACCAAATTAAATTCAATTGAAGCTGTCGCGGTGACAAGTGCCAGGGACCGAAGATAACGCCGAAAAGTCAAATCGATTGTTGCAATTTGAGACGCTCGGAGGAAGAAGAAAATAAAACGAAAATTGCAGCGGAAGAGGCGGCCAATGAGGCATTACAGTGACTGACTGGGCGCCCTGCCAAAATCTGCCAGCGATGCATGGCGAGCACAATACAATAGCAGCCAAGATACAAAGATACTTGCTTGACTTGGGCGAAAACTGGTTTGGGTTCCACATGGCATCCACAGCAGGAGCAGGCCCTGCCCTGCCCTGCTCTGCTCTGCCCTGGACCCTAGCCCACGTCCAAATATTTGCAGAGCGAAAAGTGTTCAAGGGGCGTACTTAGCTTACAATTCTTCCAGCCGCGCCAACGCCCCAACAGATATTGAGCCAGACTTCGGACCCGGATCGAGGGACGGGGAGGGGGAGGAAACACTAAAGACTGCTCTGGTCTCTTTGATGTGCGTGGGTGTGTTGTCTCTGGGACAATCAATGCACTTCCGGCCGAGAGTCTTTAGGGAAAAATGCTCTTTTACGTGTATATGGCCCCGGCATTTCAAGACTAGATGTACTATATATTGCAATTTTATGGTAATTATCTTGTCAGTGAGCTCGCTTGATTTATTTGCCGTATTCTTGAGATACACACCAAATATGGCCAGCAAATAAATACTTTTGTGTTGTGCACTAGATCCAAACGAGTCTTGGAGAAGCTATGTATTTTGAAATCCCCACTCTCAAGGAGAATCTTCTAGGCCTTGCTGTATAGTATCTTAATTATCCTTATCACCTACGCATAATCTGACCCACTTCAGCGACAGAAGCTACAAACATTTATCACGTTCCGCTTATCGCACATACCAGGCTATCGACTGATTAAGGCGGTTAAATCTAGCGACAAACATAAACAACAGTCCCGATAAAGAATCGAGAAAACGCGACTAGGCCCGGTTATTTCGCAACGAAGTGAAACCAGTATCAATATCTATTCGCACTTTTCTTTGCAGGGAATTGCATTGAGTAAGCGCAGAGATGGCCGATGAAGCACAAGCACCACCAGCTGAGGGCGCACCACCAGCCGAGGGCGAGGCGCCACCACCCGCCGAGGGGGCCGAGGTAGCCGCCGAGGGGGGCGAGGCCCCGCCCGCAGAGCCCGCTGAGCCGATCAAGCACAGCTACACGCTCTTCTACTTCAACGTCAAGGCCCTGGCCGAGCCGCTGCGCTACCTGTTCGCCTACGGCGGCATCGAGTACGAGGACGTCCGCGTCACCCGCGACGAGTGGCCGGCCCTCAAGCCAAGTGAGCATCTCAGGAAGGCAGCACCCTAGCCGATCACTAATCCATGTATCCCCCGTATCCGCAACAGCCATGCCCATGGGCCAGATGCCTGTGCTGGAGGTGGACGGCAAGCGTGTGCATCAGAGCATCTCGATGGCCCGCTTCCTGGCCAAGACCGTCGGCCTGTGCGGGGCCACTCCGTGGGAGGATCTGCAGATCGACATCGTTGTTGATACCATCAACGACTTCCGTCTAAGTAGCGAACAATGTGTGCCTCAGTTTCATGTTCAGTGTCCTTGATTAACTCTGGAATTTTTAATGTATAGAAATTGCAGTCGTCTCGTACGAGCCGGAGGATGAGATCAAGGAGAAGAAACTGGTCACTCTGAATGCGGAGGTCATTCCATTCTACCTGGAGAAGCTCGAGCAGACCGTCAAGGACAACGACGGTCACCTGGCTCTGGGCAAGGTGCGTCCTGCCACCTAACGACTCAAACCAAACCAATGATAACCCTCGAATCGCTTTCCCTCCCGCAGCTGACCTGGGCCGATGTGTACTTTGCCGGCATCACCGACTACATGAACTACATGGTCAAGCGCGACCTGCTGGAGCCGTACCCGGCTCTGCGCGGCGTCGTCGATGCCATCAATGCCCTGGAACCGATCAAGGCCTGGATCGAGAAGCGCCCCGTCACCGAGGTCTAAGCACGCAGGCCAAACACGGAAACAAATCACTGCAGCACACTCAGCCACATCATGCACACAGAACAACCAACAAACCAACAAACCAACCAAGCAACCAACCGACCACCACATTTTGTTCCTTTTTGCAAAGGATCCGAGGAGCGGCGGAGGGACCCGTCGCACGGGGTAATTGAATCCATAGGGGTTTAGCACATCGTATTCGTTTTACTTTCTTCGTTATAATTCTCTTTGCATGGCGCTATATACGTAATATTTCGTTAGCTTCCTATGAAACGGTAATAATAATTCTTATTGCACAGTTTATAATATTTTTCGTTCGGCCAACGTTTCGGTTTATTTAGACAGCGCAAACGCTTACTATAAGTATGTTTAAAACTCTCACAAGTTGTTCATCTTTTAAAGGTATTCTATTATATTTAATTCACTGCTGAAAGCTCAAATCTCTGTTGAAGAAATGCAGCGAAAGCCAAGCTACAATTACAAAGATTTTTCGTTTATTTTCTTTATAATTTCGTCGATAACAAGCCCGCGGTCGCGCCCCACGAATTTTCTTCGTCTCATCCAGTTCCACAAAAATAAAAAAAGGAAAGACTCACAGCAATAGACCCGGAATGTTTCGAAATTACACCAAATTCAATGTGGAGAACGCAACAAACAGACTTTGACTGCCAAAATTTCAAATGCACCAAGCCATTTACACACATTCACACATATTATTTATACCAATTTGTAATTGTATACTTACTTTCACACAACACATTTGAATAAACTAAACACCTAAAAAAGGATTGAGCACATTTTTCGAAAGCACGATCTCTCGTTTTATTTAAAACTAAAGCAGCTTTAATGGTGTTGAGATGCAAATATGATATTTTCAATTGAAAGGAAAAGATCTATTTAAGGAAATGTTTAATCTTATGAATGGTTTTATGACTGAAATTAACAAAACGAAGCGGAAATCTTGGATGCATTTTGGAAAGAATCTGAATTTAAGCATTGTCGCAAGATTGAGATTTTGTAATCTTCCCTCCCTTGTTTAGTATATCCCTTTTTTTCCTTACAGCTCTTAAGTATGCATCATTTCTATAGCTCAGCAATGTCACAGGGAGATTCGTGTAAAATAAATGGGTTTTAATCGATACTAAAATAGCTATCGGCGAAGCGGGAAGAAGCAATGATATTCTCTTACCCCAATGGTTGGATAAAATTTCCGAAACCATAGTAAACAACGTAAAATAATAAAGTGCCAAAGAAAATGAAAATATTAAAAGTATTGCAAAATAATTTCAATAGATAAATGAATAATAAATCCGCATAAGGTTGAAATTACCAAAGCCGTAAGACCGTAAATTAAATTATACAAATGAAAGGAAACCTAAGATATTCAAAGTAATCTTTGTTAATTTTGGGGGCAGTTTTAAAATATACCAAAGCTTAAATTAACTTTGGAAATAAACATATTATTAATGAAACACCCACAAACTTTTTCTTTTTTGCATAACAAACATTTCAAAGAGTATATTTATTGGGAAAAGTAAACTTACCCAAGGTCAAATTTGAGTTAAAACAAGTAATCACATTCCGTGACAATATAAATGCACAATTGGTGAGGTTGACTCGCAGCTGTTACTTGTGCTTCCAGCTTGGCGGACGCTTCTCAAAGAAGCTGGCGATGCCTTCTTTGGTGTCGCCCAGCTGGAGGTTCTCGCACATCTTTGCCTGAGCCGCGGCAAACGCTTCGTTATCGGACATTGCCAGTTGCTTGTAATAGAACTCCTTTCCCAGGGCGATAACAGCCCGGCTTTTGGCTTTTATGGCATTGGCGATCTCAGCGACTTCCTTGTCCAGCTCCTCCGCCGGCACTGCCTTGGTCACCATGCCGGATATGTAGGCTTCCTCGCCGCTAATGGGCAGCCCCGTCATCAGCATGTAGGCGGACTTTGGACGCGACATAATGCGGGCCACAGCCACCCCGGGAGTGGAGCAGAAGACCCCAACGCCGGCTCTGAAATTGAAGGGTCCAGTTGAGAAGGATTTTTAGCTTGTAAAATTATTGCAATGCTCACCCAGGTGTGGAGAACTTGCTAGTCGTGGAGCAGACCACCATGTCGCAGGATACGACCAGTTGGCAGCCCGCGGCCGCCGCATATCCGTTCACCTTTCCAATCACCGGCACCGGCAGCCTCTGGATTTCCTTGATGATGTCGGTGAGTTTCTGGAAGACGCTTGTCTGGATCTCGGGGTTGTTGTGCAGCTCCTTGAGGTTGTGGCCTGCCGACCAGACCTTTCCCGGGGCCGTTAAAACCACGCAACGTAGGTTCACATCGTCCTTGTCCTTCACCAGGGCCTCCTGAATGGCGTCCATCATGTCGAGGGACAGGGAGTTGAGGGTCTTCGGGTGGTTGAGCGTTATCTCCCGCACTCCCTGCTCCTCTCTGACCAGGACCAGGTCAGAGTTGCCACTGCTGGCGGAGCGGAACACCTGTTGCGCCGCGTTTATCGCCTGTTTTGCAATTTGCATGGAACGCAACATGTTTCTGTTTGTTTTTATTTCGAGCTAGTGATGGCACTTGGCGGTCCGCGGGCAGTGGGTCATAAGATCAAAATACAATGCAAATATCGGCAAATATGCAAATATCCATATTGTCATTCCGTATTTTTTACAATCTTTGTAGGTATAAAAATGTCTTAGAAATATAATAGATAAGTTCGATAACATTGTTAGTTATTATAACAATTGGTAATGATATAAGGCTTTTACTATAAGCTATCCTTCTGTTTTCTTTAAATAAAATTTACGAATAAATTTCGTAAAACTTCGTAAAAGCTCGTGGTTGGTGCTATGTACATACATACATATGTTCCCGTCGCCACAGGTTTGCTTACTTAATTTGTCGACCTTGACCATAATCAGTTGAATGCCAAGCTGTGTCTGGAATGTTAATTGTTATATGCAGTTGTTGGAATTGAGAAAGGTATTTCTCAAGTTTCCATACCCAGAATTCATGCAAGTGCTATACGGCTTGCATTGAGGTATGTTATGTATTCATTACAATTTAAATTCACAAATACAAAAATCGCGTAGGAAATTTGTAATATTAATACATTTTTATCCATATTTACTGGTTTTTTCTTTGTAAAACATGTATGAGGGGACGTGAACTTGACTTTTACCACTTAGGAAAGATAATAAAACTCTAAAAACATTAACTTTTTATCTATGAAAAATTATATCCAAATCCATCTAAACAACTTGCAATTTGATATTTGCGCCGGATTTGTGTGAAAAGGCCCACCGTGCAGCTGTCTAATCGATACTCTTCGGCAATGTTGTGCCATCTCCAAGAGAGCGAGCCGCTCGGCGGCCGTGTTTCCATAATTGTGAGTTTTCGGTGCTTTCCTTTTGGCTTTTTCGCATTTTCAGCCGGACTTTAACTGCTTCCGAGCCGGATCGCACAGGTGAGTAAGCTCCACAGCTGGCATCGTCCTCGGCCTTTGTGCGGACGCAAAACAAAGGCTGCCTGCCCGCCGATCGGCCGAACAAACCCTCGGCCAGAACTTTATCAGCGCGCAAGCGATTTGTATTCGTCGCCCCACATTCGCTGACCCGCTCAAACGATCAGTTAGTAGATTGAGGCGCGCGAGTGCGGAACGATTTGAGCGATTTGAGCTTGACACTTCATAATCCAGTACAATCTTTCCAGCTGCCGCAAAATGCGTCCGTTCTCCGGCAGCGACTGCCTCAAGCCCGTGGCCGAGGGCATCAACCGCGCCTTTGGCCCCCGGGAGCCCTGGCAGGTGGCCACCATCACGGCCACCACGGTCCTGGGCGGCGTCTGGCTCTACACGGTGATCTGCCAGGACGAGAGTGAGTGCTCCTGATCATACGACATGAAATTTGGGCAGGGTTCGTGGCCGAAACTTTCAATCCAGCGAATTATCTTATCGGGCGCAGTGGGCGCGTTTTGCGGCACCTACCAGATACAGTGGGGCCTCCTTAAATCTAAGATATAACCTAAGATACAACTAAAATCTCCAAGAAGTCAAATTTAGGTAGCTATAAACTAATCAAGCCCTAATATCCTATTATATATTCAAGAAACATAAGTTCTTGAGAACCTCCACGAATTCTAGATGTCAGCAACTCCCAAACTTCTAGTCCCAATATCTTATCAATGGCTAAAGATATTTACACATCAACTATAGATTTAGATTGCTGAGAACTTCTTCGACTTCTTGGTGTCATGAACTCTCCAACCTCTAGTCCTAATATCTTATCGAAAATAAAAGATATTTATACATGGAATGTAGAATTAGATAGCTAAGAACTTTCACGACTTCTAGCTCCAAGTAACTCGCCCATGTACTTTGCGCCTTATGTAAGAACTTAATACCGATAGCCATGCACTCGTCGTGTGAGCCCCCAAACTTTTGGATTTAATCGAAAATGTGAGATTACCCTTAGATTAGTCGCAAACAGTTTGTTTGGACGTGTAGCAACGCGAAATCAATGAGATATGTATGCAAAGTTCAACAACTAAAGCCGATTAGATTAAGAAGACCCCCGTTTCCTATGAACTAATAGAACATTTACTCGTAAATAGCAAACAGAACTCTCCAGACTTCCCCGTACTTATGACTAATGCTTCGTAATTGAAAATCATTATTATCGGCATTTACAGAACATAGTAGGATATGATAAAACTCGATAAGCTATCGCAGATCAGACGGCTGTTCTCTAATCTTGAAAGCGTCTTTGTTTCAGTTTCTTCACCTCAAGATAATTCTTAAATTATGGTATATGCAGGCGATACTTCTTTGTTAGGCAAACTGTTGTTTACTGGGGTAATAAAAATACATAAATGCGTTTAACCCGCTGATACTAGAAAGTATTACAAGGTTTCTGACAAGCTACAACTAATCCACTTGAATTAATCCACACCCACAGGTCTCTACGTTCGCGGCAAGCGTCAGTTCTTTAAAATCGCCAAGAAGATTCCCGCCGTGCGCAGGCAGGTGGAGACGGAGCTGGCCAAGGCCAAGAACGACTTCGAGACGGACATCAAGAAGAGCAACGGCCACCTCAGCTACACCGAAGTGCTGCCCGAGAAGGGTCTCAGCAAGGAGGAGATCCTCCGACTGGTGGACGAGCACCTGAAGACAGGGCACTACGACTGGCGTGATGGCCGTGTGTCCGGAGCTGTGTACGGCTACAAGCCCGAACTGGTGCAGCTGGTCACTGAGGTGTATGGCAAGGCCTCGTACACCAATCCCCTGCACGCGGATCTCTTCCCCGGAGTTTGCAAGATGGAGGCTGAGGTCGTGCGCATGGCCTGCAATCTCTTCCACGGCAACGCGAACAGTTGCGGCACCATGACCACCGGTGGCACAGAGTCCATCGTGATGGCCATGAAGGCCTACAGGGACTACGCCCGGGAGCACAAGGGCATCACCAGGCCGAACATCGTGGTGCCGAAGACGGTGCATGCAGCGTTCGACAAGGGCGGTCAGTACTTCAACATTCACGTGCGCTCGGTGGACGTTGATCCGGAGACCTACGAGGTGGACATCAAGAAGTTCAAGCGCGCGATCAACAGGAACACCATCCTGGTGAGGCTAAGCACTTATAAGCACTTGGCCATAATGAGTTATACATTATAAATTGTCTCTTCTAGCTGGTTGGCTCCGCTCCCAACTTCCCCTACGGCACCATTGACGACATTGAGGCCATCTCCGCTCTGGGAGTTAAGTACGATATTCCGGTCCATGTGGACGCTTGTCTGGGCAGCTTTGTGGTGGCTCTGATCCGCAACGCTGGCTACAAGCTGCGCCCCTTCGACTTTGAACTCAAGGGAGTGACCAGCATCTCCGCCGACACCCACAAGTACGGATTCGCACCCAAGGGATCCTCGGTGATCCTCTACTCCGACAAGAAGTACAAGGACCACCAGTTCACGGTGACCACCGACTGGCCGGGCGGCGTTTATGGTTCGCCAACTGTGAACGGCTCCCGTGCGGGTGGTATCATTGCCGCCTGCTGGGCCACCATGATGAGCTTCGGTTACGACGGCTACCTAGAAGCTACCAAGCGCATTGTAGACACAGCTCGTTACATTGAAAGGGGGTAAGTTAGGGTTACAAGGAATTCTCAAAAAACCAAAGCTAACTAAGGGAATACTTTGCAGAGTTCGCGATATCGATGGCATCTTTGTGTTCGGCAAGCCCGCCACTTCGGTGATTGCGCTGGGATCGAATGTGTTTGACATTTTCCGGCTCTCTGACTCGCTTTGCAAACTTGGTTGGAACTTGAACGCCTTGCAGTTCCCATCGGGGTATAAAATTGTGACTCATCATTTGTAATTTAACGCTTAACCTGTATTCACCGTCTGTAGAATTCACATTTGCGTTACGGACATGCACACGCAGCCCGGAGTGGCCGATAAGTTCATTGCCGATGTGAAGAGCTGCACGGCTGAGATCATGAAGGATCCCGGCCAGCCCGTCCAGGGCAAGTTTGCCCTGTACGGCATGGCTCAAAGCATTCCGGACCGTTCGGTGATCGGAGAAGTGACCCGCCTCTTCCTGCACTCCATGTACTACACGCCCAGCCAGAAGTAGGCACCAGAGTCGGCCGAAATCTTTCCTCTACCCCTGTGCCGTATTAAATACCACCAAAAACCTTCCTCAAGCAATTTAATCTAGCCTACAATTAGTGCTGTAATCGAGGGTACAAAACGTCGCTCTGCGCGAAAGATATCTATTCAATCATCCCAACTATCAACATTTGTGGCTCTAAGTGCAATGTTATCGAAAAATTGTGTATCTATGTAACTTTGCTAGTGAAATAATAAAATAATTTAATTAATTTTGTATACTCATCGAAGGCAAAAACTTCATGCATTGTAGAGGCTGTGAACTGGTTTGATTCTGCTGAAGCTATTGTATCAAATTGCCTGGCTCTCGATCGATTTGTTAGCCATTATTTTATGTTTTGTTTACATTCCCCCCAGCAATTAGCCATAATTTCAGCACGCATGTGTGGGCTTCTGCAATCCGGTCCAATCTGATCTGGTTTGATATTTCTCCGCTAACGTTTTGCAGGCGTGTCGGCGTTTTGATTTAGCTGATATTTGGAAGTCAACCTTCCACAACCATTTCCTCTTGGCCATGTAATTTATGTGACGGCTGCTAAAATGGTCTTTCCGCGATGATGAATAGATTTACGACAAATTCCAATTGGAATAAATGTAAGTCTCAAGATCCTCAAAGAGCCGAGTAGTTAGTGATTTATATTTACAAAATGTAAGATCATCTTTTAAAGCAAGATATTCTAATCCGTATTTTCATTAAAATACCGGCTAGGGTGGCCTAAAAAAAAAAGACTCATATTATGCATGAAAAACATAAATAAATGATCAGCAAAAACACATTTGTCAACAGCTTGGCAAAAGCTCTTGAGACCTATTTGTTAACAACGAGTTCCGGTACCTTTGCCGCTGTTACCGTAGGATTTTTTATTTCTCCCCCAACGTTTTTCGGGGCTTTTGAATCTAATCTTTGGATAACCACCTGGCCCGCCCATTTCCTCTAGGTAATGAAAAGGCATCTCGCGCCTTCTCAAATGATCTCCAATAAATTTCTGCGGCGGAAGCATTTATTATGTTCATTTTTTGGGGGCACGCGTCAGGTGTCATTTGACAAAGCCGAACAATTTTTCGAAAATTATTAAAAATAGCCGAAAGCGAACAAGTGTCAGGCACAAAGGTGGCATCCATTTCAGGCTGCAACAAAGCCGAAACCTGTCACATTAGCAAACTCCCACGCTCGCCCCCTCAACTTCCTGCCCAGCCCTCCTGGACATCCCAATGCTTGTTTCTTATTTATACAATATTATTTTGTTATTATTGTTTGTTGCTGTGTTTGCTCCAACCGGGCCGGGCAGAAAAATTCGGCTCAAACCGGGTTGCCAAAAAGTGTGTAAAACGAATTCACTTGGCAATGTCGCAGCTACGACGGCGGCTACGTAAAGAGCGCCGTCGCCACCGACGCTGACGCCGACGCACCGCCGAGCGCAGGCGGAGCACCACCGGTGGTGGTGGAGCTGAGCGTTCCAGGCGGCGGCTCATTCGATGCGCGCTCGCTGAACCGCCGAGACGTTCGAGTTGCCAGCGTCGCGGGCGTGATAAAAATAAGCGTGGAACCAAGCCAATAAATACACCAGAAATCGGGGGGAAGAAAACCTGATTTCTTCTAAAAGTTGCATAAATAACATAATTCAAAATAAACCGCCAGTAGCTGCACTTTTTCCTGCTGATACAGCAGCGTTCGTGGATTCTTGTGTTGGAGTGGCGCCCGCCGAAGGGTTAATCCACTTTCCGCTTGTGTTGTTGTGTTTTTGTGCGATATGAGAAATGATATATGAGTATGATATGATTAAATTCACTAATCCATCGGAATTCCAATTACTTAACCGCTCTCGATCGAGGTAATTTTAAAGCAAGCACAATACAGCTGAAACAGTAACTCGACTCAGCTCGCGAGCGATAAGTTAAATGGCCATATTAAATGGCAATTATTTAGTCACCAGCAACATCATCATCATGAATAGTTCATTAGCGGGCTTGCTGTTTCGATAAGGTAAACATGCGAGTACAAAAATAATGGCAGAGCAAACAACCACCAAATTTGAACAGTGGACCTGGGGAAAACCAATAGAAGCTGAAACGTATTCTTTGGCAACAATTGGTTGGCAATATTTAGCAATTTAAACCGCTTGGATTAACCCAACCCATCCATTCATTTTAATTATTTATCGACCAATCCAGTCTACGATTTGAGTTATCTCGTGTGCCTTGAAAGAATACCCCGCATTGTATATTGGAATAAAGTTATCAAAATATAACTGCGGCACTCAAATTGGAATCCCATTGCCATTCCATTCCCACACAATATCCAAGGCTCGTATTATGTTTACATCTTGATATTTCCGACCAAAGCCAAACAAAGCGATAAGGCTTTTGGGTTGACGGGCACTTCTTTTTCGATTTTTGCCTACTATTATGTATTTTATCTTACAGATAAGATAGGGCAGCGCGCATACATCTCTAGGCTTTATGGGGGAAACATGCTCCAGTTTCGTCAAAACTTTGAGTTCGCTGAATTTTGCGATGGTCAAAATGGTTCGAAGCCTTTGACTTTTCCCCACATTCCCCAGTGTGTTCGGTCAGATAAAAACTTTTGGAGCCCACATGGCAACTCATGTGTGCATTTTTCACCATGGCAACTTGGCCGCCAGCCGGTCACAACAAGTCCAACCAATCCGTCCGGAGTTGTTTGCCACCCGACAACAATAACACGGGCAACCCCCTGTCCAAAGGACATTGGTTCCGCCGACTGGCCAGCTGGGTGCGGCTTTAATGCCTGGCGTCATTATACCATTTATAGCGCGTGTTTCCCCAGAACTTTCGCTGCTCCTTTCCGTGTTTAATCGATAAAGTGTAGGTCCACCTCGCCCTTCCCCAAGCCCGGACGCAGGAAACTCTGGTCTTTTCCCATTTTCATTTTGCCATTTGTGTGCTAATTGCAGATCGGGGCTAAGTAACTGATTTGCCTGACCGGCGAAACAGCAGTGGCAGAAAAAGTGGCAGTGCTGTAATGCTGTGCGGGCGGTGGCTCACACAGACAGCCTGTACTCGTATGTTAGCCCATTGCTTTGGGCTCGTTAAGTTTGCTGTTAATTATCGTTTGGTATTGCGCATCGTAGTTGGCAATTGAAAATGGGCTCGGAGTTTGTGTTGGTCGGGCAGGTGAATAGCTTTTGGGTGAGCCATCGAGAGACCATCAATTTGAAAGTGTATTTACACAGTTATTTGCAATTGTAAAAGATTGTAATATAATAATATAAGTGAAAGCAATTATGGCATTAGACGCTGATGGGCCCGTTCTTTAATCACTTCCAATAGTTGCCATAAAAGATCAATCTAGCTTTTAGCTGGTTTTATTAAAATCTCCCTTCACTTCCCCCTTGAAAATTGAACGTTTTGGGGAAAAGCAAAAAAACGCAAGCTTACGGGTATTTCATGCATATTTGCAACGCTCCAAAAAGTCCAATAAACGGCAATCACAAGCGGCAGCTGAAAATGCTTTTCCACTGCTCGACGGCAAAAGATTTGCATAAAAAGCAGATACATGTAAGCCAAGCAAAAACGAAAAACGAAAAACAAAGGCTTGTGCAATTAACATCAAACCCGAGTGGCTTAAGCATTATTGACAAAGTCCCTCGCTCGCATACACCACTCAGTTCTGATTCTAATTTCAATTCTAATTTGAAACTGAGATCCGAACACGCCTCTGGAAATGTGCTGTCTCGTTCCGAGATTCTGGGCAACCTTCACGCGAGTCTCCGAGACCGGCGTGACGTGTGACGACGACGACTTCTAAAGCAAACTCACCAGCTCAGATGATTGCCAAATGACATCAGCGCAGCCAGCTCCAACAATATAGTATAAATACAAAGCAAAGGCTACCGCGGGGAGGACTGTGACTACTTACGCTTCATGGCTTTCTTCTGACCCAGCGAAAGCTTCAAAATTAGCTAAAAACGTTGCATTAATTATACCGCAAAATGATTCCCCTGTTGATGATCGTCTGCGGTTAATCGCTTTGTTTGTAATTTGAGTGGCAATACGCTAACCGTGCGGCTTTTGCGGGTGTCGGGTCTCTTGTATCTTATTTTCCCCTTTGCAATCGATAATTCTTGGCAGGTTGAATTGCTGACAAATTGCTTGAAAACACAGTCCCAGAGTCGGAAAAACCAGCTTTAATTGATTCGACCGTAAGGCAAATGCTCATGTTGATCGGTTGGCACAATTACCTATTGATTTCTAATGCCAGTGCTATGCAAATAGGAAGAGCATATAGAGTGCAACAGTTCTTAGCAGTTTACGAGCAGTAAAATATGTAGAATACTCAATAGGTTAACACAAAATAAGGAGAATAGTTTTAAGAAATTATGAACCACATTCGGGCTATCTGGGATCAATGTAAATACACACTTATTTTATAGAAATGTACCCTTTCTGAGGGGAAACGTTAGTGGGTAAACAAAATATAAGGGACTATCTTATGTTGACTCTCATGCAATTGCACTTATCAAACAGGGACTGATAAAAGCGAGCTATAATGTGACTATGAAAACGAAACTCTTGCTCGCAAGGCACACACACATGCAAGTCGATAAGATTCCCTTTTCCCCATCCCAAGACCTCTGTAATCCGACACCTCCGGAGTCCAAGATTGCATCTCCACGTGACCTTCAAGCGCAACACAATGCAAGACACTCTTTCCACTGAAACCAGTCGGTCGTTCTGGGCCCCTTGTGTGGTGTGGTGTGGAGTGCGCATCTGTTACTGTGCCAAATCGAAAGTGAGGCGGAATGCTCGCCAACCGAGTGTCGCAGATACTTTTGAAGGTGAGCCTGTCCAAATGGAACGACAACAACAAACGCACTTGTTAGGCCCGAGACATGGAGGCAGTTTGACTGACAGCCAGCCGGTTGGACACTCGTTTCTTTGGCTTTGGTAACTCAAGCCCGTGCCTCTGGTTCAATGCTCTCGTTCTAGTTGAAACCTCTGCTCTGCCCTAGATTCGAGCTATTTGTGTAACTAAGTTAACATGGTCTCCCTCAAGCAACTCCCATCCCATCATCATCGCTTTGTCATCTTTTTAAATCGATCATCCCGGGCTTTGGGCTTCAATCCGCAGCGTGGGAGCTGCATGTGAGATTCAAATAAAGCAAGATCAAGATAGAGTTCGTCAACGTCTTGGAATGACTCGAGTGGGTGGCGAAAAACGGCGATGATGACGACGATGGAGAGATGATACAGCCACAATGGCTACACACTGGGATATTAATAAATAAATGTATTAGCTTAATAAGGAAACCTGTTTGAAAGAGTCGCAACACGACTCGGGTTTTTTGTTAATATACTTATAACTCAGCAACATCTCCGAAAACGCTTCCCGTCATCATCGTCGTGTATGCATGAGCACGCAACCCGATAAAAGAGGTCTCAGCTGGAAATTGCTCACTTGATTTTCCGGGCGGATTCAGAGCACGTCCTAGGGCCCTATCCCAATATGGTTGTCGCTGCGGGTGTATCGAGAACTCGTTGCGGAGCGGTGAACCTTTCAACTCGAATTATGCACAATAATCTTAAATAAATTTTAAGGCCTTATCTGCTCGCTCTATGCGAAGTGGCCCAAGAAAACGGGTAAATTGGTTTCTTGGTTTTTGGGCGGGGGAGGCGACTCCAGTTGAGTGGAGTGGAGGGGCATAAATTAACGCGGAACGCGCATGTAAAAATCGAAACGAGTTTATCGCCTCGAACCCAACAATTACCCAACAAACTTGTTCTATATAGCATATGGCGGCTGTCGCTGTCGATATGGATTTATAGATTTAGTTGTCACCAAACATACTCGTAGATATCGACAAGCTTGTTATTAGATTAGATCCAACATCCTCGGGCCCTAGAACAATGTATTGTACATGTATCGTTTGCAAATGTGTGGGGCGAATTGGCAACTTATTATAATGATTATTTGATTGTTAATGAGCTGGCTATTAAAAGTTTGGCCTTGAACGTGTGTTCCAAATCATTGATTATTTCTGGTCATTACTGTTGCCAAATCAAGTATAATTTGAGCAGAGCCCTCTCCGTTTTTCCGCCACATAATTGATGTATGAAATTACCGAAAAAGAAAATCGTTAAAAACAATTTCGCTCTCAAGACTGTTTTTGATGTGCGAATTTGGAATTTTGAAGGCATTTTGTGGGAGAAATACTCGCAGACAAAAGATCTTCAATTGCTTTTAATGCCGACGCTCGCTCGGCTCACTTTCATTTTGCAATTAAGAGCTCGGTTCTTGGGCACTTTCCAGCTCAGTTTCAGTCCCATTCCAACTGCGAAGACACTCAAACGACGGCGAATCTAGAGGCTGACACGAATAGTTAATGGTAATTAATTGGCTTATTAGGGAAACCAATTCAATCACCCTAACTCTCACTCAGCCAGCCGCGTTCTCGTTTTTCTCCGCCGTATTTTTGCGATTGCGTGAGCCAAGCCCCAAAAGCGAAAAGCACAAAACCCCTTGCGAAATCGCAATCTATGTTTAGACGATTTCATCATATTCTCCGCTTTGCGTATTCGCTAGATACACGCTTCTGCTGTTGACTATTGCAAATTAGCTAATATGCGCTTAGCCGCATTGGTGAATGTTTGTTTCTCTGTTACAGAATGGTAAATATTTTAAGATACACCCTAGCTGAATAACAATAACCTCAAAGTTGCTTAAAATTCATATCTCACGCTCTGACCTTTGCAGATACAGATACTAACGACGACGATACGACAACGCCGAGGAGCAATCCATCTCAAGACTCCAATTGCAACTCCAACAGCAATTGCAGACCCGAAATTATATGCCAGCCAGCGCCGCATTTCCATAAGTTTTTGGTGGAAACCTGCAACTAACAAAGCGAATTTCAAATGTGAACCAATCACACAACAAAAGCAAAAGGCAAAAACCAAAAACCCGAGCGTGCATGAAAAAAACTGAAAATATTGTGAAAACTACGAAAGAAACATTAGGCAAAATTGTTTCCAAAGCCTTTTGGTGTGTTATTTTTGAAAGTGCAGTGAAAACGAAATATGATTAATTAGCAATGCGCCAAAATCATTAATGAATATTAAGTAAGGCACCGAAAAAAAAAACGGGGAAACCTTGCATGTGAAGCGATCGAGTGTGTGGCGCGTTTTAAACGCTTTTCACTTATGTACCTTACATCTCCGTGGGGCGGAAGCGATCTTGGCCAAATTAAAAGCGAGTTCATTGCATAAATTTCGCGAGTGTCAGTGCCTGTGAAAATGGCCACATCGGAGCAGAGTAGGAGGCCCCTGGAGGCTATCTTCATAGCCACACCGCCGCGCACACCGCTGCTGCACCACAACTCGCTGACGCGCACCACCACTCCCCGGGAAATGCCCACCATGTACCACTTTGATTTCGGTGAGTCCGCAGCCAATTATGCAGTCCTAGGGTTAACAGCTTATCGATGAGAGTTCTCCGATTGGTAAAATCCACACACTCGCGTGAGGGGCACATCAAAGTGCGGCTAATATACAAAATACTGAAATATTCCGGCAACTTCCGCGCAGGCGAACAAAATCTCGCATGAATAAGAAAACGAGAAAACCATAGACACTTGGCATGCAGCCCCGGGCAAAGAAACTCCAACTGTGTTGGAGGAAGTGTTTAGGAGACCACTTAAAGCCAATAAAGCAGAGAGTTGGTGTTGGGTTGGTGGAAAAGGGGGACCTATGCATTTATAATGAACCCAATAAGCCATGTAGTCATTTTTTATGATCAGGTAAACATGAAATTCAAATAAAATTGAAAACATATTAAGGAGATTTTTGTAAAATGCCATAAAATATGAAAGACGAGAGGCAGGAAATTATTAATTACCATTGCCGTTGACATTGTATGAATGAATGATTTTATGAATGAGCATAAAAAACAAACATTTTATGCGGAACTAACGGATGTTGATAGACCTAACCATATCCAAGATTGTCAATGAAAAATAAACAATAAAACTTTAATTATACTATATACCATCCATCAAAAATCAGCTTTCTATCCAAGTTCCAGATGACATCAGTTATTATTGCAAATAATATACAGAACGTTTTTGCGAAAAAAGAAAAGAAACAAAAAGCTCTCAACCAAGCAAACACACACAAAACGTGAAAGGCATTTCAACAAATCTACACAATAAATACAACAAACACTAAAAAATAGAAGCCAAGCAATTGACAACAACAGCAGCAACTGACATATCTATGTCAATTTCCATTTGCAGTAAACAGCCAAAGAACCAACCAACGAAAATCAAATAAGTTTTAATTAAATTAAAGACAAGCCCAAAACGAGCCATTCCACCAAATTTGGATCGCGCAATGTTTTTGCGCAGTAATCGAGAATAATTCAATTACAGATGGGGAAACAAAGAGCTCAGCTTGAGTTATAGCCCATAATCCATATGCACATGCCAGTTGGCGATAGTTTGACAGAAATCGGGCGTTTCTATGCCGATTCAGGCATGTCAGTCACGTCTGGCCGGCAGATTTGCGTGCCAGTTTTAACAAGTAAATTCCGATAATGCCAATAAATATGCACAAAAACTATTCCAGTGTCACCCTGCCGACTTTTATGGGCTGTCTTTGTATATAAGTTAATTGTATATGGCCCAAACGGTCGCCAGTTGAGGCTTTTGACCCACTTCCCTCGACCCACTCGCAAATGACTTCCCTCTGTAGTGTAATCCATTGAATTTCCTTGACATTGAACCACATTTAGAGCCGCAGCTTGTTTGCCAGTCTCATTCGAACATAGAACGGACTCCAAAGTCAAACGGATCCCAACCAGTTTTATATTATTGACACTTTGCACAAAAGTATTTATCGTCTGGCTTGGGCTTGCAAAACCAGTTTGCCCAGGCCTTTTGCCAGTCATTTCGATCGATTGTTAGGGATGGCTTCTGCGATCGCCAGATTTGTCATTGATCGATTGCAGTTTCCCAATTAATTGACCAAAAAAAATACAAATTTATGTCTGAAATAAATGCGAATTACAAGCTTTGAAAAATAAACAAACAAAATAGCAGCAACTGCGAAAAAGCTTTACCTAAGCTTTGCCGCCCAACAGTGTTGCCGTGCGCACATTTGAAAGCGTAGTGAATTTGGGAGTTTCAAAAATTGATTTGAAAAAACCTCTAACAGCTAATAACCCCACAATTTGCCAGTTTCCATAATTGATTCCCATTATAAAACATTCTAATTACCTCAAATAAATTCCACTAACAAATTCAAATGCGAATTAAACACCTTGGTAATTGAATTGAATTGTTAATCGATCGAGTGTGTTCCAAATCGAATTTAAAATTACCTACCTCAATTAACGGCCCGAAATGCAAAGCATACGCTACAGATACACACACTCTCGAAATAGTTTGGGATACAAACACCGAACAATAAGTATTTCACACTTTCTAAAAAGCAATCAGCACTGCCAACAACAAACAAATCAACTTCAATTTGTTGCAACAACATCGAACTCATTCGCTTACAAACAGAACCGAAGACAGAAACACAAAAAACTTGGGGGAAAAATTGGAAGCCGGGGGGAAAATTGTGCAATCCGCAAAATGCGTTCGATGGAAACAAACACAAGCTGAAAACATACATAGATGGAAAAGCGAGGGGGAAGCGCCAATGAACTGAAATGGTTTCATTAGATGATCAGGGCGCGATACGGAGCAGGCGGACGAGGCGGTACTACTGGAAGAAATAGAACTTAATTAGTGGAAAATACGGCAGCCTTATGTTGCCGATATGTGAGGTGGTAGGAGGGCGAAGTGAGATAGTTTTTCGGGGAGCAGAGGGGGCTAAGGGCCACAGAAATGTCGCCAAGATGCACTAGTGTAATATTTATAGCCCATTGAAGGAGATTTCTAAATAGGGAAGTGGAATTTTCTTCGGTTCATTTGAGGTAAGTCCTCAGGCAGATTTATCTTTCTTCAGATGAAAACAAATGTTTTCCCTCGCACTACCAATTTTCATAATAAAAATAATTAAAAAGGACTTCTCTTCAGGAAATATTAAATTGACATAATTACATTTATGTAAGTCCAAACAAATATTATAAATTTATATATGTAATGGATATTTGCCCAAAATTTATCCCAGTGCAGGGGAAATATAAAATTTTAAGTTCACTTTGAAAAATAGATATATTTTTTCGGTCGTGTCGCCGCCTTGCCCCCAAAATGCCATCCACACATCATCTAGAACTATGACTATTTATACGCACGCGCCCCTTTTATTTTTCACTATCTCTCACTTTCCTGAGGGCATCTGCAGGCAAGTTGCTGCTCCACCGTGAAAATCGCCAGAGCGAGATATATGCAACAGATCGGCCTATGTCTCAGATGGGCATCCGCATATGCAACTGCAACATTTTTCTATTTTCGTTGGCGCTCTTGAAGCGTGACAATTATCAGAGATTATCCGAGGCTTGGTGGCAAGTCAAAGTCGCGACGCGTGGGCCCCGAAGCGACCACAAACGATGCCGCCTACGCCCCCCATTACCGCCCTCCTCCCCCTCCCCACGATTTGAAGGGGAAGTTGTTGGGTCGATAAATAAAGATATAAATATAAGCAACCGAAAGAGTATGGGGGCCCGTTCAAGTTCATGACTTTAGCATTTATGTTTCCTTCTGCCTTGCCACGTGCAAAAATCAAAACTTTCGGTCTCAAGTCAAGGCAACTTGCATAAGAAGACTGCTCCTCGGGGCCGGTGACGTCATGTCTTCAACTCGAAACGGGTGCTGCAATGCAGTATACACATATTGTGATTTATGGCATCAACAAATGGAGATCGTTTGCCCCGAAACAGCGATGCTCAAAAGTGCATTCGCATTTCAATTAAAATCCGAGAATCGCAGCGCGAAAAGCGCTGCAGCGAAGAGACAAATACGGAGAAGTTGTCACCACGTAGGCGATCCACGAATATGGAATGCTCTGCAAGGGAGAAACCAGCTCTATGGTCCAGTCCAGCCCAAGGCCAGTTTAGCATAAATTATAGCCTCATAGCAAGCTATTTGGCAAGCCCCAAATGGGGTTTTATTTGCGACTTTTAAACGTTATTATTATTTCGACTTTTTAGGGATGATATTAAAATTCAAGTCCCTAGACTATGCATTAAAATCGTGTTTAACAATGACTTATCCCAATAAATTTTTGGACTATGACAAGCTATAAGCACATTTTAGTTGGAGATTATTTTAAGGTTATTGCCAAGTTCTAGCTTGTCCTCTCGGGTTCCAGAGCATTCATATTTTGAATATCTACAGTTTCATTTCCATTGTCTCAGAATAAAGGAATAACATAAAGCCATCCACTAAATACTTTGGTTAAATAAATCCCTTTAGTANATATTTTGAATATCTACAGTTTCATTTCCATTGTCTCAGAATAAAGGCATATCATAAAGCCCGCCTTTGGTTAAATACTTTGGTTAAATAAATCCGTTTAGTAAAGATATAGGCTTTCAGATACTTTATTTTGTGTACAAGCAACGCTGAGGTACAAACTTGAAGATACAGCCGAAATGCCCGAGATTTATTTGCCCAAAGCCATCCAAAAGTGTCCTACAACTCAGCGACCAGCTGTTTATTTATGTGAACCGCATGCAACACCCAATGTTGCTGAGGTCGACAAATGTTGCCGATCGCCTTTGCCACTGCAGCAGTTGCAACTTCAGCTGCGTCCACCTTTTTTGGCACACTTATGCAACTGTAAGTGATGTCTTTCATGCACCAAAAGTGGACATAATTGCTCATGTGTGTGAGTGGGCTGGGCTGGGGGGCTACACCCATTCCCATTAGCCAGGAAATGGGCGCTCTTTGAAGTCTGTTAACTGATTGACTGGCGTCTAGCGAGAGACTAGCGAGGGGCAACCGACGCGTCGGTTGAGATTTCAATTTAGAAAGATGCGGATTTGCCATTCGGGAGGGAAACAAAAAGGAAAATCCGGCCGGCGAGCGCCCAAGGGTTCAGCAACATTTCAAGTCGCGGCGGCTTTAAATAAATCAGCCGTGAAGACAACGCAAACAAGAGAAGGGAAACCGTCGGCAGACAGACTGCACTCCGTATAGAATCGTGGCCTTTGTTGATGGCAAACAGCTAAAAGCAGCAGCAGCAGCAGCAACAACAACACCCACACCCGCACCTAAAAAAAAAAGGCAACTCAAAGCCAAAACTGGAGTGCAACTATTTTTAATTCCATGCAAAAAGCGCGCGCGCTGGCAACATGTTGCTGGCAGCAAAAGTTTCGAGTGAATGTTGCCGTGAGTGTTGCGTGCCGCAAGAAACTATATAGTTTTTGATTCAGTTGAAAACGAGAAACCGGCGCGTGAAGTTCACATCCGAGAGCTTGGTGTCGAAAGGGGTCGCCTGACGTCGCATTATGCGTTTAAAAATACCAAATAGTGACAAGTGAATAACGAGCAAAATGAGCAAGAAAATGTGGAATAAGATCTTCAAATCTAAATCGCAAAAGGCACAGCCTTTGGCGAAGATCAACAAGCGGCACAGCCGCGGCATCTACGAGGAGTACCAGCAATTAAACGACCTGCTGGCCGGTGAAAAAGCGCAGCTAAATTTCAGCCCAAACGAAAAGGAAAATGAGCATGGAAATGGCTGTGGAAATGAGATTCGGAATGGAAATGGAAATGGGAATGGGAATGGCACCATTAACGTTTTCGAGCAGCCGCCGCACCAAAGTTCTTTCAACTCGCTGCAGCTTAGTGAGGCGCATCAGCTGCAACAGCAGCAGCGGCAGCAGCAATCCCAAGTGCAACAGCAACAGCTGTCAACATTTTCGCGCGTTCGCAACACATTTTCGCTAAAACGCAGCAAGAAATCGCAGCCCAATGCCAAGTCAAGTGAGTCGGACATGCCCTCCAGTGTGGGCGCAGCAGAATCTGCAACTGCAACTGCATCTGCATCTGCAACTGTAACTGCAGCAACATTGACTAACAATTGCCACGGCAATCAACTGCAACGCGTCGTGATTGTCGTCAATAAGATCGATGTGGCCACTAACAGACCAACTAATAACAATTTGCATGCCACTTCAACAGCAACAACAGATACTGCAACTGCAATTAAATCAAGTAATTTTCAGTGCACATTAACAACTAATTTGTGCACCAATATCCGTTTAGCTGGTGAAAGCTATACTCCTACCTAAAAACGTTCCAGATCACATGTGTTCCACTTATTTTAATCTGCCTCCAAGGCGACCTCTGCCAAGACTTCTGCTTATCAGGAACAAAAGCGCAGGCCAATGAAGTCACCTTCGGATTCTCTGAAAAATTGAAATTGAAACCGAAATACGTTGATTAATGTGACAAGAATTAAAGACTCCAAAATCAAATCAGGTCTTAAGCAGAGACTTGTGATTATTTAGAGGGAGAACAAATTCTAAACGGACTAAACAAAACAGTTTTATATTCTTCAATAATATTTTTGTTATATTTTAAAGTAAGGAGTATACCCATAGGTGTGCTAGATATTATAAATATTCTTGTTCGCAGAAATTTATACAACTTCCAATGCATTGGTTATATTAGTTTACTCCCTCGGAAAACGGTTTACTGTTTTATAAACGTCTCTTGGAATCTCGGTCTTACAGAACAAATTTCTTTCGGGGAAACGCATTTATCGACTGCATGCTCTCAATTTACAAACAATTATTAGCTAGAATTTGCCTCAGTGTAAACAAGTCCGACTCGGAGCTCGTCCGTTCCAGGGTGCCCACCTCTGGGTTTCATTTTTCACGCCGGCTCTGCTCAGGTGTCAAAGAGTTGAGAGTTCATCGCGCAGCCAAGAACCAGAAACTACCAGAAACCACCGCGCATGGGAATAGTCAAACTGTTTGTGTTACGCTCTTGCCATATTGCACATCCGCAACAAAAGCCACACATTTATGGGACCACCAAAGACTTAAGTGGCTTATGGAACTTGCTCAATCCCCAACCACCACGAGAGCACGAAACAAATGCCATTCCCCGGCCCAAGACAGAGACTAACGAAATGTTTTACGAGTATGTAGATGGGCCAGGCGGGAATTGTGCAACGAGGAAAAGCATATTCGTACTTGTACTATATTGAAAGTGGCATTCATCACTCGCCTCGATGGCTTTCAACTTTTGATCTGGTAAACTCTTGACCATTTGAAAATCCCATCCATGTCTCGGAGATCTCGGGGAGAGATCTGTTCAAAATCAGAGGCCCTGCCGTTGTTATTTTTAAAGATCTCAAGTGGATGGAGGGGCGGCCGTATAGATGCACATAATGCATGTGCATATATCTTACTATATTCGTAGCATCATTAGCACAAGACAGAGAAACAGACAGACAGATGAATGGTTGATGGTTATGCTGACTCCTGGGGGCCTTCGGCTCACCCACTTCTCACCATGTTAGCACACAAAGTACATGCGTAACATACGACTTTGCATTGATTTGAATGAGAAATGAGACAAGGGCCCCAAGATGTTGCGGAAATTCTATATACTCGTATAATCTGGTCTTGTGCGTGTCGCTGATTGATGTAATCGCAATCCATACTATCCGACTGCCAGATTTGTGGGTGCTGGCCCGGCATTATAATTGGATTGTTCCATGTCTGTGATTAGTGGCCGCCTTCATTGATGTCTCGGCTCCGCTAGTCCCGGCTCGCTTTCCGTATGCCAGCAACTGTGAGCTGGTTCTAATTATTATTCCTCAAAGCCCACACAATGTTGCGGGCGAATGGTTTCAGTGGCACAGTCGGAGATTCATTCCGGTATGGGCATTACAGGAGGTAGAACGTTATGGGCTATAACTTGCCTAGCACTGAACCAACACGTAGATTTTCGAAAACATCATAATCTGCAAATAATTGAGATTGTGATCAAACAATAAACAAATATTTCGTGTCAAAGAATGCACTTGTGGGCTGACATTAGCAGAACCACCTGCCATCCACTCGCTCTTCGAGATCAAATCCCCGCCCACGGACCGATTCGAAAGAGTTTTGGCGGTGACCAGCTGCCCGTTTTGGTTGCAACCACATTTCATCAGTCTCCGGCCAGCAGATAAATAACAATTTATAGGCTGATCGCCAGAGACCCAAAATAACAGCCATAAATTATTGAGAGCCGGTAGAGCGTCGCCATTGTCTCCTGCTTTTTGGAGAATTTATTTGCGGGAAAGACAATTTGTCGTCCAAAAATGTGAAAAAATATACAGTTGGCCATGAATCTGCCAAAAAGCGCTTTTCCCTTGGCTGTCAACCATTTTCCCTGGCTTTTCCTTTGTCTGCACTTTCCCTTTGCAGGCCAAGCCCTTTTAATTTGGATGAAGTTCAAGTTGTCAGCTGCTGTAGAAAGCATTTCTCTAGCTTATACACCCAAAAAATAAGTACAAATTGTCGTAATTAATGTATCTGAGAATGTGAGTGACTTTGAGTGGACGAATCAATTTGTGCACCTGGACGAATCTGGATGAACCTCTCTATCCATTCACCATAAGTTGTGTTCAACAAATTGGAATTACTAAACATATTTGAGACCGAAAATCAGATTCCAAGTTTGCTGCCCCTATACGCTCTGTTTTCATTTCGTTTGCGTTGAGAATTACGTTTATTTTTTTAACCCCACCGTATCTACAAAACATTGCCAAAGTTCTCTAAACCAATCAACTCACCAAACGATATTCATTAATTCTTCCCATTCCGGTTGTCGCCGCACAGCTATTAACGCCACCTCCATGGATCCGGACACAGTGGACAATATTCGAGGCTCCGATGAGGATCCCATAGTCGAACCACCGCCGCAGCCTCTGACCAGCGGTCTATCGGTTCCCGTGCCGGAGCACGCACCCACCGATAGCACTGATCTAACGCCCTGTCCCTGCTGCAGCCGCACCTTCAACCTAAACGCCCTGCGCAAGCACATCACCATCTGCGAGAAGTCCTCAAAGAAGCGCAAAGTGTTCGACTCCTCACGCCAACGTCGCGACGGCACCTCCCTGTCCACCTATGTGCTTCCCAAAAACTTTGGCCTACCGAATGCAGAGCGCACCGCCGGAGTGCAAGTTTCGGTTACAACCAGTCGAGAGGCAGCTGTTGCGGAAGTGAGTGTTTCCTTATGTTTCTTATAGAACATCAAAGAAAGTAAGCAATAAATTATAGTTGCGTTTTTTCATAATGATAAATTGACTATATAACTTGGAAACAATATTAACAACAAGTTTCATTTCTTTCGATTGTTTTTAATATTTTTACCTTTCCAAAAACTAAATTGTTTCCGTTTTATTTTGATTATAAAAAGCTGTTGCGGAAGTGAGTGTTTCCTTATGTTTCTTATAGAACATCAAAGAAAGTAAGCAAAAAATGATAGTTGTGTTTTTTCATAATGATAAATTGACTATATAACTTGGAAACAATATTATCAACAAGTTTGATTTCTTTCGGTTGTTTTTAATATTTTTATTACCACATAGGGACACAATATTCTTTGTTGATTTACGTATAATAACGCTTTTCTAACCTTTCTCAAAACTAAATTGTTTCCGTTTTATTTTGATTATAAAAAGAATAGTATGTTGGCTCGTCACTTTTACTTAGAATTTGAGCAAGGTTAATGTACGAATATATGTATATATGAAAATATATTAATGCTTTCCTAACTTTCCTAAAAACTAAAAGTTGTTTTCCATTATTTCATTTATACAACCTATAGCCTGTTAGCTCTCCCGTCCCTACCCGTCGCAAATCACAAAGCGAAATGGTTAGATCCACTGCTCGTGCCTCCCTTCGCAAGGCGGCATCCACACTTTCAAACAGTTCGGCCGCGGAAAGTGTTTCTTCAGGTACGGGCACGGCCCCGGCCCCAGTCCCAGCCCCGGCCCCAGCCCCGGCCCCGGCAGCTGGTCCAGCGGCAGTTGTTCCATCTCGAGATCGATCTCTGGCCAAGCGCATCAAGGGACCACCCTGTGATCGATGTCCCCACTGCGATCGTAGTTTCAACCCCAAGGCCTTTGACCGCCACGTGGAGTGGTGCAAGGAGAAGGCTCTCCAGGCCACCATTAAGGCAGGAAACAGCCAGGAGACGAGCAAGGCCAAGGAGCGTCTGGAGGCTCGAAAACAGTACAAGCCGCCCAATTTAAAGTAAGCCATGCTCTAACTGCCACAACGTCCCAACAGTCTGATCCTTTTAATACGCACACACTTGTTTTTCCGTTCAACGTTGTTTTTTCCGTTCATTTACCGCGAATCGATGTATGCTAGGACAAAGCGATCCCTCGCTCGTGACAAGTACTCCGGTACCCACGAGGATCTTCTCGGGGCGGGGGAAATGTCCACACCCAAACCGAATATGATGTCGCTATCGATGACTTCATCCGTGCACAGTGATAAGTGAGTACAGTTAACGGATTGATTAGTTCCTAGATTAGTTAGTCCTAACCCCCGCCGCTGCTCTTCTGGCATTGTCGTTAACTAATCTTTGTATCTGTAAGCCGTAATCCGTAATCCGTAATTCGTAATCCGTAATTGGTGCCACCGTCGCATAGTTCCAGTACACACTGTAGTTAGTCTACCAGCCAGCGCTCTTCACTTATCCACCTCCGCCCCCAGCAATCAAGTGGTTGTGAGGTCACGGAATTCAAAAGCCGACAGGAGCTCCACCCAGGTCACCCAGAACCAGGTGAGCCTGTACGAGGATCAGCCTTCATCGCCACCGCCCAGGGAGCGGGCGCGCCTACGTTCGAGGCGCAAGCCGTCTAACGCCTGCGGCGAAATCGACGAGGCGATGGATCGTCTGAGGCGCAACGCCGGCGGAGATAGCCGCCAAGTGGCTTCCCTTGACTGTGTGGAGGCGCCAGTACTGCAGCCGGCCAGGGCCCGCAAGGTGGGATTGAAGGCTCCGATGACGTTCGACGATCTCAACGGCGTGATCAAGCGCAAAGGTACTCGTACTTGGGTTGGGCAACACCAAGCACAATCCCTTCCGTGCCATGCAGTCTCCTAATTAACTCCCGACATACTCCGAACTTGTAAGGCCTAAGAAGCCGGAACCATTTCATGATCGTTAATTAGTCCGCGCCGCATCGAGGCATTTGAAAGATCAGCCAAGCATAAACGTTTCCATTGGGGAGTCCAGGTGCCAGTGCATCCATTGGGTTTTTAATGCCCAAAAAGGGAAGTCAAGGGTAACGAGTGAAGAACTACATTATTAATGATTGCAAAAGGGCTTCTAAGTGATCTCAGGCAACAAATTAATTTCATTTAGATTCAAATGCAAGCTATTTTCAAAGCTTGCGGAAAGATACCATAAAAATTATAGTATCATTATTCAAACTTTATATATGTATGTACATATATATGTACATATATATTTTTATATTTCCTTTGAATTAATTGAAAAATGCTTTTATAAGGCATCTTTTGGGTAACGTTTCTTTGTATGGATACATTTATACGAGCTCATGACGGAATCAGGGTTCGAAATTTTTATTATCCTTCCGGGTTTCCTCTATCTCTATGTAATCCATTCCTAACCACAGCCAACCCCATGATGTTCCCCCCAGGCGGTGGACCCATCTACAATGTGCAAATGGATGAGCCGGAAATCGCCACTCTGTCCAAGGCCTCGCGCTCCGCAACATCTCTGGTGCGTCAAGCACGCCGACGCATTAGCACGCGCGAACATCCAATGAATGAGTTGTGCGCGCAGGACCGGAATCAAATTCTGTCCAAGAATGTTGAGTTTGCCTCGCTGGACTCCAGTATGCTGCCCATGCAGCGGATTCCACGAGGCATCTATTCGGGATCCGATGACGACTCTCCACGCGCCGAATTCCAGATCAAGATGCAAGCCACCACCATGCGCACAGTGTGCCGCTCTAAGAAGCGAGAAGGACAGGCCGGACAGGAGAGGCCGGCCTTGAGTAGCCCGAAGCCCATGAGAGCTTTGCCAATGCCCCAGCTGAAGCAGAGCCTCGAGGTCATTAATCAATCGATGGGACAGGTGTCGCTGCCACGATTACAACTTGGTAACCGGGGAGTGGATCATGACTCAGACCAAGATGTAAATGAACCGGATGACGATATCAGCGATATCGACTATGAAGAGGAAGAGGAGAAACACGCTTCTATGATAGTGATGGAGGAACCCCCAAGTGAGGACGATGAGGATGTAGAGGAGGACAAGCCCGCGGTTAAGTTTCCTCCTTTAGTCCATCAGGGCAGTAATGTCAATGTCCGCCGCCTAGTCCTGCTCGAGCAGGATGAAAATGGTACCATGTACATTAAGTCGGCGCCAAAAGCCAAGCTCCGCCTAAAAAGGTTTGTAAAAGGTTGTAGGTTTATCAGATATTTCAAAACAACCTACCCAGACGACAGCCAGGCAGAGCACAAACGGGTGGTTTACTAATATTATTTCAACTAATCAAAGGTTTCCCATATAATGCATACATTTAATAAATTTCAATTTCAATTTTGTTTAAACAGCGGCTTAGGCGGGAAGTACGATCCCTTCCTCTCGGCCAAGCGGCAGCTGGAGGAGCTCTGCTCGCCCAGCACTCCGCCGCCGGAGGAGGAGGTGGTGACCCCGATTAAACCTAAGACCCCCACAGCGACGCCATTGACAGACACCCCCACAGCCGCTCCCAGTATAGCCATGACCACCTCGTTGACCACATCCGGCAGCAAGCCTGCTCAGATAGCCGCCAAGGTCACCCCAGCCTCCAATTTCCGACGCACGTCGTCCCTGCGGGGCCCCCGCAGGACCCCGCTTCTGCCCAGCCGGCCGCTTTTCGCCACCAACTACCGACCCACCATCCAGAGGGGCCTCTCCGACGAGGGCCCCATTTCCACGAACTTCCTCAAGCCCGAAGAGTACGACGAGATGCCGGTGCGGGCGGCCTGCGGCAATGACTTCCACAGCCCGCGGGTGGTGCGTCGGGACACGAGTGCCTCCAATCGCAAGCAGATGATGAAACTGCCTGTTGGTGGAACCTTCGCTACTGCGGATGATCCGTCATCCGCCCAGCCCTGTCGCAATGTGTCCAAGACCGACTCTCTGGCCGTTTTCCTCAAATACGAGCACGAGCTGGAGCAGCTAAATGCCAAGGCGGCGGAAAAGGCCACGGCCACGGTAACGCCCACCCAGCTTACTAGCAAGGACCTAAAGGATAAAAGCAACAATTTGAGCAAACAAAACTCGGCCAAGAGTTTGGGCCAGAGCACCCCCACGGGCACCACCCAGCTGCCGCCCCTGACCCCGTTGACCACGCCCCAATCCCCGGCCATTATAAAGGAGAACAACAGCTACCCGCCCATTTGCACGCCACTGCGATTGGAGCCCATCCACAAGCCGGTGACGCCGCTCACCCCCATCAAGCTAGAGAGCATCTTTGGACCGCGACGGGAGACAGGCCTGGGACCCGCAGCTGGCTTGGTGGCCAGCGATTACATAGACCCAAAGCTAATAAATGCTTGCGATAATCTGCATTTGAGCAGCGGAGTGTCCTCCGATGCCAGCTCCACGCCACAGCCGATCTCGCAGAGCCGAAGCCGCAGCAGCTCCCAGTCGACCATCACACACGAGCGACGGCAGTCCGGGGAGGCCAGGAACCTATTGAAGCGCAAGATGCGGCTGGGCCGCAATCAATTTCTGTATGACGCCTCGCCGGAGGATGCGGACGCCAGTTCCGGTTGCTCGGCGGACGATGAGGCCAATCGCTCGTCGATGGAGTTCGATGAGCAGTGCTGGCAGCAGCAGCAAAAGCAGCTGCTTGCCAATCCCCTGCCCCTGGTCATGCCCATGGCGCACACAAACAGTGCCATGCCCACCTTCGACGACTTTGACTTCGAGGAGTTTCTCTCCTCATTCGAGAACGAGAATGATGACGAGCAGTTCCCGCTGTTCAAGGACTGTCGCGAGTTCCTTCTGAATCGCTCGACGAGCCGCCAGCGCTCGTTCCAGAAAGCGACTTCAACGCTACAGACGACAGCCACACAACCACACCAGCACAACCAGTCAAACAATAACAAGACTAAAGATGCCCACGCCCACAGGTCCGATTCGAATGTGTCCGCCAAGACGGATGAGAGCAGCCAAAGCGAGGGGAAGCAGAGCCGCCTGTCGGAGCTTGAGGTGCAGAGCCGGCTGGCCGAGTTAGAGAAGCAGAACCGTATCTCGGAGATGGAGACCCGCAGCCGGCTGTCGGAGTTGGAGAAGCGAGCGGCCGCCGAGGATCAGCAGAAACTGGAGGGACAACTGCAACAGCAAAAGAGGGAAATCTTCATTAGCATCGAAACAGAGGCCAATGCCCAGGGGAGATCTCCAATTTCGCCGGAATCTCTGCGCCACATGGTCGGTAACTCGCAGACACCCATCGATGTGCTGCACATTGAGAATGGCAACGAGCCGGAGCATGCCCGGTTCAGCAAAATCAGCGACACGGAGGATGCCGGCGAGGAGCCCGGAGATCGGTCCAGCCAATTGTCCGCCAATCGACTGGGCCCATCGGCGGGCTCTTCCGCCCTGGCGGCCAACGTGCAGTTCAATAATGCCAAGAATCTCATCCAGCAGTTTCAGAGCGGATTCCGGCAG
Source organism: Drosophila ironensis (assembly GCA_021223825.1). Classification (NCBI taxonomy): domain Eukaryota; kingdom Metazoa; phylum Arthropoda; class Insecta; order Diptera; family Drosophilidae; genus Drosophila; species Drosophila ironensis. Next base: position 813,793 of record JAJJHQ010008063.1, on the reverse strand, counting down.
ATGGGCGAAGAGGTGGGTGCCGAAGTTAGGCGTACTCTAATCGAAAATACTGGACGATGCGAGCAGCAGATGCAGCTGTCCAGGGAGCCAGACCCAGTGGTGGGTCAACAGCAGCAGCCACAGCAGCAGCCGCAGCAGCAGCCGCAGCAGCAACAGCAGCCGCAGCAGCTGCAGCAGCAACAGGCAAATCAACCGATGAAGGCCATTTCTCCGCTAACGCCTTCGCCATCGGCAGACTCAGATGAGCTTAGTAGCCTGGACAGCTACCCAGTGTCTTCGTCGCATTCCTCGCGTCGTGGCGCCGCCTCCAAGATGAGCACGGATTCTGCATACGGAAGGTGAGATTTTCAGTTGAATTGTTTATTTCGATTATTGGCTACAACTAATCTATTTACGATTCGCAGCAGTAATTCACCCTACAGCTTGTCGCGTCAGCGCTCCGGCGAGTTGCCCCTTTCTCCGCGATCCCAAGGACTTATGCGTCCACACACGGCCAGCGCCAAGTTGCCGGGCAGCATGGCGGATGCATCTACACAGGCCCAGACCCAATATGGCACTCTCAAGGCACGCCAAAGGCTCTTTGGCAACGGAGGAGGAGGAGGAGGAGGAGGAGGCGGCAGCGATGGAGGCAACAATGGCAATGACTCCTGCGAGTCCTCGAGCAGTGGATCTGAGAATGAGCAACAGAAGCAACAAGAACAGCTGCAGCAGCATGCCAGCAACTACAACTACCAACAACAACAGACTCAACCAGCCCAACCATCCTATAACAACAATAACGTGACACCGATGACACCAACCACTTCACAACACTCGCTGCTGAGCAACAATTCCAATTCCAGCATGAGTTCGAGTATGAAAATGTCGAAATTTTGCCACGAGTGTGGCGCCAGATTCATCGTGGATCATGCCAAGTTCTGCATGGACTGCGGAGTGCGGCGAATTGTGGTGGAGTAGATGTAGAGTGGCACAGCACCAAAAACACAATGAACACAAGACACGGGCTCTGGTTGAATGTATACCAAATGTAGTTGTCATAATCTGCGGGGTTGTAACTAGAAAAAAATAATCACGCAGCTTATATACGGAAACAGACAACAAATAACGATGATAATAATATATATTTTAATATGAAACCAAAAAAAAAAAAAAACAGGTTTTAAATCGAACATTTTATTAACTCGATCTGGTGAACACAAACTTTTCGTATATTGTAATGTAGATGCATAAAGGAACAAAATTTTAACTGAGAACCGAACGAACGAACTCCCTATTGTATACATTTTACATTTAAACATATTTATATTAACAAAGTTGTTAATTAACAAAGACTGAACGGATTTCAATGGTCGAGAACGTTGAAAAATCAAAATAATATTGAACACGAGTAATCATTGGGCGAACTATTTTTAAACATTTTTCAATACTTAACGCAGCAACTCCATTGTATTTTTGAATCGTTTTACTAATTATGTAAACACTGCTTAAATATACATATTAGATATGATACGATTACCGATGTAGTTGCATATAAAAAAAAAACAAACATGGTTAAAAAACAAACAAACAAAAAATACGCGCAGCGCACTAAACTTCCATAAGAATTCATCCGTTTCAATTTAGGTTGTCCTTACAATTCTCAAGTCAAATTTACTTTCCGTTTCTTTTTTGCAGGCCATTAGCTGAAGTATCCAAGGTATTCGCATTCTTTTTCCCTTTGCAGATTGGTCAAAGTGAATATATATGGTTAACAATAACATAAACTTACATATATGCATATAAAAAAAAATACAAAGAAATTATGAGGACGTACTTCCTTCAAATCAAAAGAATTCAGAATCTCATATCCTTGGCCAAAGGACTTGCCTCAAACATAGCTACTCTTTGGGTTTATTTTTTTGTACCTTCAAACGATCATTAATGCACATCTTCGCCATGGCTATTTCAGAGGCCGCAATGTTCTCTGAAAAATATCCATAATCTATGTACAAAATTAATACAAAAGCACTTCAATATCGTACCCTGCATTACGAGCAAGTGGTTCTTCTCCTTGTTCATTGGTACAATAAGGTCCATTACCGCCGCAGTGCCTGGCTGGGAAGGCTTCTTCGGAACCTTCTTTTTGAACAGATAGTTTCCTTTCATCTTGCACTCTTTAATTATGAATTTGAAGTCGTCGTTTTGGCTCAAGGTCACCGGGTTGCCGACGAGGATCAGCAGGGACTTGGCGCGCGATATGAGTACATTGATCCGTTGTGGACTGTTCGTGAATCCCATATGGGTAAAGGAACGCACCAGAGTAGCAATAATGATGAGCTTTTCGCGTCCCTGAAAGATCTCCACGCTGCCAACCTTCACGTTGTCATGTCCTTGGCAACGAAGCAGTTGTGTCACGAGATTTCCCTGAGCCGTGTACGGAGCTACTATGCCAATGTCCTCCTGACTGACCTTCTGACCGTTGTCCAGGCCATCGTTCAAAATGCGCTTCACATACCAGCAAACCACAAGCGCCTCTATCTGATTGTAGGAACTAGTTGATCCTTCGTGACGCTTGGTCACCCCATGTGTGGCCTGGAAGATGATTGGGAACGATCCGTTCGGCAGCAGCTTCCAATTGGCCGCCTGCTGGACCTCCGAAGGAGGCGCTTGTGCAATGAGCTCGCCCTGGTAGTACAGTTCGTTGAACAAGCGCACTATCTCGGGATGGGAACGGTAGTTGCGACGCAATCGCATCTGCAGGCTGCGATCATAGTTTCCGTTATCGTCCAGCTTGTAGCGATCGGAGCGGAGAAGGCGCTCCATTAACGATTGGCGCAATCCCAGCGTTGCGGCACTATTGTTTGTGATCACGGCGCCCAGTTGCTTGTGATCGCCGGACAGGATCACGTGACATTTGTCCGTCTGCTTTATACCGGCTATGGCAATCAAGGCCTCTGGCTCGGTGACGGCGCCCGCTTCATCAATGAAAACGTGCGTGAAATACTCCTGCTCGTCGCGGAGCAGCGTGCCTACTTTTATCAAAGTGGCCACCGTGATTCCGTAACTCAACCAATTAAGGTGCTTGTACGAATAATCGTGGCAGTTGGAGTTTTTCAGCACCAGGGGTGATAGCCCCAGCAAGCCACTTTTGAAAATTGAATTGGAGAAGAGCCTGATTATCTGATTTTCCATAGCAGGAAACACCTGTCGCGCAAGCTCCTCCTGGACCCGGACATTACTGCAGATGTACTCGCACAGTTTCTGGGCGATGGTGTCGCAGGCGGAGTTCGAACCGGCGGTTACAAGGATGCGGCTTTGCGGTTTCTGAAGGCGCAGCTGTAGAATGGCTTCGACAATTGTTGTGGTTTTGCCAGTGCCTGTGGGTGCAAACAATAAATGGATATTGTAATCAGCTTAAATAGTCAGTTTGGGCCTCGATGGTTACGCGATTCACTTGGGCTCTCTGTCGTTTCGTGGCAATCTAGGAAATATTTACCGAAAAACCGCGCAAACTTGAATGCTGAAGGTCCCCCTGAAGGTGTGCTTGCGTTTAAGTGTACAAAAATGTTTTAAATTTAGGAAACTTGATTGCATTCGTTGAAAGTGAATCAAGCTTGAACATAATGTTTTGTTTTAGAAGTGGTATTATATTGGCAGGATCCCTGAAACTGCTAGAATTCTTTGGAATGTGTTCCCCGAATTGCTCACCTGGTGGCCCGACCAAAATGTACGGTCCCTGGGTACTGGGCCCTGCCACAATCCTCGCGACAGCTGCCAACTGCTCTGCATTGGTAGCGATGCTCTCGTTCAAGGGAACCACTTCGGCCGGCGGGTCAAGGGCTGGCAGCGTCTTTCGCTTCCGCCAATCGGCTTGCTTGTAGCCGGGGGGTGTACTCGCGTTTGCCCGATCCAGTATTTGGGTGGGCACTTCAGGAAAGGCAAAGAGGTAGCCCCGCACCGTGGGCATCGTCTGGAGCAGTTCCAGGGCGAAGTACATGCACCGAAATGTCATGCGCTGGGAACGGATTATCACATCGAACTTGCTGTTCTTGGCGCGCTGCAGAGCCTTCCCCAGTTTCGGACTAATGGACACAGTCACACTGTTGCGGCTGACCTTTTCGACGGTGCCCACAATTCGGCGACAGGGTTCCATCAAAGGTAGCTTCTCGTGATGGTGGGGAATTAGCGCCAGTATTCTCTGCTTGGGCAGAGGCGACTCCAACAAACTGGCCGCGGGCACCAGAACCACCTCGTCTATGTTTGGAGCGACCACAGTCTCGGGGTTGACGGTTCCGGTGTCGCCTAGGTTGATCTGGTATAGGCCACCGCCTACATATTCCAGGATGGTCGCCGGCCTCATTAGCTCGACGTAGCGCTGCATTTGTGACAGATCCTCGATGGTGACCAGCGTAGACATAACGGAACTGGCATTGAAGAAATCCAGCTGGCGCCCTTTCATGTATTCCGCGAATGTCTTATTCCCGGTTCTCAGACTTTTTTTAGTGAAATTGGCGGAGAGGGCCGTGATCATTTCCTCGCTGGGCGGATAATGCCACGAACCGCTTTCCCTCCGTTCGAAGACTCTGTCGGGGATTGCGAAGTAAACATGCATTCGACCCATGGACGTCGTCGTACTCACCTTTTTCGTGCATCTCCGGTGGTTACAAATATTTCGTTTAGCCATTGGGACGCATGTTGTTCTTCTAACTGTAAGCGCAGCGCTTAGATAAATTGTTTTGGTTATCTACTGAGCGGGGGCATCTTACCATACGTTCGTGGCTCTTGGACTTGTCCATTTATTCGCAATTCTTATAAACAAAACTTTCACAAAATCTACGCAGAAGCGACGATGAGGAAACTAAGATCAGAATTTGGACCTTTAGATGAGAGCTCGGGAAGCCCGCGCTTTGTCGAAGAATTCAAAGAACCGATTGCCGGGACCCGTGTTGGAAAAGCCACACAAATCATCAGTGCTTTTCGAGGGCTGGATAGATGCACTCACACCTAGCATCACGGCATGCATTCGATTATTTGGGGTACGTACATTTATGTATGTTGGTGCATGTAGATTTGGTAAATCCAAAGATTTAGTGCTGCATTGTTAATTACTTTCGTTCTCAGCAAACAAGAAATAAACACTTTAGTCACATTTTTGGAAGATAATTTCATCAATACCCATTTGTATGAATAGCAGATTTTTAACTGAATCAAAGATTATTAATTCAACTAAAAAAGAAAAACAAAACCTATGCAACTAAAGAATATACTGGTCTTTTGGTTTCCTTGGCAAAGGATTGCTTCTAAAAGTTGGTAAACAACTGAGTTTAAGCTGAAAATGTTCCTTTTATATGGCCAGTAAATCGTTTTTTTTTTTCGTTTTAATTGTTGTTTATTACCAGGGGAATCACATGATTGGTTTCTCTTATCGTTTGTAAACTTTATCTGCTTCCTAAGGTGCATCGATAATGCATTTACTTTGATAAAGTGTGATTGCACAGCTGCATTTGGCGAGACGCTATTTCTAGCTAGATATTTCGAAAGTTAAGCGAGCATTAAATTGTATTCTTAGTAGATAAGATACAAAATATCCAATTCTTTAAAATCGATAACTACTATGCGATACAAATAACATTTTCATCGTTTCATTTAATTTATAGATTTTAAAGTTTTTTAAATGTCGCTATCAAATAAAACATTCATTTTACATACATTTTTATTGAAATTTCAAATTCAAATTTGTTTCCGCGCCCATTTTTAAATTTGTTGACTAGTGTAATTAAAAAATACATAATTTTATTATACTCATATTATATGTGTGCATTTAAACGAAATTCTTAGTATCTTAAAGTAATAGTTTTTCCTGAATTAATTATTTTAATATTATGTTGGTCGGTGAGAGTTATCGACAGTCACATGTGACAGCTTCAGGCACGATAACGATAGTATCAGAAACAGCTGGGAGCTGCGTTAAATTGCAGAAAAAACAATTCGTGGACAAAAGTAAACAAACGAAAAACGCGGTTCCCAGTTAAATGAAATATATTTCAGTACAACGAAATTAACCCTGCCGCTTGGAAACAGACGTCCGCATGCAACCCACACATTTCCCGGCCCTGCCTCTGTGACGCCTGCTCACGTCATTAGGGCGAAAAATCGAAGGAAAGCCAGCGTAAAGCTCCAATTAATGCCAGGGGCTAATGTTCGGATATAGCAGGTAATCCCAAAGACCCCCTAAATGCCCGTTATTTACGCGCGCATCGAACTTGTCAAAATTCTTTTGGGCTAAAAGTGTCAATTTGACAAATGTTGCATATAGCAGCCGCTTCACTGTGACTGCCGATAACTGCTATCGAGTGCGGGCAAATTGGGTCTCGGATTCAAATTCGTGCCGGTGGTGCCCACCTTGTTGCTGTTTTTCATCGGATCGGTCGACATCCCTATCAACCAACAACATGCCTTCCGCATTTCCACATCGAACATCCGGCTTTCGGGATCCCAGCAGGCTGGGTGTCTTGTGTCCGGAACATGTTCGTTTCAGTGCCGAAAGTCAGTTTAACATCAAAGCCCGTGCTGTGAATACGAAAATATTCGTGCTTATTCGGTCTCTGAAAAAAAAATCAAACCAGACCTTTTCTTCGTTTTTACCTTAACCCTTGTCAAGGCCAACAACAACAAAAAAAATATAAAAGAGAACTCAAAACAACAAAAACAAAAAAAAAATTCTAGTGCTCCTCTTCGTGGCAGCCCGATTCGATTCCGTTGCTCCTCCTTCGTTCGGGCCTAGGTTGTTGCTATGATCTCGCCGGAGCAGGAGGAGGTTAACCTGGTGCTGGACCGCCAGGTGCGTCAGAACATCCAGGACATGATGCACGAGGCCCACGTGCAGGCCAGCCTCTTGGAGGGCGGCGGTGAGTGATGGGTGCCGGGCCCCAGGCGCCGGGCGCCGGGCGCTTCCCAAGACCAGCGACAGCGAATCTCTGCCTTCTGTTTTTCCTATTGCAGGCGGTGCTAGCTTCCACTCGGACTCCAGCGTGGATGCCGACGAATCGATGGCCGTGATGGAGACCCTCTCGGCCGACGGGATCGTGGAGGACCTGAGCGGCCAGGGTGGGGGGGAGAACGAGGTGCAGAACTATCACGACATGATGGTGGAGAACGACCACCACATCGACATCAACGGGTCGCTGCGCAAGCGCCGCGGCAACCTGCCCAAGCACTCCGTGAAGATCCTCAAGCGCTGGCTCTACGAGCACCGCTACAACGCCTATCCCAGCGACGCCGAGAAGTTCTCGCTCTCGCAGGAGGCCAACCTGACGGTGCTGCAGGTGTGCAATTGGTTCATCAACGCGCGCCGCCGCATCCTTCCAGAGATGATCCGTCGCGAGGGCAACGACCCGCTGCACTTCACCATCTCGCGGCGCGGCAAGAAGGTCAGCCCCAACACGTCGGGCGCCGGTGGCTCCTTGGCCATTAATGCCCATGCTACCAGCACGCCCAATCCGATTGCCGGCAGCCCGGCCTCCGAAGTGGTGAGTGTTTTGCGTTGGTTGCGTTGCGAGAGAGTCCTTTTCAAGCGCCTATTTCCTGCAGGTTGTCGGAGCAACCGAGGAGGTCGACAGTGCCGCCGAGATACACGACGGCATCGCCAAGGTGCTGACCAACTTTGACCAGTATGTGCAGGGGCCGAACGGACAGGTGGTTAAGGTGGAGTCGGAGTACGATGACAGCGTCATTTACAGGTACCTAAAGGTTTATTATGATTCCCGGGTCCCCTATTCCACCTCCACCTCCTCCCCCAAGCTGGCAGCAGGCCATTGCAAACAATCCGATGGGTTTCCAAAGCCTCCACTCATCGCTGCAAGCAACCATGATTGATAAAATCCAAAACTATCAGATGCGCAAGGCGGCCGCGATGAGCGCCTCGGGCAGCAGCGGCTCCGGCACCAGTGCCGGCGGCTCCGGCTCCAGCTCTACGAGCTCCATCCTACCATATAGTCTGTTTGGCCAACTGCCGCCCGAATTCGATGACGATGCGAAGCCCAATCCGCCGAAGCGCACGCGCAAACGCCCGGGCGCTGCCAAAGGCGCCGCCGGCGCCGTTGCCGTGGTCAAGAATAAGGAGCCGAAGGTTGAGCCGGTAATCAAGCAGCAGATTAGCCTGGGCGAGGGCACCATGTACTGCTATCAAAACGAATTCGGAAGCTACGTGGTCGCCCCTAGGTACAGACGCTCCTTCGCCGAATCGACCCTTAATTTAAGTCCTCTGCCACGGTGTTCCCCCATGCATAAATCTTCGATTTTGTTCCGCAGATCCGAGGGCAATGCTAGCGGTCAGGGATACGATTCCTGTGAGCAGAACAGCGAGGAGGAAGTCCGTTTCGAGACCTCCGACGACTGGCAGAGCGTGATGAAGTGAGTCTCGGCGAGGGGGGATGTTGATGCACCCTGTTTTTTTTTCTTTTTATCACAATCTCCCTTTGCAGAACCGTATTCAGCACCGAAGAGGTGACCACCACAGCTGGGGACAACGTAAGTAACTCTGTCAACGAGAGGGATGCTAATAAACCCGTCTTATGCCAACAGGTGGTTGTTAAGCACTCTGGTAAGTTAGAGATGGTCTGCTTGGTGAGGGAATATAAATATTGGATCGTTCTGGCACAGGCAACCAGAATGAGATATTGCAGGCCGTGGGGGCCGAGGCTACAGTGCTGACCACGGCCAATCAGTTGGAGACCGAGGACAACATGCAGGAGGAGGTATTCACCATCACAGAGGTCGACAGCGGACAGGTCGAGGCCGAGGACTCGCCGCAGCCACAGAGTAAGTGTTTGGAGTGTTTGTTTGTGGGTTGCGAGAGTTCTCTTATACGATTTTTAAACCCACAGACCTCAGTCGAGATGAGCGCGACAAGTACAAGTGTCTGTATTATCTGGTGGAGACTGCCATGGCTGTGCGCCAAAACGATGTCAATCAGGATGAGGAATTCGTCTTCATGGGCAACTAGGCATATTTTGCCTAGCTCCTGCTCACAAACACACACACTAGACTACTGGGGATGGGAGGGAGGCTGGGATGCGTAATTGTATATATATATATATTTGAGTATTTCGTTGTTATTGCAGACACTGCAGGCGTACAAGGGCAACAAACGGGTGTCCTTTTGGGCCCAACATTGCGATAATTGGGTCGGATAAAAGCCGTTTTATCGAGGAGTAGGGTACTGTCAAAATGTACAAACAATTAGAACAATTGAGAAACCAAATGCCCAGTCAAGAAAACATATCGCAAGTCAATTCACAAACGTCAACGGTATGATTGTCATACTGGTTTTAATTGTGTTAACCTCGTCACCCATCCAAAGCAAATACAATTGCATTTAAAACAAGCACACTGGTACTACACATAAGTTCATTATTTCGTTGGTGGAAGTTGGGTTTCTTATCAAGTTTCAAATGAGGCGCGCAGATGTTGGTAACCAGTGTTGTAACACGGGAAAACGCCCTCACACAGTGTTGAACAGAGGCTGGAGAGACCGTTTTGCGTTTCTCTCAAAAATACCACCGTTTTGAATTCGGCATTGTTTTTGTTGCGGCATGCGCGTTGGTCGCACTAATTTTTGTTTTTGTCCAACAAAATAATTGTTACCTCCGAAGCCGAACACGGGACGCGAATTGTTTAATTACACACCAGAACCCGCTCCTTCTGCGAAAACAATTTTCCCCCAAACCGCTCGTGGGTGAAACCGATTTTCCGCCTTCGTTGTCTTCTGTCTCGTTCGTCTCCCCCTCTCTCTTCCACCCCCTGTTACTCTGTCTCTGTCTGTCGTCGTGTTCACTTTGTGTAAATTACAATTAAACAATAATAAAAAGAATTAAATATCGCTCGCTTGAAATGTGAAGCCCCAAAGGGTTGTAAATCCTTGTAATTGCCGCTTTGTGGGCCACACCTGCACCGCCTGAAAACCTTACACCGCTCTCTTCAAAAAACAAAACAACAGCAACACCCAAACAAAAACAACAACAAGGTCTCAGCATCAAAGGCATCTCCAGCGCCCCTGCCACGCCCCTCTCTGCCCCGCCTGCCGGCGCCCTGCTTTTCTCGTTTCGGGGCGAGGAGCTTGAGCCACCGTTGTCCTGACAACGTCCCAAATCAGGACATGCAAAGAGCAGCCGCATCTGCAGTGAGGGTAAGTCCGCATTCCGCATTTCGCATTTTGCATCTTGCATTTGGCATTCCGCTGCTGCCGCCGCTCCAAAGGCGAGCACCCGACTAGGCAGGCAGAGGCGTCCTCAGGCAACCCCTCAAAAATGATATATGTAATTAAGTTACATAAAGTCTTGTATCCAAGTGTTTATCGGGGAAGTGCTGGAGCTGCTGTAAGATCATTTGCAAATGGAATTTGTATCACTAATATATCGAGCAAGGGAATATTTGTATCAAATTAACGTTAGAATTCGGTATCAATTTTAAAACTACATGAAACTGCGATCATTCTCTTAACAAGGACGATCAGTAATGGTAAAATTACCTTTAAATTGTTATCAATAATTTACCAAAGTGACAGAATTACAAGATTTGCATTGAATTTTCAATCGAGAAAATATAACTTGAATATTTGTACGAGTACGAGACTTATTTAACGAGGAAATGGGAGAAACACTGTAAGATTTGTATCAATCAGAAATGATGGAATTAACCACATATTTCTATCAATTATAAAATCAAAGAAGTAAATATTGGTAAGTAATTAAGGGTAGGATTCTGTATCAATGTTAAAATTACATGAAGCTGGGATCAATCTCTTATCAAGAAAGTGTCATAATTAGAAACAGATTAGTATATATTATATTTATCAGAGAAGTGAAAGAATTTCATGAAGATTTGCATCGAATTATTTGTATCAGAAACGCTAGAATTGCCTACTACTTTGATATTAGCAATTTGGCTGATATTGTATGAAAACTTGGATAAATTGCTTATCGTAGAACTGACGGAATTATGAAGAATCATCATTTATTGGTGAAGTGGTAGATTTATACTCAATTTGGTAGAATTTGCCACAAGGTTGTATCAATCATTAATCGAAGAAATGATATAATAACATTCAGTTTACTGGCGCAACCGATCGTGTCTGTGAGCGCAGAAAGGCTTCCAAAGTTCAGGGACGTTGAAATTTCCAGTGAAAAATTCTTTGTTTATTTTAAGAATAAAGCAGCTGTAAGCTGTTAATCGCAGGTGTCTTGCACTAATTTTTAAGGCTAACAGCGGCTTGCACATGCGAAAAATAAGATACTAGCAATTCCATATTTCAGAAGCTATTGCATGGGCCGAAGTCTCTCAAGGAGTCGTATTCCCTAGGCTTTTGGACGCATTGGATGTTTGTGTCGAAAGAATCATATTTGTTTGGGCATTAATTTCAGATTGTGAAAGTTTATGTCTCAGGGATTGTGTTACACAGACAATGCACATTTTTAGGGGTTAGCCGAGGTAGGTTTAGGTGTAGATATATTTATAGAAAGAATAAGCCAAAAAAATAGTGCTACAGAAACTATTCAATATGAAATAAGTACATGTTTGCATCTCTTTGCATCTCTATAAAATGATTTAAGCATTTATAGATTATATACATTATATACATAGATTATATACATAGTATAAACTAAAATATATAAACTGTACCCTAAATGATCAGTACATTTTCGGTTTATCTTTGTAGTTTTTATTTTATTGGGTATTGTTCCTTTACAACGATAAATACTCATATTTCCATAACCAATTCAACCAAAAATATTAATTTTAATCATCCGTTTAATATGATAGTAAAGACCTTTTTCTGTTTCTATCTTAAAACTGGAAAATCTTAGATATACCTTGTAAGTTGCCTCATCTACGCCTCTGCGGTTTTATTAGAGCGTCGGTACGTGTACTGGCATCTTTTTGGCTATTTGCTATTTGCACTTTTACTTTCGGTTTTCGTCTCTCCTTTGTGGCTCTATTGGCTGGCCCACTTGCGTCATGACTTGCTTTATTTGCTGTTGCCATAATCTTGTCGCTTTGAAACTGCCACTGGGTGCTGCTGATTTGAGTACCCCCGGGAATGTCCGAAGCGATAGGCAACTCGCTGCTGTCCAGAAATTCTAAAAATCCTCCCAACTATGTACCTCTTATCGGCTGGGTGTACGATGCGAAACCAAACTTATTGTTGCCCCACATACCACAGAAATAGCTTGCTATTCAGAGATTATGCAGAGCAACAAAGTTGATTAATTTTCGTTTCGTTTCCGGAACATAAAGTGTTTTAAATCTCACAAGGTCCAAGCTTTAAGTTTACGCTTTATATCTTGTTTAGATTAGATCTTGAGCTTTTTAATAAATTATGAATCGATTCTCGTATTCCCATTTAATTTAGTTAGCCTTTTAGTTTGCTCTATATGTTTTATACCCATTTGATTTCGCATAACTCATTTGGCCAGATAAATTATGGCTAATTATTTGAAATTCAAACTGCGCCCGTTTGGAATCGCGGATCCGTACATTTTTAGGTCACACCCGTTCCAACCGGCAAACGATTTATATTTAGTGAGCCATTGGAGTCTATTTTTAAGCACGTGCCCGGCACTCAATGCAGCTTCGGATTGCCGGCAACTGAGCGATGATGCCGCCTCTGCTGCAGAGGACCGTGGCGTTGGCGATGACGATGATGATGACATCGGCGTAAGTGGCTCGAGTAGTTTGGCCCGATGCCCCGGCAGGAACACGAGTTTTTAAGCGGCAATTTGCAGCAATTAAAAGTACGAGGGCTGTTGGCAAGTGCTTGTGCTCACATCTTACACCTCTCATCTGCTCGCTGGCTCGGCTCACCCGTCCACCCGTCGGAGGTTGTCTCTGGGTTATATTAATAAATCGAAGCGGGGCGGAAAGAGTCGAACGGTGATGCGCAGTTTGCCGTGCAAAGGCCCCCCAGGCTCCCTATATTTTCACCCATTTTCACCCATTTTTCGCCCATTTTCACCCATCGTATTTAGCCGAGTTCAGCTCAGTTCAGCTCAGTTCAGTTCAGTTTCATTTTCAGCCGCCGCTCGCTCTATTTTGTTTGGGCCTGCACACATGCACATTAGCAGGCAGGCAAGCAGGCAGGCAGGCAGGCGTCTGGCGCTCTCTTTTCTATAATTTTCCCAACAATTTCCCACCCATTTGGCCCACTCAGCTGCGGTTGCCACTCGGCAGCGGCTGTGGCTGCGGCTGCGACTGTGGCAGTGGCAGTGGCTGCGACTTGTTGTGCCGTGCCAAAAGCAACGGCAGCCGACGCATCGCTTTCAGTTTGCAATTATCAACAAGGCGCGCTCCTACCCGGAGCATCGAATTTGTGTTAATTTGACGCCAAGAAATACCGCTGGCATGGCCATAAATAAACCGAGATCCAAAATATCGGTGCTCACGTGAAAGATTGAACAGATTCGAAATGTTGCTGGCACGACGGTACGAGTGTTAAACGAAATCATCCAACCGTTCATCCCATCCATAAATGCTAAAATAACCACACGTCTTGTAAGGCGGCTGGGCTGCGAACGAATATGATCTCGAGTGCGATGTAAAGTGTGTGTGCGATACCTGTTACCTGCTACCTGCAGATGTGGCTGGGGCCCGCTCCTCCGATGCATGCATAATGGCCAACCCCTTTTCAGCAATTCAAGGTTGCATAAACGCTTAATGCCACCACCCCTGCCCTGTCAAATGAAATTGTGCACAATGATGAGAGCCACTAACAAGTTTCTTGTTACCATTTCAATGTGGCACGAGGGCAAAGAATGGAAGCAGCAAAAAACACAAGAGATCTGCCGCTTGACCACACAAACAGTCCCAAGCAAATTGTTTTCAAATACCCTTTTCCTGGGATTACAAAGAGGTTACAGCCGACATGGCGGATACTTGATCGGCTTACCTGTGTGCTCTTGACGTTTTGTGGCTATAATCGCTGTCAAGTTGGGGGTAATACAAAGTAAATTAATGCCATTTAGAGCATCAAGTAGCCGCCATGGTGGCTCTAAAGCTGTGCTCATGCAAATCATCCAGACAGGGAGACAAACTCGTTGCCTGTGTCTGAGGTAAGTGCGGGCCAGGAGCAACAAAAAGAAAATATGGAAAACTCAAAGGGTGGGGAAAACGCCGGCAAGATGGCTTGGCGTTGGCGCTTGTTATCCGCTGTCTTTGACGATTTGTTTGCATGCCATTCACTGCTCTGGTTTCGTTTTGTTATCACCGCCCGAGTTCGTTGTATTTAATACAAAATCAATCGGATTGCGTTTACCGGGGCATTATGCACATTGAGGCGAAGGTTGGGCATCGAGGCTGCAGCGGTGTGTAGTAGTTTCGATTACAACTTTTGATTTTATTGAGTACACGAACATTCAGTTGGGCAGGGGGAACTAGGGGATAAGCATGGGCTTAGCTTAGCTCTCTAAACATTCAAACGTTAAAATTATTGTTTCTCCTTTTGAGTGGGTGGACAGCAAAGACTCCACCCCCAAACGTAGAGTGTTTACAATGTGCTACTCGCAACGTGCAAGTTGTGATCTAACTTTGTCTCAATGAAACATAATAATTCTTGCTGCTGGCTTAAAGTAGGTAACGAAATCTTAATCGTAGTTAAAGCACACTTGTGGTTTCGGTTTTCGGTTATCGCTTCTCGGTTTGCGGGGAATCGACTGCAACAAACGCAGTCCCCTCGTTAGGCTCACACATAACCGCTGGACTCCAGCTTGATGGCCCCCTCGTATGTGGGCAGCCCCGATCTGTCAATGATTTTGCTCATGTCCAGGCTGATGATGCCGTTCTCGTTAATGGTGTTCAAGTCTGCTGCTTCGGCCCCGAGAACCTCCGCCGCCCGGTGGTCGCTGCTCCCTGCTGCCAGCTCCGAAATCTGCTGCGAATCCATCTGGTCGCCGTTATTACCGCCACTGGATGTTGCTGGTGGTGAGTCCGACGTTGCAGCGTTGTCATTTTCGTCGTTGACAGCTCTGGTGACGGGTGGTTCCTCTGGCGGTGCTGCTGATGCCTCGATTGCGGCCTCGACGTTGCCGTTGGCCGCATCCTGCAGCGTCAGATCGCAGGCGATGTGGTTGCCGTTCTCACTGTCGCTGGGGCAGGGACACCCACCCGTGCCGGCCTCCTCGGCCCGCTCCTCGGGCTCTGCCCTCCGGCCCATGTTGAGGCCGCTCTCCACGGACAAAGCGGTCAGCGGCTCATCATCCGCTTCGACTTCGTAGCGGAACTTGCCGCACAGCGGACACCCCCTCCGGTAGTGGTTGCCGCTGTGCTGGTGACTCTGCTGCAGGTACCGGCGACCGAAGGTGTTTAGGCGCAGGTTCTGGGCTTGCGGCTTGCGCGCCTGCAGGGCCAGGGGCAGCGAGGGCGGCGGCTGCAGCACCTCCATTTCCAGGCAATTTCCGCTCCGGGCTGCCACCGCCGCCGCCGCCGCATTCCACATGCTCTCCACCTCCGCCCGCTGCAGGGAGCAGCAGGATTGGGCATTCAGCGCTAGCTGCAGCTGCTTGTTGACCAGCAAACCCGGACCCGATCCCCCGGCACTGCCCCCGGCCACCGCATCCACGCTGCCATCGGGCGTGCCCCGACTGCCGCCCGCTCCGCTTTGATGAGTAATGTCCAGGGTGGAGCGGTAGCCCGGCGGCGGGGAGACGCGTTGCATAAGTAGTTGCTGTTGCTGCTGTTGCAGCTGCAGTTGCAGCTGTTGCTGCTGATGCTGTTGCTCCAACTGCTGCTGGTGGAGCTGCTGCTCGTGCAGCACCACGGCGTCGTATGAGGGCGGTGGCTCGTGGTGCAGGGCAGGCACGGCGGAGAGGCCATCGGTGGAGTCGCCCAGGAACAGGCCGGACGTCTCGTAGCACTGCAAGAGAAGAGCACAATGTTACCAGTCTGGGATCAAGCTAATCTAATCAAATCCTTAAAAAAGATATATTTAAGCGTGTGTATGTTGGCCAAAAACCAAGCTTAGGCCCATCTTTGTTTGGACGCACTGCCATTTAGCTGCTGAATGGAGACGAGGTGGACAAATGAAATTTACGCGATCAAATAAAAAAGTTTAAATTGCACACATCATAAATTTATTTGCACCACCCACTCCGTCTGCTGCAGTACAACCCGCTAACAGTCGCGGCCTTTTGCTGCCCGCAGTTGACATTTGCGCCTGGACAGGCTAACGTTGATTTACGCGGAGCCTTTTGCCGGCACTTCTTTTCGCCTTTTCCCCTCCGTCCCAGCGGGCCAACAAACAACAATGAACTGAGTGATGGCATAAGGCAGGGAGGAGCAGGGAGGGTTGGCCAGTTGGGTTAGACGTTGTTGTGGGGCCGGCGGCTTGTAACTTAATAAAGCCCATGGCCAAGTGAATGCGGCTTCTGGGCCACTTGCAACGTGGCCAGCAGCAATTGTCGCGCCCTCACAACTTGGCTGGCCAAGTCAGTTTGGTGGTGTTGTTGCTGTTGGCGCACCTGTTAAATGCGCCGCATAAATATCCATTACGGCTCCCTGCTTTCCCCACTTTTCCGAACTTTCCCTCATTTCGTTCTCTCTTCCTGACTTACTTTCAAACTGTCCGCCTGAAATGTTGGCTTAAACTTGAAAAAGGACAATTAGGGTGGGTCGTAAAAAGTGGGGAATAAACCGCAGATTGTAGTGGTTATTAGTGTATTATTTCGTTTAACCTTAATTGTGGTTTTAGCCGATAATTGGGATTTGAGGTCGAGCGGTTTTGTTTGCTTACGACCGCCGTTGACCCTTTCGCTGTATAGCTTTTGCTTTTAAGAATCTATTCCGATCAAGTGAAGGACTGGGTGAGTTTTTATACCATGTACATACCTTAAGGCGCAAATGGTATATTAAGGTTTATGCAAATGTATTTAGCAGGGAGAAAGAAACGTTTCCAACCCTATAAGGTAATATATATACTTGATCAGCATCAACAGCCGCGTCGCTCTAACCATGTATGTCTTTTTGTCTGTCTGTCTGTCTGTTTGTATGAACACGTCGTTCTCCGAGATGGTAAGAGCTAGAGACGTAATTATAATCTCCGAAATGATTAGAGCAAGAGATATAAATCTATTTGCTGACAGTTAAATATTGTAATATCTATCCATGTAGCATGTTTTATAAAGATCGGACTGTAATTAATGAAGATACGGCTTTTTCCATTGCCAATGCCAGATTACGTCCATGCAACCATTTGTATGTGCTACGTTTATGCATGTGTACATGTTATTTGGGGTTTAAACGGAAAAACTAATTGATAATGAAAATAGGTATTTCGTTGTTGAGAATCATGTTGCCTACCAATTCATATTATACACCGGTTAGCAAAATGCTTTTGTTTGCTATGGATGCTGAAGAATCAATGATGTTCAATATCCATCATGTCTTAGTCTACTTTAAACAGAACCCTAATAACCATTTGCTTAAACCTAAACATATTGTTAGACCCTTAAGATGACATGAATTTAAATTAACCCGCCTTCATGCATTCAATTCAACATACGCTTGTTATTACGGCTACTCAACTACAAAGCCGAGAGCACCAGAGGTTGGAAAAGTCAGAAGGTATGAGGCCTCTAA
Source organism: Drosophila ironensis (assembly GCA_021223825.1). Lineage (NCBI taxonomy): Eukaryota > Metazoa > Arthropoda > Insecta > Diptera > Drosophilidae > Drosophila > Drosophila ironensis. Next base: position 796,189 of record JAJJHQ010008063.1, on the reverse strand, counting down.
GCCCTGAACTCACCTGTTCCACGCTGTATATTTCCATGTTGGGATCGCCTTCCAGCCACTGATGCTGCTGCTGCCTGTAGGCGGCCTCAGTTCGCTTTTTGATGTTGCGATGACAACAATAGCAGACCACACACAATATGGTCGTCACCAGGGTGAGCATGGCCCTGCAACAATAATCGAATCGAATGAGAATGCCAATTTGATAGGGAGTGGGATGGGGACATGGACGGGGAGTGGGACTGTGAATTCGAATGCAATGTTATTCCACGGATATCAGCCGCAGACACGTGTACTTTGTCGAATTGTTTGTTTTGTCCGACCAAATGAATGAATGATTGCGGGGACCAGGGACCGGGAAGCAGGGTAGCGGGCATCGGGGGCATCGATAAATGGCCATCATGATAATATTGTATTAATGCCGTTTTTGGCATTTATTAATTCTGTCAAACAAATTGCAAATGCTCTGCTCTGCGTGTGTGCTTCTGTTTATTTATTTTGTCATGTATGTTGCCCTCTGCTTGCATATTGATAGCATATATTCCCGAAACAATGCCTCCCCTCTCCCGTGTCCCCCCTGGCTGTGAAACATCACCAGAGCGGAAATTACTTTACTGGCTTTTCTGACTTTAATTAGTTAGTGCAATTGTAGCTTCTACTCCGCATTGAACATTTTTAGATTTATTTGCCCATCGCAAGCAGCAGCAGCAGAGGAATTTTTGGGAAAATCGTTCAATTAACTTTGTCCAATTAGGCTGCCGCTCAATAGTTTTCTCTACTTATCTAAATTGTGTGGTCTCTGTGTGTATGTATATTGTAAATTCCGCACTCGAATGGGCTTAAATTAATCCTTGAATGGCAGTGGGCTCGATGTTACATGCTAATTTGCGTTGGGCTATTGTCCAAGTTGCTGACACTCGACTCGACTCACAGAGTAGATGTGTTGCGTAGTGTAGTGATGGCTTGGTTAATTTGCAGATACTCCAATTACAGTTTTGATATCGCAAGATTTGATTGAAATCCGATTAGAGTGGTAATATGCTCTAATAATAATACAATCACAAGTGGTGCTTGGGAGGAGCTTACGAAATCGATATCCACTTGAAATTGGCTACACCTGTGATTAGTTTGGGCCTTGGACATTTTATAAATTTGTCAATAGACCGGAAAAATCACCCACTCCCGCCGTATCAACTTGATTGCCAGTTATCATATTTTCCTTTTAGCGCTCTCGGCCAATTCATGTCAGTTTATTGAAACCCACTGGTTTATTCAGTCCGATTCGGACTCGTTTCGTGTCGATTTGGCAGCTCCGAGGCATTTCCATGACGTCACTTAATCCACTTTAGAATGCAACATTGTGTCCCACTTGTGTCTGTCCAGTGGTTGTTTCTGTTCCGACTGCCTTCCTCCCATACCATATTTTTTTCTTGTTGAGGTTTTTGGTTAGACCCGCTTGCCAGGCGCTCGTCCTTTTTTGGGCCGTTTATTTTCCCCGGTTCACGCAATTTCTCGCATGTCAACAGTTCATTAAGGACCTCCTTGTGGCCCGCTTTTGGGGCCAGAAAGAGACAACGCCGGCTGACAGCGTGTAGCGTTTTTTATTTGAGCTATTTCCAATGAATCGCCCAAGACAATCGATAAAAACGTAGTTAAAATAACGTTTTCGGCTTGGGGGATGCGCTATGTTTACACACATCAAAACAAACAAAAAAAAGCACCATAAAGCTGTGTTGACAAATTGTGGTTTGTTTTTAACCGGGTTAGCGTTCCCGAAAAATGTATAATAAAAAGCTCGTGTTGCACACGAAAATGAATTTTATTACCCAGCTCGGGCGCAACACTTTCGCCTTTGAAAAGGATGCTCGAGTGGAGGGAGGACAACACAGGCGGAGGACGAAAAAATATGGCTAAGCGCAATTATAATTATTATTTTCGCTCAACGCCAACGCCGGAAAAACTGAAAAGCGGTTGCCAGACGGAGAAAGGGAAGTGTAAGCGACAGCTTGACATCTTCGCTTGCAGGCGCATAAAATGTTGATGTTTATTAATTCGCAGCTCCAGCTCATAAATCAAGCGTGGCATAGCGGAGCGTGATCTACGAGATCCTGTTGCCATATTCGTCTAAAATATATTTCTACAAATAGGGCAATTACTGTGTATTAAATGGGGAGTAACGACCGGCTGCATGAAATTTTAATGATTTATGCCACGTTTGAGAGGCGGCATTTAGCCTTAATTTCGCCCACAATGTTTACACCTCCAATAAATTTCAAATTGCTTGCGAGAATTACTCGTACAATTGGGCGATAAAAATAACCCAAGCAGACAAGGGGGCAATTAAATTGAACAATTGAATGGAACATACAAGCGTTTTGATTGACTCCTCGGACAGGTTTGAAATTCTGAAAGAAAACTCTCTGCCCAACTGCAATTAATTAATTGCCCAATCACATATGGGACTTCGCCAAATAGTTGCCAAAAGTTGCAGTGAGGCACCACTCGCCCGCATTTCCCACGAGCCCCACCTTGCCACCCACCACACATCAGTCGGTTGGTCGCTGTTGCCACACACTTACCCGCCAAGCAGCAGATTCACATTCCCGTTGACAACATTTGCATATGTCTGGGGTCCACCGGGTCCTCCGACGCCGCCACCCGAGCTGACAGATCCTGAGCCGCCGCGCTGCTGATGATACAGCCCCAGGCCGCTGCTGTAGTAGGTGTTGTGTGTGGAAATCGAGGATGACGACGAGCCGGAGCTGAAGCCAGAGCTGAAGCTGGAGCCGCCGGGGGCATGCTCCTGGGACTGATCCGCCTCCTCCGCGGAGGATGTTGAAGTATCCGCCGCTGTTGTCCCAACCGATGATGCTGTGGTGGTGGCTGCCGGGAGGGTGTGATTCTGTCCGTAGGCTGCCAGCATTGTTGCATAACGCTTTAGAGACATTTCACGGTGTCTTGGAATCGAAGCAAAGCGATTGCATAACGATTAGCGCGGCGCACTCATTACAATGCCATTATTAACACGCAGGCTAGCCGGGCTAGCGACTCTCGAGGGCTACAGCCAAAGGTGAAGCTCCAAACGGCTGCAAGGACGAGGAGCGACTGCTGGTGGTTAGCCTTAGCCCTCGCGAGCGACGACCCGAAGGTAACACAACAGCACAACACTAGCACCTAGACCACCACCATCACCACCAACAATACACGGCAACAAATTCGATGGCCTTTCGCAGGTGTGCTCCTCTTTTAATAGCTGTATGCTCGGGAACTAGGTGATATTAAGTTGGAACTTTGACTAATTGTTGAGGGCACTATATCTATATTGTAGTTTTACTATAAAGACCCTGCTTCGGGAAGTCAGTGTTTTAGTTTTACCATCAACTAAAGTTCAACTTATCAAAAACAACACTGTTTTTTTCAATATTTCGCTGTTTTAATATCCCGATNAACACAACAGCACAACACTAGCACCTAGACCACCACCATCACCACCAACAATACACGGCAACAAATTCGATGGCCTTTCGCAGGTGTGCTCCTCTTTAAATAGCTGTATGCTCGGGAACTAGGTGATATTAAGTTGGAACTTTGACTAATTGTTGAGGGCACTATATCTATATTGTAGTTTTACTATAAAGACCCTGCTTCGGGAAGTCAGTTTTTTAATTTTACTTGATGGTAAAGGTTCAACATATCAAAAACAACACTGTTTTCTTCAATATTTCGCTGTTTAATATCCCGATACCATTTGATCTTATCATAGAAGAGTCTATGTCATGTCACAATGGACTTGAATCACTGCAACTCCTTAGAGAACACCCTTCAGGCACAATTAGGATCCGCTTGTGGTTTTTTCCTGCGTAGCTTTCACAACGATCGATGGCCAAGGCAAGTCTATTTCCGTAACTTGTAGTTTTTTGGCCGCGAATCGCGATAACGGTGGCAAACTGCGAGTGGGAACGCGTGCGTCTGGGCAAATGCGTTGCGCTGCTGCAACTGAGCTCCGGCTTGACTTGCTGACTAGTTTGCCGTCCCGAGGACTTTGGCTTGGCTTATCCTTTTGTTGTGCCGCCCGACGAAGTTGCCGTGGAAACCGAGCGACTCAGCCTTCGGCTTGGCGGTCCTTCCACTTCGGCTCTGGCTGCCATCTCAACTGCGAGGTTTGCTGTTGCCGCTCCTGGGCTTGCTGCTTGCCTGTTACAAGTTGCGTTGCCCATTTTTCTGTAGCAGTTTTCCCTCTCTTTTTACTCGTATTTTTTCTTTTTCATATTTTTTTTTGAGGGGGGGATAGGAAAGGTGGAAAAAATGGGAAGAGTCGACGACAAAGGCCAAGCAGAGCTATTTGTATTGAGCTTCCTTTTATATCCCTTTCACTTGGCCCGGGCTCTGTTCCTGCACGTTTCACGTCAAATTGAGCGCCAAATGCTTTTGTATGCTCGTATGGGTTGTCATTATTGTTGCTGTTTGCTGTAGTTGCTGTTGTTGTGGCAACCGTGCATGCCATTTGAACAACACTTGTCGCCAACTGACATTTTTCACGGCATGCGGCCATAAATAATAATGCGACTCAGGAGCCACAGTCCACGGCCCGCATATTGAGCATGCAACATGCTGCCCGTACCGTACCACGCTGCGTATGGGTGATGCGCCGGTCCTTTGGCCAACTGCAAGACAATAACGTGGCGGAAATGCGTGCGAAATCCTTGCATTTAAATGATGTGTTAAACGGAAGCTTACGCCAAATACAAGTTGAAGATATCAAACAAAAGGTCGTCGAAACAGTTTGAATTTTTTTCCTCGAGTTTATTACTTTGCCTCCTCAATACGCTTTCTTTGTGGCGCAATTTCCACCATAATGCCAATTAAGTGTCAAACATTTGCATATCGTATACGCTTAATGGCACCAAACGTGTGCAGTAAATTTGCCCACCATTAGAAACTAATTGAAATTCACGTATTATTTTCGCAAATTTGCTTTTAATTTATGGCACGCAGCCGCGTTGTAACATTTAAAATGGGCATTTGCATGGAAGCGCACAGCGTGAACGCGGTGTGTCCAATATTTGGGTGCGGCAGTGTCGGCTCCCCCCAGTTTCTGGGCACCCAAAACACCCCCAATACCCCAAAACACCCGATTTACTCGCCTAAGCCAGCTGCACACAATCGCAGTCCCAGTCAGTCGCCCGACTGGTTCAAGAACATATGTAAATAGTTGCACGCCATTTTTGCCGCCCCTCCATTTTACTTCTGCGCTCACTGCACCGAGAAAAAATGTATTAGTTTTGTTAAAATGTTATATCTAGTATTTATTCCCGTAGAGTAGGTAACGCAGTAAAGTCTAGAATTTGCAATGGTTTGCATTTTTGTTTTTTTAGTTTATATCCTTGTTTTTATACCCGGTTCTTTAAAATAAAAAAAGGTATATTGAACGAATGTATGTAACAGGGAGAAGGAAACTTTTCCGGTCCCATGAAGTATATATATTCTTGATCAGCATCAACAGCCGAGTCGATCTAGCCCTGTCCGTACGTCCGTCTGTCCGTAAACGGTGAAATTCTGTGGCATACACATTTTTAACTCTAGAGGTACTAAATTCGGCTATTTTGTTACATTTGTAAAGCGAAAACCACGCGTTTACGCTTACTTCCGACCGCCCAAAAGATTATCTATGGAAACATGTCGTTCTCATCCGCAATTTTTATCCATGTTCCATAAATTAGGTGGAAACTTAGAACCGGGTATCGAGACACTCGTTCTTAGTTGTTTTATTATTATATGAGCTATCGGCTGAGGTATTTAAATTTACTTAGCTGGAATTACTTTGAAGCACTAACAATTAATAAATATACATCCCAGTATGAGTATAAACTACATTGCTTATAAATTTAGGCTAAAATTGCAACCAACAATGTGACTGTTTAAAATGCTTAGTATAATATTAGCAATACTTTGATGAACACATATTGTCAACAATTTGAGCAGCCCTTAATATTATTTTCTGGAATTGTTCTAAACAATTAACAAATATGTAGAAGCCTTTTCTCAGTGCACACCTGCGCGGTCTCGCTCGCTCGGCCTTTTGTGTGTTTTTGGCCGTGCCAACTGTTTGTTGGTGGCGTCGGCGGGCCGTTCGAGCGTCTTGAAATCCGTGCGACGTCGGCGGCTTAACAGCAGGCGCATAGTTTGGGCCCTATATCCGTACTCGCGTACTCGTAGTTGTTGCCTGCACCTCGAGTGTCGCGCGCACTCAAGAGCCCCAGAGTCCGCGTTGTTGCTTTTGTCGCCCGGGCGGCCGTGAACGGCACACACAAAAGTTGCCACAATTTCAGTTTAGTTTTCCATCTCTGGCACAATTTTAGATTTGTGTGAAAGAAAATTTGTCAATTCAGGACGACGTTGCGCGAAGGAGCATCAGCAGGCGGCGGCGACGGCGACGGCGGCGGTGGTGGTCACATTTTTTCTGTCACGCCGCCCTTCAACAGTTGGCAGCTGGCAACGTGACTCATTAGAGCGTCGCCTTCTCGCACTTTTCTGGCCCTCGGTGGCAGGGATGCGGGGGCGGCAGCCACCCGACACCTACCGCCGCCGAGCCCATCAGCAGCACCAGCACTAGCAGCAGCTCCAGCTCCACCGATGATGGATAGTTTCGGGCGCTTCTGGTCACTTTCGGGGGCCGCATTGCGCACGCGTTGCGGGTAAGCCCGGGGAGCCAAAACAAACCATGGCTAAAGCCCGCCTGACAGTAAGCTAAATGAGCAAATGATGAAAATGGTTGAAATCGGGGTTAAAAAATGGTTTTGCAGAAAATACTGTAACTAAGATTTATTTTTGCGGCTTAACTACTTCAGAACAAAATGGTAATCTGCTGAGGTATTTTGTACTTCCTCATATGCAAAACAAGATACTATTTTCCCCTCTAAGCAGTCTGGCCTGGTGGCCTATTTCTATGAACAGCCGAATGTCCTAGAGGGAAACACTAGCTGAAAGCGCAGAAATGTATGCTACAGCCTTTGTAAATATTTTTGACAGTCTTATGTGACCGTGTTTGCGGGAACTAATGAGGCTGTCACGCCGCAATCCCTTCCTTTTGCTCGCCCACAGGCCCTTTCCCCGTTTTATTATTTCAAGCATTGGCAGCATTAATTATGCATGCCTGTTGATTTATTATGCACGACCATCAAGGTAATGATGGGACCAGGCCACAAGGCAGCAACAGCAGCAGCAGCACGTCCACTGCAGCGGAGCAACTCCTGCCGTGCAGAGGAAGGAGGGGACGAAACACGGGATATCAAATGGAGAATTCACCTGCGTTGCATGACCTGCGAGAGTATTTCATATTTTCACATGTAGCGTAATGAAAAATTTTAAGGTCTCACCCGACGACCCAGCTTCGATTGTCGGAGTCACACGCAAAGGTTGCATGCCCCGCAGACTTTGCCTCTGCATTGCAGGTGGCCGTGTGAGAGTGGGTGTGGGAATCACATGTCACGGTACCTGGCACCAGGAGCCGGAGCATTCCCCCCTCACCATCCCTTCATCGGTGGCAAGGTCTCGCCCTCGTTCCGCGTTCCTTGTCCCTTTGTCCCCGCCTATGCAAAGTTTAAAAGTGCCGCCTGCCATTGCCGAACCCCTAAAAATATATAAAATCTTATTTAGGTTTATGGGTGCTCCACTCTTTGTTGAGTAATTTGATTTGAAATCGATACGGCAGCATAAAATGGTAAATTACTGGCTACATTACAAAGAGGGATACAGGAAGGGCTTTCCCTCAAATTAGGTGTTGAGTGTTGACAAGCATACTCAGACTTGGCCGCTGCTAGAGGAGTTTCAATTGCGATTGCATTTCAAGCTAACCATCCAAGTTGTTGCTCCTTGAAATTCACCCACAAAGCAGGCCTTTCATATTCATCAGAAATGCATATTTAAACTGCTCTTCAATTGTTATAGAATAAAGACTCTGTGTTTTCAGTTGCCCAGTGTTGGGTGAGGCAGTGTTGGGTGTAGAACCTTCTTCGATTTTTCATTATGTTCTCTTGGAGCGCCCAATCCGGTTGCGTGTGTCAAAGGTGGATGTGCCGCCCTGTGTGCGTTTGTGTTAGCGTTGGGTTTGGATTTGGGTTTGGGGGTGGGCAGCCGCCGGGACATGGCGGTCATGGAGGACAAACAATTGCCACACTAAATGGCATGTGGCAGGGCCCAGAGCCGCGAATTTCCTTTGATTTTATCGGTCGTCAAGCCCAAGTCGCGAGCATTGATTAAAGTTCGATGGGTCCTGCCCCGTCGCCCATGACACGACAAAATAAAGCTGACAGGTTGTGGGGGCCCGGCCCATTGTCTTACGACATGGCCAGCCATGGTACCATATATTGCTCAACCGTCTCCGGTCTTTGAACCAGTTGGCCGCAAGCCAGATGATGTCAACTGGTGGGTGGGCAACGATTAATTTGAGATCAAACAACCTTTTATAATCGACAGTGCCTTGCTGTCAGTTAATATTTATTATTTGAACAGTACATATTCAATATGAAAATTCGTGGTATTAGTATTTCAAGGCGCAGGCTAACTTATTTCTATAACTCCCTGGCCGTTGTGTCAGTAAATACATATTCACTCATTACATATTCGTGATAAATTTTTATGCTGTAAAATTTCTAACTCGCAGGCTACGTTATCTCTATAAGATGTCCCTGGCCGTCTCGCTGCGCCGAGCCCTCCTGGCGCTGCTCTCAGGGGCCATCTTCATCCTGACGGTGCTCTACTGGAACCAGGGAGTGACCAAGAACCAGGCCTACAATGAGGCGTTGGAACGCCACCACAGCTACCGAAATGCCAGTGCCTTTCCCATGTAAGATTCATAGAAAGATGTCACTCACGTGCAATTCAGACTGAAAGCAATCGCTCTTCATTTTCCCACAGACCCGTCGAGAGGTCCTGGACGTACAAGTGTGAGAATGAACGATGCGTTCGGATGGGTTACACCGGCAAGGCCGTTTTTTCCGCCAAACGCGTCTCCTTCATCAGCTGCTCCATGACGTGCCACGACGTCAACATCTGGCCGCATCCCACCCACAGAACCGTGTTCAGCTCGCAAACGCGCAGCTTCTCCGTTGAGAATGTGCAGCTGCAGGTGGACACAACGCACCGGGAAGTGCACAAGCAGCTACAGCAAACTTTCGACTGGTTCCTCAAGGATTTGCGCCATATCCAGCGGCTCGAATTTTTGGGCGGTGCTTCGGAGGCGGCGGTAAGCGAATCGTCGTCAACGAAATCAAGGCGAAACTCGTCCCCCGATCCGGATGCACCATCCTCGCCCATCGGCAACACTATTGGCGCGAAGCAAGCAGGCGATTTGACCAGCGTGCAAGTGAAGATCATCGTGCAAAACGCCGACCTGAACTTCAGGCTGGACAACGATGAGAGCTATCTCCTGACTTCAAATAGTGAGTAATTTTGGTTACTTCAGTTATTGTTGCGACAAAAGCTAATGAACTGTCTTTACTTCGCAGCCATTGGGAATCAACTGCATGTGGAGATCAAGGCCAACTCCTACTTTGGAGCCCGCCACGGCCTCTCCACCCTGCAGCAACTAATATGGTTCGATGACGAGGATGGCCTGCTGCACACGTACTGCGACAGCCGGGTGAAAGATGCGCCCAAGTTCCGGTACCGCGGTCTCATGCTGGACACCTCGCGCCACTTCTTCTCCGTGGAGTCCATCAAGCGAACGATCATGGCCATGGGCCTGGCTAAGCTGAACCGATTCCACTGGCACCTCACCGACGCCCAGAGTTTTCCCTACATCTCGCGCAACTACCCGGAGCTGGCTCAGTATGGGGCTTACTCGGAGAGCGAGACCTACACGGAGCAGGATATACGCGAGGTGGCCGAGTTCGCTAAGATCTACGGCGTGCAGGTTATACCGGAGATCGATGCGCCCGCCCATGCGGGCAACGGCTGGGATTGGGGACCCAAGCACGGCCTGGGCGAGCTGGCCCTTTGCATTAACCAGCAGCCGTGGAGCTTCTACTGCGGCGAGCCGCCGTGCGGCCAGCTGAATCCGAAGAACAACAATACCTACCTCATTCTGCAGCGTCTGTACACGGAGATGCTTCAGAGCACGGGGTCCACTGACCTCTTCCACCTGGGCGGAGACGAGGTGAACCTAGAATGCTGGTCGCAGTATTTCAACGTCACGGATCTGCGCGGCCTGTGGTGCGATTTTATGCTGCAGGCGATGGCCAGGTAAGCTTATTTACTCATTTTTTCCAGCCTTTCCATGTATCTTACCGTATCTTTTTCCCTGACTGGCAGACTGAAGCTGGCGAACAATGGCGTGGCGCCCAAGTATGTGGCCGTCTGGTCGAGCGCCCTGACCAACACCAAGTGTCTTCCAAATAGTCAATTCGCCGTGCACGTGTGGGGCGGCAGCACCTGGCAGGAGAACTACGACCTGATCGAGAACGGCTACAATGTGATCTTCTCGCACGTGGATGCTTGGTATCTGGACTGCGGCTTCGGCAGCTGGCGGGCCACTGGCGAAGGGGCCTGTGCCCCGTACCGCACCTGGCAGAATATCTACAAGCACCGTCCTTGGGATCGGATGCGTCTGGATAAAACGCACAGGAAGCAGGTTAGTTTTTATTTTTTCTTTAATTTATTCGTAAACAAAAACATGAATCGGATATTTTCATTTGTTATAGGTCCTTGGCGGCGAGGTATGCTTGTGGACTGAGCAGGTGGATGAAAACCAGCTGGATAGTCGTCTGTGGCCGAGATCGGCCGCCTTGGCTGAACGGCTGTGGAACGATCCCAAAGACGAGCGTGACATAGAAATAGTGCCGGTGGAAGTGTTCCGAAGAATGTCATTGTTCCGCAATCGCCTCGTAGAACTGGGCATCAGCGCGGAGGCCCTATTCCCCAAATACTGTGCCCAAAACCCAGGGGAATGTATTTGATATTACCTCTGAGATGTAATTATTGCAAAAGAGAAAGTTCTTTAATCTCCCCAACCCCTCCCAAAATGTGCGTTAGTTAGTTGATAGTCTAATTGTTATTTTATACGGATACCTAGGCTTCGGTTAGCACGGAAGCAGGCGACTGTTTAAAATGGTTTCTGGCATAAACCATAGTGACTCGAATTTCGTTTTCATTGAACAAAAACAAACAAAACAAAAAAGAACACATTAACACGCCCATAACTAGTACAATTCATCTCCAATTATTGCGCACACAAACCGTACAGGCCAGACCTGATAGCGAGAATCAAGTTGAGGTTGAAGAAGATAAGGGTTCATAGATTTAGTTGTAGATTTCATACGCATCAATTCACAGACATAGGCTTATGATATACATACATATATATATTTATATTTATACATTGTATTAATATGTAGTTTTAGATGAGCAACCACGATTGAGAAATGGCAAACGTTTTGATATTTTGAAAAGCTTTATTCGCAGAACATTAATTGATACGTTTTAGGTAACATCAAATGATCTATTCCTTTATTTTTCCTCTTTTTAGTTTCCCCTCCTTAGTTCGCATTGCCCTAAGTTAAAATTACATTTTCAGTGATATAAACAATGTGACCTTAAAAAAAATCAGAAGAAAGAAGGGAGGACAAAAACTGATGTAGCAGTGGAGTAAAACTTAGAATTAACATTAATGTTTAACTTTTACGAAAACTTTTTGCACGCATTGGCACGTAACAGACACTCGACTAGTAAATTATTAGCCAATTTAGAATCTACACTAAAGGCGGGGGAACAACGGTTAGGGTATTCACAGGTTATTTTCCTTTTCGACAATTCGATATTTTTACATTTGGAATGATTGAGAAAATCCCCATGTTATATGTATGCAACTTGTTTCTCGTACTTAACTAAGATTTCGACAAAGCGAATAACCAAAATCCAGAATCTGCAATAATTTACAATTTTCTGCTGTAACTCCCAGTCACTTTCGAAAATAAACTACCAGTCCAGTCTAAGCAGGTCACTGATCTAATGACATTGGATTTCTTTAGATTCCGCATAATACTATATTTATTTTGATACCCAACTGAATGAAGGTAGTATGTTGCCAGCTCTGGTTGCTTTTCTGGGTAGTGTTGGCGGTGAGTTGCGATGCATTTCGAGTGAAATGTCCGCTATCAACTCCTCAAACTTCCAGCTGGACATACAGAATAGCGAGGAGAGACCTACAGTGCGCAGCGATCCTGGCCAAGCGAAGGTAGCTGCCAACCGGAGATTGCGCAGAGACGATGATCCCGGGCCGGATGCCAATGGTGAACTGAAGCTGTTGCATGCACCCTGCGAGTTTGATCTCATCCGGTTCACCTCGATCGACAACTTTCCCCGCTACTGCCAACCCGTCTACCAGAATCGCTTCGTGAACGAGGAATGGTATCGCCTTTACCGCACCTACGACACCGAGGGATTTGTATTCGGACAGTTTTACGAGCGTCTCAAGCGCCACGAAGTGGACTAGGGAATGCGCGTAGTCTGGAAGCGCGCTAAGGAGTCTAAACGAAATCTGTGATGTCGATGCTGTGGTATCGCTGTAGGGGTCCCAGCCGCGTGTGCGGCGAGGGACGCAGGCAAATCACACACTCCTCCGTGCTGGAAATCGAATCAAGGTTAACACGGCCAAGGTGAACAATCGGTTTTGTAAATATGTATAAAAATATAATACTTTAATCTGCTTATGGCGTAAACTAGCATGCAATACTTAGGGACAATAGGATGTGTGGCTATACAAAATGCGGGGGGAAATCTCTGTGTCGTATACAAAAGTGGTGTTTGGTGGTGGTTGTGGTTGAGGTTGAGGTGGGTGTGTAGTGGTGATGTTGTTGATCATTCGTAGTGTCCGGTGGGTACAGGACTTGTTGATGTCAGTCTACAAGAAACGATAAACAGAAAAGAGAGAGAGGCCCCAAAATCAGAAAGGTACTAAAATAAGCAAAACAATAATCTTAGCTACCATGCGTATACATTAACGTTGACAAGTCAAAATAAGGTATATAGTAGGACTCCAGCATGGCGTGTGGGTTAGTATTTGAAGCGAAACGAGTGCAATTAACAATTAGTTTTCGGGGTAACTTAGAAGGGATAGGGAGGAATCTACTTGAGCATTGCGTATACGCACCGTAGACTTTCGGTTCGCGATCTCAGCGAGTAGTCTTTGGAGGCGCGATGCCTGAAATGGAAATTAATTGGTTAAGTGACAACAACGACGACAACATCAACAGCAGCAACAGCTAACAAATACAATATCAGCCGTGTGTCGTGCAAACATATAGGGTTATAGCCAGACAACACCAATGCTTTACAATGCCAAATGAGTGCAGTCAGCCCCAAGTGAGTACTATTGTGCCCCCAACCGACCTGCGATTCTTGATGGAGCTGCCGCGATGGATATTTCGACTCTCGCGCCAGCGGATGAAACGATGCCTCAGCGTCTGGCGCACCTCAGAGTTCAGGAAACAGTAGAACAGAGCCACGAAGAAGCCCTATAGAGATAGTATCATATCGCATTAATAATGATTATGGGAAAACGAGATAATCCCTTGCATACCTGCGTGCTGATTAGAAAGGCTCTGATGGCCTCAAATAGATTGCGACTGATCCCTTGTTCCGGGCCAGTAAGGACCAACAAATAGGTGATGCCGAAGAGTGGAATCAAAACCAGCAGGGCCTTGGATGCCTTGTAATACTGCCGCGTTTCCAATGTGTGGGCAGAACGCAGTTTGGTGATCAGAACCTACGACATAACGAAGGGCGTAATAAAACACATTTAAGAAATACAATTGATTAAGCAACATGGGACTTACCCACATAATGCGTATGAGAAAGACTAAATTAATCAGCAGAGCCAGCGAAGCGGGACCCTTGAATATCCAATCAATGTGAGATTCACGCATCCAGGCGCAGTCGATTTCCAGCTTTATGCAAATTATAAACAAAGACACAATCAATACCTGAGTTTAATAAGTTTATTTAAATGCACACCCCAATGAAGTGCTCGTTGTCGAGATGCGGAGCAAATGCCTTGGCTATGGACCAGACCAGAATACAGATTGCAGGACAGCCCCAGCCTATCAGGGCATAGATAAGAAAGCTAATATTATCGCTGGAGAAGGTTTGCACCACCAAAGTGTATAGATAAAGGCCTGTGAACGCAGTGAAAAGGTTAAGTAATTATGAATCAATAAAATTATCTATCTCTATTTCCACTCACCCTCGACAAACATCCAGAAAAAGTTAGTCAGGTAAAAGTATTGAAACATTATGACCAGCGTTATGCAGCCAGCCTGACTAGACTCGGTGGTTATCTAAGGTTAGTGTTATTATTAGGGTAATATTTTCAAGGGGCTACGACCTAATGCTGTTCTTACCACTTGCAGGAACAAGGTGAGTATCCACAACAGAGCTGAGGTGATGTAGGTGAGGAACAGATTCGCATGAATCGTGTTTCGCAGGCAGCGCAGATCCCTATAATTAACTTGAGGTTAAAAGCCAGTTTGTTGGGCCATCGAGAGGACTCACTTGAAGCTGAGGAATATGATGAGGGCCACCACCAAGGTGGCAAAGCTTAGGAAATAACCACAGGCATAGATGATGGCAGGCAAATCGACACTGGGCGAAAAGTCAGGGACTACGGGCACAGAGCCGGACTGCTGATGGCAGCGATCGTAGTCGGAATAGTGATCCCAGGTGCCGTTCTCAAAGCAGAAGCGAGTGGCGTTTTCTTGAGATAAATAATATAAAAGTAGACTTTGATCGCATATTACAAGGAGATTATAGAACCTGTTGTGTCATAGTGCACGCCCTTGAATTCCTCGAAACAGGGCAAGACAGCCAAACTTCCGGCATTTGTGCGGGGCCAACAGAGCACAGAATCGAACGAACTGGGACATTGTAAAATCTGTAAAGAGTTAGGAACATCTCGAGTTGGGTATAAACAAAGTTTCACAAAGCAAACGTACTTGGATAAATATTTATAACAATTTAATGCGCTTGCGGTAGACATTAAATTTCCCTTTTTTTCTCCGTCAAGCGAACTTGACCTAACCCAACGCATTAAATCAAAGCAAACGAGATTTATGCACCGCAGCTGACACTGTGCCTTTGTGATTTTCCTCCCAGGTCTTTCAGCTTTATAGCTCTGACGCATTCGTGCAGATTGTACAGTAGATTTAAATTTAATCAAGTAGGTGGATTTCCAAATTTTCTATAAGCAAATATAGCTCGTGCAGCTCGGCCAAGTATGCCTCACCCAAGGGGTATCTATTGCTAAAGCTTCACATTTTCATACCAACAGATATACTAAAAAAAAAACGTACCTACGTATGTATCTATCAAAAGCAGACGACCCGTTCATTGTTTACAAAGTCTAGTTGCCAATGCGAAAATAATCGCCAAAGGCAAAAGGTGTCTGGGAGTTAAAGACAGAGCTTCCATTGATATTTTTTATTGGCCTTATCAGGTGACACCCGCGGACGCTGCTGGTTGCACAATCCCGAAAGAAATTCACAATTCTTTCAACAAAAAATGCCAATTTTTTTTCGCCTTTTCTGATAAGCTAAAGCTTTTGTGACAGCTAATGCGATCGGCTTTAGCCACGCGACGAAATGAGCTGTCAACGAGAATGCCAAACATTGTCCCGGGGGAACTCCGCCAATATTTGTCTTTGCACTTCTCATTTTCGCTCATTTGTCGCCCCGACCGAGGCATGAGCTATAATTTAAGTCAATTTCAAAGAATGCCGCCCTTGGAACAGATTTCGCCAGCGGTGTCTCCCCTATTTGATTGGATCAAACATCCGAGGTAAACAAAGTCGCAGAGATGCAGCCTCAAGTGGATTTCCTTGGGTTTTCATTTGTTTACAGCCTCCCAGCCGAGGGGAGGAATACATAAATAAATATTTTGTGCATTTTCCGGAAATAAATTTCGCGGCAACCATATTTTTGCAAAATTATTTCGAAAGCTATCGGGCCAGTACAGTTGCCCTGGAACCAATATTTCTCCTAAGACGAGCGAGCAGCCGTATGGAAGATGGAAATTCTTTACGATCGCGAGGACGGATCAATTAGCGGAGAAGATTAATGGGAAAAGTGCTCAGCAGAGCGAAGAGATAAATTGATTTCGCAAACAATGGATAATTAAAAAATACAATATATTGTATTTGTGGGCTAGGCCATTCTTATTTTAAGTGCTTTTGTGTGGTATGTGAGTTGGTTATTCAATTGAAAATGATGCATTGGCAAATAAATGGGAATGGAAAATATGTGAGGGGTATGGAAAAGTCTTGTACATACTTATGTACCCATCATACGCATAATTCGTACATATTAATGTACGCATCTCCTAATCGGTATGCATAAATGGTAGCCGACTGATAGTGGTCCGCGCAATAGAATAATTAAACGGATTAATGAAGTATTAGACTAATGAGCCGTTCGATTGGCAAGCATGTCGACTGCTAATTGGTAGTACGGCTAAGCTGACATTAAGTACAACAGTTTGATAACAACACAAAGAAAACATGTGCGATTCGCTATAGAGCTATTGAGGCTCGACGTCGAATACCCGGTGCTGGGATCAACATTTCATTAAGAAACACATCATGTACAAACATTTCAGAACGAACATTTAATTTACAATATCGAGTACTACCAATAGCGAGCATACATTTTGGAATAAGCATAAATGTACGCGCTACTGTGTTGTAGAATTATAATTGGAAATACATCAAGTGAAACATGTAGCACATGTTTTCAAGTCATGCTTATTACTAGGTGGTCACAACTTCAACAAATTCGAGAGCACACCTTGCACTATACTCTTTAATGTATTATATATTTGTGTATAGTTATTAACCAAAGTACGCTTCAGGGCTATAATGAACAGATGCTTACTAAATTTGACTTCCAGTTCAATTTTTCGCTCTGCTTAGGCATTACCGTCTGGCAACCTGTTGGAACCCTGACCTCCATGTGAACTTGATTCTACTCACCCGCTTGCCCCCGGCGGTTAGATTGCGTGTGGCCTCGAGCTCCTCCTGGCGCTGCTGCTGCTGGCACTGCTGCTGCGTGCGGTTGACGAGCAGCTCCCCGCCGTGCGACTGCTGGGCGCCAATTAGGGCGCTCGCCCGCTGCAGCATGTCCAGCGAGAAGTTGGCGATGACGTTGGCCAGGTTCTCCTGCGAGGCGTCGTCCAGGCTATCCACCAAGGCCCGCAGGTCCTCGTCGGCCATCTGAGGTGGCTGCTCGGTGTTCAGTGCTCACTGTTTGGTGTTCGGTAGTGGTGTTGGTATTGGTATTGACGATTGACGTTGACGTGCAGACGCGATTGCAGGGGATGAGTGATGACCTGTTGGCCACTGCAGCGCTGCAATATGGAAGCCAGCAGGAACCTGTCAACGAGGCGTCTCCGCTCCTGAACTCCGTCGGCACTTTCTCTCTCCCAGCCGGACGATGCGCAATTAAACGAATCTGCGCAAATAAACCAAGTGGCCGGGCCAAAAAGAAACACAAAATAAGAGCGTTCTTCATATCGCTATCAGATAATGGGCTATATAACAAGACCCCCGAAAAAGAACCAGATTCGCCAACCCAGAGCCGCGGAACAGCCACCGTTTATAGAGATATGCTATATATTATACACTCCGAGAAATAACACAAAACAAGGGCCCGCATATTTGCTAGCTGCTTAAATATTTTGGTGAGTGACTCAACAGAACAGAACCGAACCTAACCGAGCAGCCAGAAGGACGGGTTCATGGAGTGTTTATTATGGCAAACCATTAAATCCTTCCTTCCTTTCTTCCATATTTGCCAATACAAATATAAATACTCGCACAATGCGAAAAACACTTCTTCAGCTCTTGCAGGCGGAGCCACTTCTGTTCAGTTCGTGGTGAAATGATTCTCGGTTTTTATGCTAATGTATACAAATTATAAAAATCTGTTCAAATAGTACTTGAGGAAATCACGTGACCGTGTGAGTTTTCATTATGGGTGTGCGGGTGGGCACGCAGATTAAATGTAGATAGCTGCTCCGCAATCTTTATGGACACCGACCCGCTTTCTGGTGGGTATCCAAAGGGCAGACAGGCAGGCTGGGGGTGAGCAGTCCATGGCAAATACCCAGTAATTGAACGCTTTATATGGCCAGCACCACGCAATCGAAACTCGATCCGGGCCGTCTGTCATCATACTCGTATTTGCTTTGCGTTGGCTTGGCCTGCCATGGTTTTGGGTGGCCCAACCCCCGGTCGTCACCCCCATTAGTTTCCCATTAGCTGCCATAACTCTGCCTGGCCCGATAATATTTGTGTAAGCTGGTGTAATGGAGATTGCACACAAGATTGCCGGGCTGAATCACACGGGTTAGAACCAGTTGGCTCGGCCGGGAGTATCTGGCAATGCATGATGATAATGGGGCCCGATACAGTGATAATTCGCCAAAGTTTGCACCAGTTAGTCGCTCTGTAATTACTTTAATTGCAGAAAAGGTAATGAAATGGGAGTATGAGCCATTGGCGGGCACCGTGTGTCACATAAAATCTTCAGGCACGTCTGGGCATTACGCACAACAATTAAGTAACAAAAGGTCTAGTGAGTGAAAGTAATTAAACTAGTCCGACGAGCGTAACCTTATCTGGGAATCGGGGCAGGAGAAGCAGATGCTGTGACAGATGTGTAAGCACGGTTCATGTGCGTTTCCACCTGGCAACGTGATGGCAGCGAACCTCTGTCGCACAGTGATTAAAACAAAGAGTGTCAAGTTATTTATTAATGAACAAATACCATGGCAGCGAGCTGGCTCCGGGTCGCCAGCCATCCACCCAGGCACACATCTCGCACTGAGTCTTTACGGCTCCAACTGCTGGAACGGGGAATGAGCCACAGCGCTTTGTCAATGTCAAGTTGAGAGATAACCGCGACCATTGTGCTTCCCTGGCCCCGGCCTGCATACTCCTCTGCTGAATTAAGTCCACTAGCGCATGAACCGGGCGGGCATTTCGGGAAAATGTCTGTCGACAAGTGCTCTGGCATGCAGGCCCCACAGGCAACTTGCCCACGATTCGCCGGTCCACCGGACCGGCTAATTATGCCCTATAAATAGCCCCAACTTGTCCTGCTTTGATCTCTCGGCAATGAGATAGAAAGCGGCAGGTGCACTTGCAACACGTTGCTGCTTTTGGAATTCTGGCAGTGCACGCGCTCGCACGCCCAACCAATTTCCCTGGAGGATAGGACATTCCTTTATCGCTTGTATTCGGAATACATTTATCTACTATACAACAGTGCGAACTACATAAAAAAGCACTATACTGCTGAAAGTGCGTCAATCGAATTAGGAAACTCAACACGACTTCTGGAAATGGGAGTGTGTAAGCTCAAGTTAATAAGCAAACGGGAGCCAGCTAAATGACCATTTTGAAAAGTTGTAAAGCATCGGCCCCATCTCGTTGCTCGCCGCCCACCCTTCGCGGTTGGCAAATATTTGCCTTCAATCCGAAAATGGCCAAACATCTGGGCCAGAAGTCGTCATGCCACAATCTTAAGCCCACCCTCCACAAGAAGCAGCAAGAAGCGATTTATTTATGGGCTTCGCAAACAAGCGCATTATTTGGATGAGCGCGTGCTTGTGGTTATCATTGTGATCATGATCATGATCGTCGTGATAATCAGCGTCTCCATGTCATTTGGAGCCAATGGAGGGGCAACTAATCTGGCCTTAAATGCGCCATAATTAGCCGGCCAAGCAGTCAAATAAACATTTCAATTGTTTGACCAATGTAAATAACAATATACATATGAGTACACAGACAGGCACATACCAGCCAGTCAGGCAGTCAGGCAGTTTCTGTGAATTTGTGGGCTTCTTGGTGCAACAGGGCGTATGTCTGATGTTAGCTGCACTCTCCTCTGCGGCCGTTCAGATGATTTATAGAGTGTCAAAACAAATGAAAATTAATTGGCAATAGGCATGTGGGGCAACGGGAGGTTAACGAAGACCGACATGCAATCCGAAACACGCGCGGTAGGCCATCAAAGTCGGTTAAACGAAAGCTAGGCACTGTAAAAACTGCAAAAGAAATGTTGCTGGACCAAGAACTCTATTCTGTCAATCAAATATGAAAGTCTCTCTCTCTTGACACCCTCAGTAATATTGGTAATTACTGAGTAGCCAAGGCCCGGCCTATTTCCCCCAGTGCGAAATTCTATTATCGGCCCATCAATTAGAGGGAAGAAGCTAGAATCTAAGCCAATGCCATATGACAGTCGCAGACCGTGGCGATAACCACGTAAATGAAAAACAACAGAGAGCAATAAAAATTATGGGCGCACAGGAAGGCAGGAGCATCGGCTTTATGAATGAATGGGTGCGTTCAGCGAAGCGCGAAGAAGTCAGCAGCGTCAGCTGGCGAACAAATCAAATCGAAACGAATCGAATTGATGCGAAGGGAATTAAATCGAGCCGAGTGGAATGGCGAATGGCAGACGCAGTCAGGCGCTATGATATCGATATTTATGGTTTTGGCCGGGTGAAAGCAAATAAATATATGGACTCTGCGTCGTCACCGGCCATCCTCCCTGCGCTTGACCATTACCCGCATCCCCCGCGCACTAAAATTCTCGAGATAAAATCTGAGGCCAAGCTAAACACACAGAACAACACACCCACCCACTCAAACATATCCAAATCGAGGGGGAAAGTTTACAAATTAAAAGAAACGAAACGAAACCAAATCAAACCGAACCAAGCACACAGGCGCACACGGCGTATGAGCAACGGGCGCAATATTAAGCATACGCCGCGTTGCCAGACGACTTCATTTCATATGCTCACTAATTTTATTGCCTTACAACGACGGCATCGCAAATTCTCAAGATGCTTTGAACTCGCAGGAAGCTCCGGATTTGTGCGGGCAGTCGCCAAGGGTGAATTGTAAAATTGTTTCATGCCCGGCCCAAACGGAAAGTTGAATAAGGCAGCGTAAAAATAAAACAAAATACATATTTTCCTTTTCATTTGCAATTTTCATACAAGTTTGGCGGAGAAGCTGCGGGCATTTTATTGCCTGTTGCATGGCAGGTGAGGCGAAGTTGGGGCAGGGGCAGGAGTCAAGGAGACGAAGACATACACGTGCATACAATAATGCCATCGCTCCACCCACCCACGGACACGGCGAGATACATAAACATGATGTAATTTTAAAATTTCATGAGTTTATGCTGAAGTTTGTTTTATCTGTTTAATGGCATGACACGGTAACAGGAACGGGAACGGGAACGGGCACAGGCCCGGGGCAGGGCGAGAGCTGCGGTAAGGGTTAGACGATGGCAGCACATAGTCGCCGAGGTAGGAGCCACAGCAGCATCATGGAGCGAAAACTAAGAGCAGCTGCTCGGGGAGCAATCGATACTTATTAGAAAATTCAATTAGCTAACTGCGGGAGGTGGGACCACGTAATGCAAACAAAGACTTCGATGCCCGACACTTGCAAAAACAAAATATACATTAAAGTTTTGCATATATCTTAGAGGATCTCCGAGCTGAACAATGTTTTTACATGTTCAGAAGGGGTAAACAAAGGGAGTTGCACTCGGAGTTGGAAAGTGGAACAAAAGCCACTCAAACTTCGCAGCACTTACACTCGAAACCCATTTGCTAAATCAAGCCCTGTGCATTTTCCTCTTCTTGTGTACATATTTCGCTTGTTCTGCCTTCTTACAATCGAGTATAATTAAATTTTCGTATTTACTCAACAATTCATATTCGAGAGTTGTAAACAATTTGTGCCGTGCTGTTGCTGTTGCCGCTGCTGTGGCTGAATCCCGAACTCTGTCTGGTTTTTTATTCACTGTTTGCCTTTGGGGACCTGGGCGCAAGCGAAATGAATCGGACGGCGAGTGTGGAGCCGGGGAGCAGAACGGGGTGAATATTACAATGTTTATCTTTGGTCAATAATAACAACAATGCGGGGGTGTGTAGGTGATGGTGTGGGCGTGGCGTAGACACAAAATTTTGCATGGGATTTGCAGGCGCACTAAATGTTGCAATGCACTTGAGAGGGAGCGAGCCCGAGGAGGCTGCCCATCCTGCCGGATAAGAATTAATTAAAAAATCCTCTTTGCCGACCCCGACCCCCTGCAGGATGCAGGAAGTGGGCGGGGAAGTGAAGGACGTAGGAAAGAGAGGCTGAAGCCGAACGACAGGACATGATGTCCCCAAAGCACCTCGAGGCGCTCCGGCTGAAACGAATCGTAAACATGCAAATGGAGCACAAACATTTGCATATATGAGATAAAATCAAGCGGAGGCGAAACTAGCAAGGAATCCAGACCACACAATGAAAATGACTATATTTGCAAAGTCCATGCAGTTCAATGCCAATGAAGACGCAAATTAAAGGTTCTGGAAGCACAAATAGTTTCATACATTTAACTTCAGAATTATTGTGCTTAAAATTGGCACTTCTAAATTATATTTCCCGTTTATTCAACTAAATCCGAGTCATATGCGAGCACACTCTTATACCGAATTTCGAATCCAGCACGTTTGGTATGAATTACGACCAAGATAAAATACGCAAAGCGAAATAAAATGAAATATATAATATAATACATAGTATTTTTGCCGTGCAGCCCGTGTTCCTACGTTTTTTCAACCTCAACAATTTGTTTTTGCCTTTTGTGAAGCTGGCAGCGGATAATCCGACGCCCATTGAGTCTAATCAGACGTTTATTCTTCAATTTAAAGTCTATTTGCGGACTTGTCCATTGTTTGCTAATGGGAGCAAGCTGCTAAGTGATCATCGCCAGCTTGGATTTGAAATGGGGGCGCGGGGATGGGATGAGGGCGGCTCCCCGTGGCGTTTTAAAGATTGCCAAAAACAAGGAATGTTTTCGTGGCCCCCACCAGTATTTGCCCAATTTGTTATGCACTCGCCGAGGAATGGAAGAACGGATCACTTTTCTGCGGAGCGGAACGTTGCCGGTCTGTTTTCCATCATCACTTCACTGGGGGTCAGGGTCTCACGCTTTCAACTAACCGTTAAATGCTCCAATTAACGCCTCGGGCCGCACTCACATGGGTTTTCTTCCTATTGCTATTATAGTATTATATATATATTTCTGCTTTCCGCCTGCGTTTGAGCGTTTGAGCGGCTCGAAGCGTTTATCGCCTTTTTATCATTATCATTTATTTGTTTGCATTACTTAACACACACAAGCGCTCACCCACGATCGCGAAATGGCACATTTAAGACTTGGAAACACGCGTTTAATTTTAGAGGGACTCGGTCGCTTCCCTATAAATCGCCAATAAATCGAAATGGCAACAATTTCAACGGAATTGTGACGAAAACAAGACTAAGCCTGCGGCGCTTGCCGCTGCTACTCGCTCGTGCTTGGACGCCCGGTGATGCTGCGCGCGATAGCCGGGGAGCATCAGCCGGATTGCGATTGCGATGGGTGATGACGATTTCAGGGGCTACACACGGGCGGGCGACAGCACACGCGTCCAAAGGCGGCCAAAGACAGCGCCTAACTGCGGCCAACAGGGCGGATGAAAACGAAAGCTCTGCGGAAAAGCGCCTCCGACTACAACAACGCAGGATACAACACCAAGCGATGGCAGCAGCAGCAGCAGCAGTAGCAACCGCAACAAGTTGCGTCCCCGAAAAGCTCTCGCTAATAATATAAAAACAATTCGAGAAACGCTGGGAGCGCGAAAAGCTCGCACTGAGACCGGCGTTTTTTACGAATCAGTTCGCTTCTGGTATTTGCATTCAATTGGCGATGCAGCGACCGCTATTGCTTGATATTGCCTGTCAGCTGCAATTGACACTCAGGCTGAATGGGCCGGTAAATGGGTTTTGTCCACTTTCGACAGGTATAAGGCATCCACTACCCTGTCGTCGCAATCGGAAAAAGTGTGCTTGACCAGCCAGATAGTCGGAAAGGTGCAATGTTCAAAGACCAGGCAGATTTTTTATGCCTCCGATTAGGAGACCTTAAAAGATCACAACAGTTTAATCTGCGTATCAGGCGAAGGTCGACTTCGGCTCTTTGTCGCTTTGTTTATAGAAGCTAACTATCTGAGTATTATATACTAATATTCCTATGTATGATAATACATATTGAAGCCATTTCAAGAAGACATTTTATTACACGTCTAGGTAAAGTCTTTAAAACAAAATTAGATTCAAAATTATCTGAAAATAGTTTGTAAACACCCCATGATAATATAAATATTCATTAATAAGAAAACTGTAAGCTTTCCTAGAATTTGTATTTTGAAAATTGAATATACATAAAAGAGTTATTTGATAATCCTTTTATTATTTAAAAATTTCTTGAAGCTACCATGTTAAAGCAATTTCTTTAGAAAGAAAATTCTATAGTTCATTAAATCCCTGAGAAGATTTCAGTTTTTTGGAAAATAATGTTTTCAAAAATTCTAAATAAGGGGCATCTGCCCGTCGATCATCCGCAATTTTGTGATACTCTTTATTGTTATGTTATGTTGTGTTCCAGCTAAAATTGTTTGTCATCCCGCGGTCGCCACATTTCACAGATGGGGGACGATTGCTCGGTTGATGGCTCGCACTTGAAGTCGTAGGCGAATTGACGCAAATTTCCAACGCTCACGTTCACACGCTCATCATCGCGATCGTGGCCAATCACCGGAGGCAGGCGTCCGCAGAAGAACTGGGCATAGCTCAGGAGGAACAGCTGCGGCGCCGGGAACTCCCGCTCAAAGGAGTAGGGTCGGTACTCGAACTGCCGGGAGTCATGGTGCAGGCCAAAGAAGGCATCGTAGGCCAGTTGTAGGCCATTCAGGTCAGCCAGACGTTCTTTCAGAGAAACAAAAGGCTTCCTCTGAGCACACTTGATGGCATCCTGGAAGTGTTTAGACTCCCGAATCTCCAGACCCACCGGCGACTCATTTCCGGCTGCATCAAAGAGTACTCCTTCCTGCTCGAATCCATGATTCATCTCGTGGGCCACGACTGCTCCGATCAGACTGTGCTGGAACACCGAATGCTGGCGATGATCGAAGAGGGGCCATTGCAGGAACACCAGGGGCACGGTGATGGTGTTCCTTTCGTTTTCGTAAAAGGGCGAGGTTCTAGCCTTTACCACATTATCGTTGACATAGTAACGCTTCAAATCCAACCTGGCACCTGATTCGAGGAGCCCCTCGTGCTGGAGGCGGTTGCGCAGAGCCAGGGCTTCGATTAGGTTGTCCAGGAAATTGGTCTCCGTGAAGTGGGCACTTTGATAGTGGTTGTTGTAAAACTCAGGCGACGACTCCTCCGGCAGGTTGCCTACTTTTAGTTGCATTTCCCTTAACTTGGCTCTCAAGTACTCCAACTGACCCGTCGTAAGCTGCAGGCGATTAGCATCCAAGTATTTGGCAAAGGTCTTCTTCAGGATGATAAAGATTTCCTGCAGCTTTTGGGTGTCCTGCTCGCGGTTTTTGTATAAAAATCGGTTGTATATGTAATCCATGCCAAGCGGCAGGAGTGCCCGCATATGGTGAATGCAATACTTTGGATTTTGCTTAAGAGGAGCTGATTGTCTGACATAAACCATTTGACGCACTCGGATATATTGTTGCAAGGCACGGGAATCGCTGTCCCTTAATAGTTGACCCATCTCCCGCAAATAGGCCACATCGCTCACCTCAAAGAGCAGTTCGCGCAGCTCATCTTTGGAATAGTTTTCTCCCAATATCAATCTCATAAATGTATCCCAGCCAATGTTGGGTATTTGCGTAGTCAACTCTCTGAATCTCCAGGTTTCAACCATGGGCTCCTGCACTCGATATTTGTCTTGCAGTTTCTGCAGCTCCTCCACCAAGTGAATCATCTCTTCCTTGTACTCCCACTCATGGGCCCTAATGGCCTGCAGTGCCCGGTGGACGCTGTATCTGGTACTCCACGCCGGCATCTGGATCTGGACTACCCGTTGCAGGGAATCGTTGGTGGCCACATCCACGTGCTCATCGAAAAGGATCCCATTCACACCCAGGCCACGAAATTTGTTGCCAAGCGACAGCCCTTGCATCAGGGAATCCGTGGGATGATTCGACGTCCAGTTTAACTGATCTGTGGTGCAGGCCTTGTAGTACGTTCTCATCTGAGCCAAGAGACGAGGTGTTTGCTCATCATGCACAGCCACACGACTCTCGAGAAAGTCTCTCATAGCATTGGCATACTGGTCTTCAACCCACTCGAAGTTGTCCACATACTCGGATGCGTTGCGGAAGCCTCCGCAGGCAAAATTCCAGAAATCAGAGCAGGGCTGGGCCGAAGCATTCAAATTATTGTGGATTTCATGTGCTGTAAGTGTGTCTATGTCCTCATCAGCAAGGATGAAACTTGTTTGAAATGCAACTAGAATGCACAATAAAATTATACTTTGCATTTTGCGCGGGCACTTTATTTCGACTAACAAATGAGAACGATGATAACGTTCTAAACACTTGACGGGGCTTGAGCACATTTGATACGAGGGCGAAGCTTTGGGGGGCAGGAACTGATAAGCCGGAGTATGTACTTCAAAGCTTTCGCGCTCAAAACAAGATTTATTCCCACAGATACTCTAATAGATTTATGCCCACTGTTGTTCGAAATGCCATCAGCCTTAGGGGTGGATAAACCTGATTGATGACTTTCTTAATCAGAGCTTTATATTCATCGATCCAGGACATTAAAGACTGCATTCCATAAATTCAAGCGGCTTATGGGACTACCCCAATAAATAGTTCTCGGTCATACAATAATTCGAGCTTAGCATTTATTGAATCTGATCGTTAAATACAGCGCTGTTGTAGTTCACTTAGTTCAATCATTTGCTAAAACCGAGCAATCGTCTTGGGACTACCCCAACTTAAAATCTACTTAACAAATCTGAATCTAGACGGTTCACTTCTTGAACTTCTGCTTCTTCCCCGCATTTGCTCCCGTTTTCGACTTTTTTAGCTGGCCAATCTGCTTTTGCTTAAGCTTGTTCTTCTTAATGGGTTTGCCCTCCAAAACAGGTACAGCGTCGGCGTCCACCCTCGGAGCCTTGACCAGTTTGCTCTTCTGGGGTTTCGCTGGCGACTCGCCCTTCGAGGGGATTTTTGCTTTATCACCCTTGCCGGGGGAGGCTGTACCATTAGTTGGAGGCTTTTTGCCAGCGGGTTTGGTTGGCGAGTCACTGCCGTTTGCTTTCGCTGGAGATATCTTCTTGTCCTTAAAAGTTTTAGCATTGCCATTGGGTTGGGACTTCTTGGCCTCACTCTTGGCTGCCTGGGGATCCTTTTCCTTCTTTTCCTGCGGCTTCTCTGGCTTTGGCTTCTTGGGAACTTTAACAGGCTGCTCGAACACCTTGGCCACATACTTGGTCTTGCTCGCCTCCAGTTTTTTCTTCTTCAAGTCCTGCTCGACCTCGGTCAGCGATGGTTTGCCAGCCCTCTTGCCCAGGAACTTGCGCGGCGCCTTCTCATCGGTCGACTCCTCTGCCACCGCCTCCGCCTCTACTTCTGCGGCAGCCGGCTCCTCCGTCTCGATGGCTTCGTCCAGCTGCTTCTCGTCCTCCTCCTGCTGCTCCTTGGTAATCGGTATCGTGTTGGAGAACTTCTTCAGCTTGGCCACATAGAAGCCGTCCATGTTGTGCGTGTGCGGGTAATACCGCTTCGTCAGGTTCAAGCTGGGGTGGAAGCGGTGCTGCCGGAACTTGGTGAAGCCCTCCACGCCAAAGTCCAGGCCAGTGGGCACCAGCTTGACGTTGCGCTTCTTCAAAGCGTAGTCGATGACCCACTCGTTCTCCTCCGGCAGTACCGAGCAGGTGGAGTACACAATGTAGCCGCCCGATGACGACTTGGCGTCCACACAATCGATGGCAGTGAGGAGCAGCTTGCGCTGCAGATTGTAGCAACGTTGCACGTCCACGTCCGACTTGGTGGTCTTCACACTGGGATCCTTGGAGACGACTCCGGTGCCGGTGCAGGGAGCGTCGAGCAAGACGCGGTCGAATCCAGTCATAATATTCCGGAACTTCGTGCCGTCCTCACAGCTGACCACAGCATTCACAATGCCCAGGCGATGGAAGTTGGCGACGATCGCCTTGATGCGGTCCCGGTTGGAGTCGTTGGCGAACAGCACGCCCGTGTTCTTCATGATGGAGGCAATGTGCGAGCCCTTGCCTCCCGGCGCCGAGCACATGTCCAGGATGCGCTCGTTCTCCTGCGGCGCCAGTGCCATCACCGGCAGCAAAGAAGAAGCGCCCTGGATCATGTAGTGGCCGGCCAGGTACTCGGGTGTGGCACCCAGCGGCACCTGCGAGTTGAAGACGACCAGGCCCACCTTGGTCCACTTGCCCAGGGGATCCAGGTTCACGCCGCGATTGATCAGAGCACCAGCCAGGTCGCGACGACGTGTTTTCAGCGTGTTGGTGCGAATAGTCAAAGGACGGGCCACCTCGGAGGCTTCCAGGTACTCCATAAGCTCGGTCAGAGGGAACATATCCATCAGCTTTTCCATGAGAAACTCGTTGTAACTGTAGTAGATGCACAGATCCCTGCGCAGCAGATCGATGTACTCGCCGCGGGATCGATCCGCCTGGCGGTACTTCTTGAAGTCGGAGAGCACCAAGGTGACGTCCTTGATGCGCTGCTGCACCTCCTGCAAGGTGAGGTCGACCTCCTCCTCTTCATTGGGCAGCTGGAAGACGTCCTGCCGGTCGACCGTCATCTGCATTTCGTCCTCCGCCAGCTGGGCCTCCTTGGCCTCGCGCTTCTTCAGTTTCTTGTTGGCGCGCTCGATGGGCAGCTTGTCATCGTCATCGTCGTCGTCGTCCTCATCGTCTTCGCTGTCGCTGCCAGCCTCGGCGCCCTCCTCCTCGTCCCCGGAGATGTCGAAATCATCGTCGGAGTTGGCTTCCCCATCGGACAGATCGTCTAGCTTGCCGACCTGGGCATCATCCTCATCGGACTCCTCTTCCTCTTCGCCGGATTCACCTTCTTCGAGGCCGTTCTCGTCCTCTGAGTCCTCCTCCAGCTCGCCTTCGGATCCCTCCTCAAATTCCTCATCATCATCCTCCTCCTCCTCATCATCATCGTCCTCTTCGGAGGCGGGTTCTGCTTGTTTTGACTTCTTTCCCTGCTTCTTGGGCTTGAGCCACTCACTGTTGTCGTCTGTGTAGCCCTTGGCAGCCGCGGATTTCTTGCCCTTGATCGGCACCAGCTGTGGCACCTCCTCGTCGGACGATGCCTCCTGGGGCTGCACCTCCTCGTGCTCCTCCCCCTCCGCTTCGCTGTCGCTGTTGTAGGCAGTCTTCCGGCGCACCTGAGGCTGTTTGTTCGCCTTGGCCCGCTTCTCCTGCAGCTTCGCCTTCTGCACCACCTTCTTCTGTTCGCGCTTCACGAAGCGCTGCTTCTGCCGGTGGGTGAGCTTCTTCTCCTCGGGCTCCTCGGGCGCTGTACGCGAGGGAAAAACACGATGAGACTTGGTTCAAATTTTAAGGTTTTTGGGTACTCGTACTCACCAAACGACTGCTTGCGGAAGACGGGGGCTCCCTGCTTGCGGGCCTTGCGGCCGGGGCCCTTCTTGGGCTTCTCACTGTACTCTGCCTTGCGACCCATGATCCCAACTCAGTTCAGATGGTTTTTCGAGCTGAATCTCAATAAAAACGTGAGCTCTCCGCTTTGGCTCCACGTGCGCCGCTCAAAAGACAGCGGTTGTTTTCCAACACCAAACGGAGGGCGGTCGGTGCATCAGTGTTGAGAACCGTAGTAAAAACATCTTACAGTAAGCAACTAAAGTACATGTACATCTTCATTTTTTTTATGTTCATGCGCGCTATATAACAACTACATACTGCCTGTAAATAGAAGAGGCTAAGAGCGACCTACCCAAGCCCAAATCTTCCCAAATCTTCTTGCAGGAAATCTAAATATGGTTCTCTCAACAACCTCCCAGTCAGCAATAATTATCTTGGGGCACCTAGAAATAAAATCACTTAAATAGATTTTAGGCGGATTTTGAATACGTTTTTGGGATAATTAGAATGCGATAATTCTATTAAGTTTTTAGAAGAATGTATGCTTGTTTCATATTATGCGTTTATTGTATATGAACTATTTGTAATAATCAACATGTACACTAAATTCCCTCAATTATATAGTTCTCAGAACGTAGTCTATTAATGTCTTACTTTAATTCAAGTATATACCTAAAAATGTTCCACAAAATATTTAAACAGTATGAATTGTTTTGTTTTTATCATGTCTTGATGTCTTGAAATTTATATATCATCTCCTTGTGGATTCCAACCTCTATCTCGTATCGATAGTTAAATATTCGATATTCGATCAGACTGAACCATCGCTACCGACGATAGTTCACCAGCTCTAATGTTTTCGCCTTCTTTGTGTTATAAAATTGTGAATTTGTAAATACGCACTTTCCCCGTGCCCAACAAATACTGCACTGCCATCGAAGGATCAGCCCCGAACAGACGCTGGACGTGCAAGGGCCTGAGAAGCGAACGAGATAGCGGGCCTGGCGTGTGGCTGGCTTCTGTTTTCTGGCCCGCAAGCGAGAAGTGGAAAGTGAAAAGCGGAAAACGGAGAGCAAAGAGGGCAAAGTGGAAAGCGCACCTGCCATGGACAACGAGTCGTGGGCCTGTGCCTCGGTGGAGAAGGATCTGACCCGTGTGGTCACCAAGCTGGAGCAGCTGCACGAGAACGCCTCCGCGGACATCGGGGACATTGCCTCGCTGATGTCCGAGCTGGTGAAGGTGCTGGGCAAGGCGGAGCAGATGGTGACCACCCTCAACTCCAGCACCCAGGTGAGCGCCACCCCGGCCAGCGGCGACGATCCGATGGGCGACGGCGTCAGCATGCAGGTGGAGACGGAGCCCACCGCTCCGCAGCGGCTCACCGAGCGCCAAATGGGCATCATACGGGAGGCCATCGTCAAGTGCAACGAGCGCGTCCAGAAGCTGTCCACGGAGCACAGGGACCTGCACGGATCCATTTCGAAGATCGGCAAGGCCATCGACCGCAACTTCAGTGCCGACTTCACGTCCACAATGCGCGTGGATGTGCTGCAGGACGAGGAGAACCTGATGCTGCTGAACAAGGCGATTGCGAAGCACTACTGCCGCCAGGGCATGGACGAGGTGGCGCGCACCCTCATCCGGGAGTGCAAGATGCCCGAGGAGCACGCCCAGGATGTGTTCGACTCGGAGCGCGAGTTTGCCGACATATACGGCATGTGGGTGAAGATACAGAAGCGCGACCTCACCGACGCCCTCAAGTGGGTGCAGATCTACTCGCAACAGCTCGCCGATCGGCACTCGCTGATCGAGTTCCGGCTGCACCGCATGCGCTTCATGCAGCTCGTGTCCTACGGCCTGGACTCGCAGCGCGAGGCCATCGCCTATGCGCGGCTGAACTTCAAGAAGTTCGCGGTGCGGTATGAGCAACAGATAGCCAACCTGATGGCCAGCTTTATCTACCTGCCGAGCGGGCTGGAGAACTCGCCGTACAAGCAATTCCTCGGCCAGGAGATGTGGACGGAGCTGTCGTTTATATTCCTGAAGGACGCCTGCCAGCTGCTGGGCATCAGCAAGAACTCTGCCCTCTCCGTCGTCGTCAACGCCGGCTGCACTGCCCTGCCCGCCCTGCTCAACATCAAGCAGGTGATGCAGTCGCGACAGGTGCTGGGCATGTGGAACGGCTGCGACGAGCTGCCCATCGAGATTGACCTGCAGCCGGAGTTCCGCTTCCACTCGATCTTCGCCTGCCCCATCCTGCGCCAGCAGACCTCGGAGGACAATCCGCCAAAGAAGCTGACCTGCGGCCATGTCATCTCCAACGACGCCCTCCACAAGCTCAGCAACGGCCACATACTCAAGTGCCCCTACTGCCCCGTGGAGCAGAATGCCGAGGAGGCGGTTCGCATCTACTTTTAAGCCACATTTCAATATTCACCGCCCTACAATTAGTATCCATTGCGTGTTGGCCTCTCGGTTCGTGTTTCGATCGACGGAGGTTGGCCCGGCTGGCCGCTTTCCTTAACAATCGTAACCACTTGAGAATAGCTTATTGCCTCGATTCGTGTTTTTAGACAAATTCGCAGAGCGGAATCGAACTTCCTGGCCGTGTGTTGTGCGTGTCTCCCACATCCTAACAAATTACTTAGACTTAATATATATATATACTGTGTATTTAAACGAGTGGCGAATGCGTGTTTTCATGTATGAAACGGGTCTGAGTTCTACACCTATTCCTATGCTCCTAATGCCTGTGCCTGTGCTTGTGCTTGTCGCTGCGATGTCTCGGGGGTGAGGCGTCGTCCCTGCGACTGGAGCGCGAAGAATACGGCGACGGGGACTTCCTGGAGCGGGATGAGCTGGACGCCGGGCTGTCGTAGCGAGAGCTCCGCGACGATCGCTCGGAGTAGCGCTTGGGCGAGTCCGAAGGGCTGCGGGAGCGGTTGCGTTTGGAGGACTTGCTGCTGCGGGTGTCCGGCGAGTGGTCGCGCCGCCTGCTCTCCCCTGCGTTGTAGGGCGAATGCGACCGCTTGCGGGCAGTGCTGCTATAGGGCGAGGGACTTTCGCTTTGCTTGGAGCTCTTGGGTTTGGCATGAATAAAGCTCAGCGGAGAGTCTACCGCAGCATCTGGCCTGGAGTCCTGTACAACCAATGATAATGGATTGGTAAAGGGATTTGGTTATTTAAATGTGTTTCAACAAACCTGTTTGAGCAACCGCTTGCGGAAGTACTCCACTTGCTCGGGAACCGTCCAGCCTGGCTCTAGCCGTCGCTTGCCCGACTCCAATTCGTCCTGATACTGAATGGCCTTCAGCTCGATCTCCCTGAGCTTCTGGCGCTTCTCGTCCGTAAACAACAGTGGGTTCTCGTTATCGCTATCCTCGTCCGAGCTGAAAAACTTGGGAGGGTCCGGCGGATCGAGAGTGTCCCACTTGCTGGTCGTAATGGCCTGGGCCTCCACCTGCTGGGGATCGACGGTCTCCCACTTTGAGGGGATAAAGCCGGGCATCTTGGCCTGCGGCTTGTTTGCCTTCTCCAGTGGCACGCCATCCAGATCTTCATCCACTGAACAGAGGTGTACACTCGTTTACAACGAACATCAGTGGTTAGGGGGTAACACTTACGCGGTATGCCATCGATTTCGTCCTGGTAATCATCCTTCTTCGGTGTACCCCGCTGCGGAGTGGCTGCATCCGGCAGGGCCCGCTTCAGGGCGCTCTTCAGCAAGGCTGCGCCATCCAACGGAACTCCGTCCAGGTCCTCGTCGTCCTTCTCCTCGCCCGAAAGAGGTGCACCATCAATGTCCTCCTCGAAAGCCTCTTCCGAACGCGTTTCCTCCGCCTGGGGCGACACATTCGTTGGCATGATGTACTAAACATAGAATCGGTTAGCTTACAAAGGTTTGTATTTAATAGAAACCTTACCGGTTTGCCAAGGAATTTAGCCCTTAGCTGGGCTAAAAACTCTTTGGGATAGATGGTCCACTCCTCCCAGGTGCGGATGACATTGCAAACCCTCGACTTGAATCCCTCCGCCTTCAGGCGACTCTCAATGTTTGAGTAGTAGGTGTGCAGATTTTCAAAGACACCCATCAACTGCTTTTCCACCCTGAACACAAAGATCACTCAGTGGAAGTTTGGAAAGCAATGCCATTAAAAAAGACTTACGACTTCCTGAAGAACGAGGCATTGGTGACCTTGACCGTGCAGTTGTGCAGGATATCGGAAATGAGATACAACCGCGCAATCTTCTTCGAGGCCAGTGTGCTGGCACCCGCCAAGGATTCTGCGATGCATTCGCAGATCTCGTCGGCAGCGCCCGCATGCTCAATGCAAAAGATCATGGCATCCGCGATGCGAGAGCGTTCCGGCGTCAAATTTCTAATGAGGTCCTCGAGGCGATCCCTTTGGCTGGAAAAATAAAGAGGGCAATCACTTGAAGGCCTAGAAGACTCTCTGCAGTGGACATACGCATTGGACAAGGCTCCTACGTGGGACACAGGAGCATCGGGATCCACAACCAACTCATCGGGCATGCCCTGCGTAAAGAAGTTGGCAATCGGCGGCCGCCAAACGGGCCCGTCCTTGAACATACGGAACTCTTTCTCCTTCCACTCGCCGGGAGTGTCGCCCTGCAGCAAGGAGAACAGCTTCCAGCGGTAGTAGATGTGGGCGGGGCTCTCGTTGTCAAAGAGAAACGAGAAGAGCGGGTTCTCCATCTCGCGGATCATGATCAGGGCCTCGAACATGGGACCCTCGCGAATCACGAACTCAATCATCCGATGGATTACGTTCAGCACGGACCTGCAAGTGGAGATTCCTTTAGAACGCAATGCATTTTAGAGCATAGGTGTGCATACTTCTCGTTGGGAATGAAGACTTTGACAATGCTCTTGCCGAGAATCTAAACGATAAATCAAATTACAAGGAAATGCCTCGAAGAACATGCCTACGAATCGCATACCCTATCCATGTTTTCCTTGTCCTCCTCCGTGTCGAACTCCTTGTAGTTCTTCTTGGGCAAGACGTCAGCCTCGCTTGGCGGGGGCTGGGCATTGAAGGGGAGACCCGACGGCGGCGGCGGCAAAGTCAGCTCCAGCAGAGCTTGCGGTGCAAAAATGGGTGTGTTCATAATGGGAACCGTTTTGCCTAGAGCGATACAGGAACACATTCGAATTAGGCCGTCAATTGAGCTGCATGTTATGGCGCTTACCCCATCCCAGCTGCATTTTGTAGCCCATGACGTAGCGGCAGTTGAGGGTGCGCAGCGCACGCTCCGCATCCTTGCGACTCATGTAGGCCACAAAGCCGCAGTTGCGGCCCCGCTGCTTCTCCTCCTCGGACCGGGGCCACATGATCTTGATGCTGGCCAGGGGGCCGTAGCGCCCGAAGATCTCCATGAGCTGCTGCTCCGAGATTTTCGGGTTCAAGTTGCCCAGGTAGAGGTTGGTGGTGTTTGGATCGCCGGTGTCGAAGGATCCGGACTCGCGGGCACTGCTCGATGTCTGCGAGGCGGAGGAGCTGCTGCTGCTGGAGGTCGCCTGCTGTTGCTGCTGCTGCTGCGAGGGCTGCGAATGGGAATGCGACACAGCGAGGTGCTTGTACTTGTGCCGTTCCTCGCGTTCCTCCTGAATCCTGTGAAGGAGTATTGTCAATGGAAGCCTTGCCTACAGGCCAGGAAAACCTACTGTCTTAGCTCCTCCTTGAACAGCTCCAAGTTGCTCTTCTTCTTCTCCTGGTTCTTCTTCTTCACGGAGCCCGATTCCTTCTTGAGGTCCGAGGCCAAGGTTTTGGCGTAATCCTCGGCCTTGTCGGAGGAGCTCTTCTCGAAGAGCTTGGCGCCCGGCTTGTACAGTTTGCCCTTGTCCGTCTTGTCCTCGCGCCGCGTCCCGGCATCGTAGGTGCCGGCCTTAACCCAGACTTTGGAGGAGGGCGTTGGCGCCTCCTGGAACGTCTCCACAAACTCCTTGAAGGCCTGCAAGGGGAGGGGGTCAATGGGTGGCAGTCGGGTGGGGAACAGTCCAAGGTACACTCACATGAGCAGCTGCCGCGGCATCCTCCTTTTTCTTCTGCTCCTCGAGCTCCTTTTTGGACAACTGCCGCTTCGAAAAGGTGCCCACCGTGAAGGCCTCCAGTTTCTTCTCGCTGATTCTCTGCAACTACAAGAATACTTAGTGATGGATCAGGTCCACCTAAAGCTGGCATACCTTCAACGCAGCCGAAGAGGACGACGCATCCTTGGGCTTATTTGGCTTGCTCATATTGCCGACTTTTTCTGCATATTTACCCGAACAAAAAAAAATAGAGATGGCCTGCAAGCGATAACCGGGCAAGCTCTCATCGGCTGGCCCTCCCCTGCGAGCGATTAACGCAGCTCCACAACAAACGGCCATCGCCAGCGCTATGTAAATTACTATTTTTTATTTTGTAGTTTTATCAAATAAATGCAAAATGGATATCTGCCGCTTGTGCTTGCGCGGCGTTGGCGGTGCCCAGATGTGTCTGCAGATCTTCGATGCCGAGTCCGCGGACAACAAGGTCGCCGAGGTGCTGCGCCAGCACTTTTGGTTCGAGGTAAGCACCAATCGAGGTATAAATAAGGCACAAGTCGTGCCCTCCCGGGCCAACCGCTCATCGCCCCCAATCGCCCGCCCAGGTGCTGCCCAACGACGAGATATCCAAGGTCATCTGCAACGTGTGCTGGACGCAGGTCAGCGAGTTCCACCAGTTCTACGTGTCCATCCAGGAGGCGCAGGTGATTTACGCCACCACCGCCAAGTTCAAGCAGGACCCCGAGATGGTGCACACCCCCTGGCCGGAGGAGGTCCTCATGCCCGCCGACGTGCTGGCCGTCGACAACGAGAACGAGGTGAGCGCCCACCTCAACGTCAATCCCCTGGACGAGCTGGAGCTGGGCCAGGGCCTCGACCCGGAGCCGGAGGAGGACAGCAAGGTGGGCATCAAGACCGAGCGGCAGACGCCGGACGTGGAATTCGGCCAGGGGCACGGCCACAGCGATGACAGGGACGTGGACTACGAGGACGAGGACGATGAGGAGGAGGACGACGACGACGAGGAGGACGAATCCGATCTGATTGTGACGCGGAGCGGTCGCAAGCGCAAGCGAGCCGTGGCCAAGCCTATGGCCAAGACGAAAAAGACAGGCGGAGCGGGCGGACGCAAGGGCAAGGAGAAGGCGGTGGCCAAGCGGGGCCCGGCCAAGAGGATCTTCAAGATGGAACGCCTGCCGCCGTTCTGCAAGGAGGACGAGGAGCTGATCAAGCGCTACATCGTCATGGGCTGCGAGCTGTGCATATTCCTGGCCGAGGACTTTGACGGCATTCGCGAGCACTTCAAGGAGAAGCACCCGGACGAACGGCCCTACATCAAGTGCTGCGGGCGCAAGCTGAACAAGCGCTGCCTCATCCAGGAGCACGCCCGACGCCACGAGAATCCCGAGTACATCAAGTGAGTGGGGTTGCCCAGCTGATGAATACCTAGGCCTTAATCATTGCTCTCCCCGCAGATGCAAGGACTGCGGCAAGGTCTTTGCCAACTCGAGCGTGCTGCGTGCCCACTGGCTGGTGCACCATGTGCCCGACGAGGAGTGCGACTTTCAGTGCGAGGACTGCGGCAAGCGCTTCTCGCGACGCAATCTGCTCGAGCTGCACAAAGGCTCCCATGTGCCCGTCAACGAGCGCAAGTTCATCTGTCCACAGTGCCCCAAACACAATGCGTGCGTACTTATCTGATTATGCGTGCGTACAATATTTGATAGTAACCCCTTTTGTGGCTTCGTTGCGACAGGTTTGCCACGGAGTACCACATGCAGGTGCACATCAGCATGCAGCACAGGAAGGCGGCCAACATATGCCATGTCTGCGGCAAGAAGATCAAGGACAAGGCCGTCTTCGAGAAGCACGTCCGCCTGCACTTCGAGGAGAGCGGGCCTCGCATCAAGTGCCCGCGGCCGGACTGCGAGAGCTGGCTGAAGGACGAGGATAACCTGAAGCAACACTTGAGGCGCCACAACGACGAGGGCAAACTGTTCATTTGCACGGAGTGTGGCAAGAGCTGTAAGAACTCGCGGGCGCTGATCGGCCACAAGCGCTACTCCCACTCGAATGTCATCTACACCTGCGAACAGTGCGGCAAGACCTTCAAAAAGGACATTAGCTTAAAGGTATGATGGAGTATCTCTGCCAAGTTATGGGGTACATGAAACACTCGAATCTTTGCAGGAGCACATGGCCCAGCACACTGGCGAACCGCTGTACAAGTGCCCCTTCTGCCCGCGCACCTTCAACTCGAACGCCAACATGCACTCGCACAAGAAGAAAATGCATCCGGTGGAGTGGGACATCTGGCGCAAGACCAAGACGGGCAGCTCCCAGAAGATCCTGCCCAGCGCCCAAGTGGCGCAGATGTTCAGGGACGATGCCGATGCCGCAGCTATTGCCAATGACTACACAGCCTAGGTCGCGGAATGCTCATGGAAACCGTTCCACGGCGCTATTGCTTAGTTTTTGATTTACCTTTGTTTGAAAACAAAATACATTTAATAGGAATTATTTGAAATCCTGTTTACCTTCACCTCTGGCATGCTAATGGACTCACTCCACACTAATCCATTCGTTTGTTCGTTGATAATACATTTGAACTTTAAATTCCGAGGGTTCTACTGCGAGTGTTCTATCATGGAAATTCAATTGTTCAAGGCAGAGTGGGGTGGAAATGATCTGAATATTATGTTAATGGAAAACGTATTGGCGTAAACAAAGAAACGGTCAATATAAAATTTCATTTTCCATTAAAGATCTAACAGGGCTTCCCAGAGTAATGCAAATATTTAATTTGGAAAACTAACGAGATAGTGGTGTTTTTATTGTATGAATACAATAAAATTCAAACTCCAATACAATCAAAAGAAGAAACCATATCGACGCAATTCTGCGAAAGTATCGTATGCCGCTTTTTTTTAAATTGAGATTTTAATGCAGCATAAAAGCGCTATAGTTCCAATAAAAATTATGTTTCAATTTTTTTGTATTATTTTTTTTTCCATGTCAATAAAAATACTTCNTTTTTTTTTTCATGTTAATAAAAATACCTCAAACGAACAACAATAAAGAAATAAGGTAAATATTATATATACAGCTGTGTTCATTGAAAAATCACTGCTTACAACCTACCCGTTTAAAAATGAAAAATACTATTTCAAGTATTCCAAAGAGATTAAGTTGAAAGATTAAGAGAATATTCAAAATAAGCTCTAACTTTATTTGATGATTTAAAATTGTTCTTGAAATTCATCGATAGGCAGAGGTGCAGTGGAAACACTTCCATTTAAATTCAATGGAAGTGTAAGCCGCCTCTATTTTGTTTGCCAGTTATCGAGTAATCGAAAGTTTCGCAGCTGCTGCGTGGACAATATTTTGGAAAATGAATGTGAGTGGAATTTTCCCTAATTCCTTAGATTAAAGCTTACAATTTTTTATCTGCCCGCAGGAATCGGAGATCCCCATTGACATCCACACGCTGAAGCTGCAGGACTGGCTGGTCAGCAGGCGGATCGTGCCCAAGAACGTTCAGCAGGAGATTCGAGACATTCACTCAAAGATCAGCAATGCCCTCCAGGACATGCCCTCCAATGATCAGCTGATCAAGCTCCTGGCCAAGAGCAGTGGGTTTCGTCAGCCTCCCAACCTCCCACAGCCCCTAATTCTACCTGTTTTGCTCTTCCCCCTAAGACATCAACTACTACCATGTCAAGGAGATCATCGAGATCCTCAAGCAGACGGAGAAGGACACGAAGAGCGTGTTTGGAACCTACGGCAGTCAGCGCATGAAAGACTGGCAGGAGATCAGCCGGCTGTACGAGAAGAATGCTACCTACCTGGCGGAGACCGCCCAGATCTTTGCGCGCAACGTGAACTACGAGATTCCCGGGGTGCGCAAGCAGATGACCAAGCTGGAGCAGCAGACCGATGAGTGCCAGAAGCGGGCCCACGACCTCAACAAGCCGGAGGCACAGCTCCTCGCCGAGCACGCCGCCCTCCTCGAACAGTTGGGCGTGAAGGGCGACAACCTGCACGCCGAGTTCCTGGAGGTGCTGGGGGGCCTGCCCGAGTTGTACGCCAAGTCCCTGAAGGGTGTCGCTGCCATTCAGCCAAGCCTCGACCTGTACGCCGAGGTCAGCGGCCACAAGCAGTCGCTGCCCATCCTCCGTCACCTGGTGGAGTTTGGCAACACCACCGTGTACCAGTACATCCACAAGGAGGCCCCGCTGGCCGTCGAGGAGCCGGCCATAACGCTGAACCTCAGCGAGGATCTGGCGCCAAAGAACGAGGGGGCCAACGAAATCGACTTTGGAGCGATCGACTTCGGGACCGACGACAATGGGGGCACTTCGTCGACGGTTTCGGCGGAGATCATCGACTACGGGGACCTGCAGGAGACCGATGGCGCTGCTATCGATTGGGGCATCGAGAGTGCGCCCACGGATGCCGTAGAGATTAACTTCGACATACCCGTTGAAGAGTATGGCATCGTGGTGGAGGGCACGGGCATGGATGGCGGCACAGCCAAAGGTACAAGCTAGATTAGTGCTTTGAAAGGCTATGGTTAAACTATGGTTATTCTCCGCCAGGTGACCAGGCCTACACGCTGCTGGACTCGCCAAGTTATCGGGACCGATTCTTGGATGAGATCTACGAACTGGAATCATTCCTGAGGCTGCGCCTCTACGAGCTGAAGCACCTGGAGTCCTCCAGCGACATCATGTTCTCGCTGATGGACAACATCGCCACCCACGACACGGAGAGCATCGTCAAGATGCTGGGCTCCGTCGAGAAAATCATCCAGCAGTCTTCCGACGAGCAGACGCGCCACCTCTTCCAGCTGAAGCACTCGCCCAAGTATGCCAACTTGCTGGCCAGCAAGCTGCAGCAGATGACCAAGGCCGTGGAGAAGCTGCGGGCCAACCGGGAGGCGCTCAAGCGGCGTTCCGTCGACTTGCGGGAGCAGCGCCAGCAGCTGAATCCCGTGCTGGAAGAGCTGCTTGCCCAGACGCGCGCCCTGCAGGCGCACATCGAGAAGGACATCTCGAAGCGGTACAAAAACCGGGTGGTCAATCTGATGGGCGGCGTCAACTGATACACCACCTACCATAAATTGTTGATTTGTTGAATAAACTGAAAGGATAATTGGGCTGGAAAAAGATGAAGATGGTTTTTGTACATTTTTTTAAAAGAATCGTATTTTATTTTGCTATTTTTATTAAATATACAAATTTTATTTATATTGTGTTTCTTCTTCTTTTAATTGCCATTTGCTTTTTTGTTGTATCCAGAATACAAACCTAATTTTAGTGAAATTTGTTGGTTTTTTGTTTTATTTTTTTTGTTTGTTTGTTTTCGCTTTTGTGTTTGTTCATAAAAGTATACTTACACATTTAACGTTTTAAACTTTCACTTAAATATAAAATTCTTATGTTGCTGAATTTGAATATAATTTGTAAAACAAGAACAACGCTTTGATAAAATTAAATATATAGTTTGGGGATATATCGAGTTAAGGAAATTCATCTTCATCAAAATAATTAGTACGATAAAAGTAGAATGGGGGAGCTTTTAAAAATCGGAAATGCTATTGAGTAGCTATGTATACAAGGTTTGGGTGTAAAAAGCCACAAAATGTCAGGGGGTGGTGGTGGTGGGGGCTGGGGCTGGGGCTATCGGGGTACACATTGGGATATCAACTAGACTTAGGCACTAATCTAACAAAAGTTTAGCTGGCTGCAAGTCAGCAAAAGGCTTTATAAGTATAATCAATTCATTAACTAAATAGAAAATAACAAGCACTATCGAGAATACAATTAGTCATACGGGAAGGGGCCTCATGATATGGTTACAACTTTGTGTCGCTGGGCTCGGGCTCCAGCGTCCTTAACTTTTCCTCTGTTTGTCGCGGTTTCTTTCGTCTCCTTTGTGATGTACGACCATAACCACATTCATCCACATTACCCGCTTACATTACCGGGCTTACATAAAATGTCCTATACAACATATGCGTGAATACAATGGTTTGGATTGGCTTGGATTGGATTGGAGTGAGTGGAGTGGAGTGGATTGTTTTGATTATACATCGTCGCGTACGTTGCAATTGATAAACCGTACGATAAAAGTTAAATAAGCATAAAATTTGTTCGAAAGTTGCTTGTGGTTCTGCCATTATTGTTAGTTGTTGCTTATCCACTAGTTATATGTTTCATATAATTTATATAGAGATGTATTCATTATTAATAGGCTTTAATTTACTTTGCTCTTGCTTCGCTTAGGTGCTACTATGTATATGTCTGGATTTATCATGTATACATATTCCGTTTACTCTTGATGTACCTTGTAAATTATTTATACACGTATCATAGCGCCGGTCGGATTAGAAATTCTGGGAGCTCTTGCCGCTCTAATCTTTATATTATTGCTCTTAATTTCATTAAAACATGTGGTTCTTCTTATCTACACTTCTGGGCATCCCACCCCGTCCCCAATTCCCCGCCCCCCGGAATACTTACAAACCTAATCGAACTCATACCTCCCTCCCTCCCTCCCTATTTATGTTTCCTGTTTTCCGTGCATTCTCTAATGAAAAACATCGCCTCTCTTGGCTGGCTCTGCCCACCAGCGTTGGTGGAGATGGTGGTTCGGCTGCTGAAGGGGTAGCTGCCTCGACTGTCAATCGTTCTTCACTGGGTAGTAGATCAAATCCGGTTGCTGGCCGTGTGGCGGCATTTGCTGCATCATGCCCATCATGGGCGGCAGCACGCCCTTTGACTCGTCCCCCAGCATCGAGTACCCAACGCCCACGCCCACACCTACACCCACACCCACACCGACTCCCGTCCGATCGTAGAGGTTCCCGTGCGGCGCTGGCGGGGGCAAGAGATGCGGGTGCAGGGTCTGTTGCTGCTGCTGCGCTTGCAGGCCGTGCGGATGGTAGGGCTGGAAACTATTCTGTTTCTGCTGCTCGCTCACCAACTGATCGCTCACCAAGTGCTGATCGTAGGATCCACCGTAAACGCCACCACCGCCGCGCATCAAGCTGTTCGCATAGCTGCCGGCATTGTGGTGTTGTTGCTGCTGCTGCTGCACCGCCTGCTGCTGTTGTTGCTGCGGCGTGGGCGCCTGCTGCTGCTGCATCAGATCGAAGTTGTACTCCATTGGCGCAGGATTTGTGTCAATGAGATTCGTGAGTATGCTGCCGATGTTGTTGTAGTTGTGTGGATCGCTCGGATTCGCTTGACCGACCGCCTGCTGTTGCTGCTGCTGCGGCTGTTGTTGCGACGGCTGTTGCTGCTGTTGCGGCTGCTGCTGCTGTTGCTGTTGGGGAGCCTGGCCAAAGGCAGGCGCCGGCCACATGTGTTGGAAGCTCATCAGGTCCCCGGCGAGGGCTGGATCTTGTTGCTGCTGCTGCTGTTGTTGCTGCTGAGGTTGCTGTTGCTGCTGCTGGGGCTTGCTCACGGCTTGTTGCTGTTGCTGTTGAGCGGGCGGCACATTCATTGGAAGCCCGAGGAACTCGGACGAGTCCACGATGAAGAACTTGTTATCTTTCAGCTCAACTTGCTGGTTGTTGGGCGGATTGTTAAAGTTCATGTTGCCCCAAGAGTTGTACGCCATATTATCTGTTACAAACAAGAAGTTTAAGGCATTTATAATCTATCAAACTATTTGGTTTTTGTTTTATATTTACCATTCATATTAAAGTTAGCATTGCCGTAGTTTGCATGATTGATGTTGTTGTGCCTTGCATGGTGTTGCTGCTGCTGCTGTTGCTGTTGCTGCTGTTGTTGCTGTTGCTGTTGCCGCGGAGGATGTGTTGCGTGTGGACTCTGCGGAGTATGACTTCTCATATGCTGCTGTTGCGCCAGATGATGATGCTGCTGCTGCTGTGGCGGCGGTTGTTGCTGCGGCTGCTGTTGCTGCTGATACTGGCTTATCAGTTGATGTTGCTGATAGCCACCCGCTGCTGGGCCGGACTCGAAGTGAAACTGTCCTTCCTGCGCGAAGCTGTTCATGCGCTGCAGATGCATGTCTCCCGGCGCAATGCGCGGTTGTTGCTGCTGCTGCTGTTGGGTTGGCGGCGGTGTTGGATGTTGCTGGTGCAGCGGATTTGGTTGCTGCTGTTGTTGCTGCTGCTGCTGCTGCTGTTGCTGTTGCTGCTGTGGGCCTGCCTGCAGTTTGTCCGCGTTAAAGCTTTGATTGTACATGGAATTCTGCTGAGATTCACTCGTCGACACCGAGTGCTGCGACGTGGATGCCGTCGAGGATTGCGAGCTATTGCTGCTGACCATCGCCGCATTGAATTGCTCCTGCTGCAGGCATCCTGGCGTCGTCGAAACAGGCGGTGGCGGTGTGGGCGTGGCAGCGGCACCCTTCAGTTGCTGCTGTTGTTGCTGCTGCGCGGCCGCGGATACGGCAGCCGCTGTTTGCGCCTTTGCCTTGCTGGCCACAGACTTTTTGCTGGCTTTCACTGGCGGCGGTCCCGGCATATCAGGCATCGCACCCATGTCTGCATCATGAAATAAAGTTAGTGGCGAAGTTTAGAGGAAAAAACAATGGTCTCATACCGTCATCGTTTGCCTTCGGGAAGCGCTGCTTTCCCTTCTTAGGCGGCGCCGGCTCGTTTCCATGCATCGTCTGCTTGTGTCGCACCAGGTGCGTTTTCC
Organism: Drosophila ironensis; assembly: GCA_021223825.1. Taxonomy (NCBI): domain Eukaryota; kingdom Metazoa; phylum Arthropoda; class Insecta; order Diptera; family Drosophilidae; genus Drosophila; species Drosophila ironensis. The sequence continues at coordinate 751,898 of JAJJHQ010008063.1, read as the reverse complement.
ATTTAAAGGTCTGCAAAAAAATAGAATTACAATTAATTAAAAAGAACCCACAAATGTAACATTTCACCCACCTGATCGCAGTAGTTGCAGCAATGCGGCCGCTCCTCCGAGTGCGAAGGAAGGTGTCTCTGCAGGGATTTGGCCGAGCCGAAGCGCTTGCCGCACAGCGTGCACTTGCACTCGGACACATCCACGTGAGCGTTGCTGTAGTGCTCCTTGAGCGCAGGATAGGTGAAGTAGGAAGAGCCGCACAGGTCGCAGACGTAGGGCCGCTTGATCTCCGTATGGAGCTGGACGTGCCGCTCCAGATTGGCCTTCAGGGTGAAGCGGTTATGGCAAATGTGACACTCGAAGAAGTTGTCGCGCTTGTGGACGCGCATGATGTGTTGGTACAGGGCGTTCTTTGACTGGAACTCCTCGCCGCACACCTCGCAAATGGCCCCGTCCGCCTTGTGGCCCGTCTCCTCGAAGTGCTGTTGCAGCTTCTTTTGCGGGAACTTCAGGCCGCACTCGCCGCACGGAAACGCTGTGAAAACAAAGAGGGTAAGTAAGGCTTTTCCAGGGGCTTACGATCGGACTAGTGCTCTCCCAAGGGTCTCCGCCGGAGAACTTGGTTGAAATTTACATTCATAGCGACTCACTTTTGACTTCCTTCTTGTTGTGCGACTCAACGTGCGCGTGGAACTGCTGTTTGCGGGAGTAAGACTCCCCGCAGGTTTCGCACACGAACGGGAACTCCTTCACGTGCATGGTCCGGTTATGATGAATGATTTCCTGGAAACAATCAAGCTGGTTAGCAAGGCCGGCAGCCAGGATGGTCAATGACCAGATGCTCACCTCCAGGGTATTCCCGTTGGGCTGCCCGCAGTCGTGGCAGTAGCCCGGATGCATCTTGTAGTGGTCCAGCAGGGACTTTCGCTTCCGATACGATTTCGGGCACAGCAGGCAATTATAACTTGGCTTGTCCTTCTTGCTGCCGTGCGCCTGCCCGCCGCCGCCTCCGCTGCCGAGCTGAGAGGGCGGCGCCTGCAGGGATGTGCTGCTGCTGCTGCCGCCATCGATCAGCTGCTGCTTAGCCGCATCAAGCTCGTCCAGGTCCAGCTCGTCGTCGTCCTCGTCCGGCGACAGGTCGTTATCGTCCAATTCCAGGGAGGAGTTCAGTTGCCCTCCGATAGAAGGCGTGTCTCCCAGATTGGATAAGGCGGCCAGCGCCGGCATCTGGCGGCTGCTCATCATTGAGGTGCCGTGCTGGGGAAACTGCCCCTGCATCAGGTGCTGCGGCTGTGGCTGCGGGTGCTGCTGCTGCTGCTGGTGATGTTGCATGTTCACATGCAGCTGCTGCTGATGCTGTTGCTGTTGCTGCTGCTGAATGCCACCACCCATCATGGATAGGGGAATATTGCTTGCGATAAAGCGATTTGGCTGCTGCTGGGGCAGCTGCATCTCGCCCGGGTGGCCAGAAATAGTTCCCGCCATTAGCTGGCCATCCTTTCGATCCCTGCTCTCAAGGGGCATGGACATTGGCAAGTGGTGCGATGGCTTTATGGACGCCGCCGCTTGCTCCTGCGCCTGCATCGAAAGTTGCGGACAGTGGGCACTGCCATTATTGTTGTTGCTGCTGCTATTATTATTATTGTTATTATTATTATTGTTGTTGTTGATGCTGATGCTATTGCTTGACGTAAGGCCATTGATCACAAGGTTTGCGCTGCTTCCGCCGCTGCTTCTAAGGGAAAACAATAAATAAGACATTAGCACAAATGGATAAACAGTGAGATATTCAAGCAACTCACAGGTGATTTGAGTGATGACTATTGTTCTCCAGGACCACCGATCCGACTCCGTTTCCGTTAGCGCTCCCACTCCCGCTGCTATTGCTGTTGCTGCTATGGCCGCTGGCACTGTTCACACTGCCCAGGGCACTGCCGGCGCCTCCAAGCATGTCATCTATCTCGGGCTCCATCTCCAGACCATCGATCAGACGTCCTGCGCCTACACCCTCGTCAATGAACTCCTCGAACTTCATAATCTCTTGGGCAGCCGACGACAGCTGCGATTCCGTTTCCGACTCCAGCTCGGAGTCGCCGAACGAGATGGCCGGCAGCTGGTGCTTTCGCTGCATCTCCTCCTCCTCCTGCTGCTGCTGCTGTTGCTGCTGCAGCCGTTGCTGCTCCTGCCGCTGCATTTCCTCCTGCTGCCGCTGGCGCTGCCGTTCCTGCTCCTCCAGCTGCAGCAGCGCCACTTCCTCCTGCCGCTGCTGCTCCAGCTCGGTCTGCTTCATCAGGCTGATCAGTTGACGGCGCTCCCGCTGACGACGCCACTCCTCGACCCGCTGCTCGCGCAGCTCCCGCAGCACCTTCGCCGACGGCGTGGTGCCCAGCAGGCGACCGGTGACCACAAAGTTCTCGTAGAACTGCCTGAGGAAGGGCTTGTGGTGCTGGCTGAGCGCCAGCCGCAGCACGGCTCGGAACTGGGCCTTGAAGGCCCGCTCGCTAAACTCGCCGGTGCTGTGGTGGTAGCGCATCGTGTACTGGTTGTCCTCGTGGAAGACATAGCCCTCGCCCAGCCGGGGTCGCTCCTCTTTCCGCCGAACGCTGGCTATGGTCAGGTGCATGTTGTTGGGGCGCTTCCGCTTGACCAGCTTGCCGTCGCCGCTGCTGCTGCTGGCGTTGCTCGTCTCCTCTGCGCCCAGTTGGTCCTCGTCCTCGAAGGTGGCCGCGTACTTTCGCTTGACCAGCAGCGAGGAGCCGCCGGCGGTCTGGATCAGGTCCAGCGGATCCCCAGGACCCAGGGCCAGGCGATCCACATTGTTGCCGGCGTGAAACGGCAGGGAAGACGAGTTCTGGGTATCGACATCGTCGAGGAAGTCCTCATCCTCCTCCTCGAGGCACAAAAACTCCTCCTTGCAGAGGATCTTCTCGAAGTTCTGGTTAAGATCCGTCGAGCCAGCCTCCTCGTCAGCCTTCTCCCGCTTGATCTCCGGCTCGCCCTCCTTCTTCTCCTTTTTGGTGGTCAGCAGCAGCTGAAGTTGCTTGGTCCTCGCCAGCTCGCCGCCTCCTCCTCCACTGCCGCCGCCGCCATTGTTATTGGTTATGTGGCCAAAGAGACTCCTGACGACTTGGTCGCAGGCCTCCGGGTACTTGCACTTAAGCGTCTGCAGCAGTAAATGTATAGCATCGCACCGCAATGCCGTGTTGAGGCTGTCCAGTAGATTTAGTGACTGATCCACCTGCAAGCAATCATGTTATTAAGTTATTATAAACTATAATAGTCGCTTACAAATGGAGGAGTATGGTAAGGTAAGGAATTTGAAACGCGTTTCACATTTTGTTTATGAGATCAACTATGAGATCAACCCTCTTTTATTTCTATGATGGTATACAAATTTTAAGCGTTTTTCTGACATATACTATCAATGGATGGGAATCTGTTTGAAATCCAATAGGAAATGTAGCGGATAATAAGAAATAAGTATGCATATATCAAGTTAAAGGGCTATATCAAGGTATCAAGGGCTTTTCAGTTAAAAGTTTATAATGCTAGTTCCTTAATTTCAATAAAGGATGTAAATATCTAAATATCCTGAAGTAGATACCTAAGTATCTTTTAGACGGCGGTTAAGAGTTAGATCTCTGAATATCTTACTATAAATATCTGAAAATGTAGTCTTAAACATCTAAAATCCAAATGGAGAATATATCTAGATTCTAGAACATGAAATCTACAATTATTGAATTTATACATCTCCTGTTAAAATCTGGCGTTTACTTGTCTAGCTTCTCAGCCGTGGGCCTGGCGTTTACTTGCTTTTTGTCCCACTATGCTTAAATTATTGCGCTAGTAGAAATAAATTACCAACTTCCGCTTCAAGCCGCCCATTTCCACAGCAAAGGCTACAAAACTACGACTAAACTGCGACTGCGACTGAGACTACGACTGCGACTACGACTACGACTATGGAATTTGGTGGTGGGTGGTGGGAGTGATTTGCAGGGATGCCACCTCAGGCGGAGGAGCGAGCGGGGCCCTGACAAGGGGAGATTTGTTAGTTTGTTAGTTCGCTAAAGGCCCAATTAGAACCGTCATTTGTTTCAATTAAACGACGAAACTCGCAAACGGCCAGAAGTAACTGTCGTCAAACACAATTACTGATTATGATTTTCCAAACAATTTAATGCAATTAGACCGGTACGGGGCTTGGTCTCGGGGTTGAGGGGGTTGTGTAGGTGGGTGGGGATGGGCGGTAGGGCGGCAGGGTGGCAGGGAAGAGAGCGCGCGCGCTTCGGCTTCAATGAAACGCAGACAGCACGGCGACCGAGAAGCCGCCGTCGACTGCGCTGCCTACGAAAGCGATTAGCACAAAGCAAACACACAGAAATAGCGAATGGCGAAGGAAGATGGCGAAAAATAGAAAAGAAAATAAAATAAAAACAGCAAAGCAGAGTCGCTAGAGGTCGGAGCGGGACGGGACGGCGCGGGGGGCAGAGAAATTAAAACAGCGCACAATTTGTGCTACTTTTACCCATTCCACAATGTTGCTATTATGTATGTATGTGCTATGTGAAGGTGAGTGTATATTTGCAGCGATTTGTAGTTGTTACAAGCACAATGTGGGGCTCTCTACCCGTTGCTCACCAGCCACCCACCACCCACCGCGCGAGCGGGAGGAGAAAACAATGGAGAAGAACAGAGAGGATGGGGAATAGCTGTGGGTTAAATGTGATTGATGACACAGTTGAATACCCTACCCATTCCTAGATTATGATGGAAGTCTTGGAAATGGATCGACAATTAGTACATAAATCAATTAACTGCACTCATTCTATAAAAAATATTTCTAGAGAATACTTAACAGTGCATTTAGATAGTGTAAAATTAAGTTGTTTGATAATTTTCTTGAATATTCAGCTCATTAACCCACTCACTATCCCAATCATACTAATTTTTATTCCTATACTATCTAAATTATAATCTAAATTCAGTTCATTACAGCAAATATATTTTTAAGTTAATTTACTTTAGCAATATGAAACCATGAGTTAACAAAATTTGAAAGCTTAAGCTCGTAAAAGTTTTATGAAATAGGAATTTGCATAAAACTGAATTCGCAAAAACACATATAAACTTTATTAAATCAACCTCAAAACGCACTAGGTATAGTATTCACAAAGTTATGCCGGCCCGGGCATAACTTTCTCCCCGTCCAACTACTTTTAATCAATCAACTCGAAATGAAAACAAACGGTAAAAACGCTCAAACGATTAAATTTGTAAGTTTATTTTTACCGATCCTACGATCAACAATTTCACCCTAGTGGCAACGCTGCGACCCCCGAGGGATTTATTTGTCAATAAATTGTTGTAAATTTAGATGGCAGATAACACAACTTACTACGACGCATACGTAGTACATGCACATACAATTGCATGTATGTTATGTATGTACATAATTAAAAGCATTTCTACATTTTGGTCGTGCAAGGCAGGCGATAAAGAGAGAGCCGAACGTGCAGTGCAAGAGAAAAGAAAATGCCATATTTAATTAGATTTTTGTTGTGTTCTAATTAAATTGTCTTGAGCGTGTGAGTGCGTGAGCTTTTATGCTCGTACGTCGGAACATATGTATTGTAAACATGTGTGTGTATGAACGCAACTAAAAATACATGCACATGGTACATTAATCTTCTATTTAAACTTGATTCATTTGGAGCGCAAAGCTACATAGCTATGCTACCCTTTCAGAAATTCCAGCAGAGTATTTTAACTTCGGCGGAATGGCAACAACTGTCTTGATTTATTCCACTTTAGTTGCTACACAGAAACATTTAGTTCTTTTGCAATTGTTATGTACCTGTTCAGAGCGCACATAAAGATCCAAGTGCTATCTTCAAAATACCTATGTACACATCAGCACATCCATACGAAAATACACAAGTATAGTAGTGTTCAAAAGACTAGGTCTGCTCGATGAAGACTTATGCACATATTTGAAACATGTTTATTAAAAACTCGACTAACAAAAGTCATAATAACAATACCTATATTTTATTTTACATATATTTTAATATACAGAAATGAACTGCAAAATCATACNTAGCTGTCGCTGAGAAGGACGAAACAAAAAACCCCTAACTTGGAAATAGACGCAAATAATAAGGGGGTTTCGCAAAAAGAATTTATTATATTATGAAGATAATAAAATATTTAAAATACTTTTGTCTGCTATGTTGCTGCCCGTAACTGTCGATATGCATGTAACAAATGTATCTACGTATCCACGACGTATTTAGAAGGGCGAAGCGATGAAACAAGTGCACCAGCAGAGGGGGGGCGAGCGGCGAGATGACGTTTGCTGCATTTTTAGCAAAATTTATGTTATACATTCTGCCCTCTTCGTCCCACTAGCTTCCAAGCACACACTAAAGATCGTAAAGTGGAACTCATAAACACACACAGACACACTCGTTGAGAGGTCCAAATAGTTTTACTAATCAAATAAAAATAGCATTTACATAGGCATCGCCCTCGCTCGCTCTCGCCCGTTCCCTTGTTGCAGAGTTTTATTAATGAAATTGGCACAACAAAGTGCAATCAAGTCGAGTGTGAGCGGAAATTGCAGAAAAGCCATTAATTGTTTTCCTTATTTTGGCACTCAGCCGGGGCTTTAAAACTTAATTGAGAGCGATAAACACGTTTGAGTGGGAATTAATTAAGAAGCCGTTGTATTAGGTTTCTGTGTCTTAACCTTTAACCTTTGACCTCGTCAGGTTTTTTGAGATTATCAAGGGAGTATGTATTGAAATAAAATCATAGCATGAGAGTATCGTGTAGGGTCTTGTGTGACACACAAAACAGCTACAATTTGTCCCACTGTGCAGTGCTGTTTACTAATCTTCTTCTTCGAACGTTCGTACTCGATTGACTGTCTCGCTCGCACCTGCATGTGAAATGCCTCAATTTATATGCATGCAAGAGGAGAGAACTCCCCCCATTCACTGCCCCACCCCCTCGGAACCTCGCTACCCTTCTCTCTTCCCTGCCCGACCCACAACAACCCACAAAACAACAAAAACACACGCAAAGCGGGAGAGCCCAATACCATCACACTCTTGCTCTTGGGGCCCCAATTTGAAACTGTTGTTGTTTCGGATTTCGTAGTATTTGTAGTATTAGTATTTATGTAAATGTGCTGTGCTAGTAGCGTTTGCCTGAGTGTATGTGTGTGTGTGCAAATGAAGTAAATGTAAATGTTGTTATAAACTAATAAAAATAAAAATAAATATTTTCTCAAAAATAACGAAGGAAAACAAAACAAAAGTGAATAATAGCGCGCACACACACACACAGAGCCATGATGAAATGGGTCGAAAAGTGGGGAGTAGCAAGCAAAGCAAAGCAAAGGCAAAGCACAGCAGAGCGCGAGGTAAGGAGGAGGGGAGCAGGCGGAGCAGGAGGAGGAGGAGAGAATGGAATGGCATGGGAAGGGGGAACTACAATTCATTTTAGAGGCAAATAGAAAAAACAAAAATAACATTATGTGGCACTCGTCGAAAGGGGAAAGAAAGAGCACGACGAGGAGGAGGAGGAGGAGGAGGAGGAGGAGGAGGAGGCGGAGGAGGGGCGGAGGCAAATGGAAATGGGATGGGAGTGGTATAGGAATAGTGGGAGGTGAAAGACTCGACGGAAGTTGTGTGTGGGAGGGAGGGAAGGGCCTTAAATCAACGGAGCTTTTAAAATAATAAACCGAAAAAACGAGAGCCACCCCTCCGACCAACCGCTTTTACACTCAGCCAAAACAGTTGGAATGTTGCTGGGGAATGGCAATAAATCGGATTCTGGAGTTGACCGCGATTCCCGCTCAAACTCATTAGCAGCGTCTCTTTGTTTACTTCAGGTGCTTCGCATTTCCAATTGGAGCGCAAAGCGAAAACCGAAAAGCGCAAAGCGAATTTCGAACGCAAGGCAACACTGGGTAGTCTCTTTTGTTGTGTGCGCTTTAATCGGGGACGACCTTTTCACATTACAATAAAAACAACAAACAACAACAACAATAAATACGGCCAGTGCACACTGTACTTTACTTCATTTGTTATCTGTCCTCCACCTCCTTATCCTCCTTCTCTTCTTCTGCTCCTATCAAGCTCTCTTTCCCTCTGGCTGCCGCTCTCTTTCTTGCCTACGCATTACACGTTGTTTTGCTCTCTCTTTCTCCCTCTCTCTCCCTCTCGCGCGCTCAATCAGACAGTCGCCGTGCTTGTGTGTGTGTTGATATCGCGATTGGGTTTTGGGGAGCGCGAGCGGGAAAGGAAGATGCGGTGTGGAGGGGGGATAGTAATGGTAAACATTATTTAATTACCAGCAATTTAAAATCCAACTGTGTAGTTTTGTTATCCATTTTGTTGTTGTTCTCTGCATTTGGATGAATTTTATTTATACGTTTCACTCATACACATATACACGCACACACACACGGGCTCTGGCACACTCGCTCACTCAAACACACACGCACACGGCCTCAATGTGTGCGTGCTTTTTATTATTTCGATTTTCTTTAGCCCGTTGCTTCGCGTTTCTTCGTGCTTCGCTGTGGCTCAGCTCTTTTCCTGTGTTATGCCATTCTCCGCTGCTTCTCGCTCTCGCTGTATTGACAACATTGAGAAATTCCCATTGGTTTTTGTTTTTGCTTTTCTTTACATTTTTCCCCCTTTCGTTGACTGCGAGAGGGGAGTGGGGCAGGAGGGGGCGGGGGGCGGTTGCGGGGCCCTTGCTGATTTTGTTATTGCATAAATCGGCCACACACGGAACGGGATATTCAACGCTAACCGTGCACTTATTTATGTAGCTCTTGCAACTTTCTGTGGCACACACACACACACATGCTCGCACACTCGCACGCTCACACACGCACTCGCGCGTACGAAAAAAAAGTGTTTTCCCAAACGAGATTCCGCGTTTTTGCCCCTGCGCGCACTTTGCTCGGCCTGTTCAGCCGCCTTGGAAACCGATTTATCGCTAGTTTAGCAAATATAATTGCCCTTTTTTTAAAAAGCAAGAGCAAATAAAAAGCGACGGAATTTTTCTCAAATGTTTTTGTACGGTATTTTTTAGTGCCTGCCCATCGGCGGCTATTTTTAGGCACTTTTCCGGGCGAATGGCCGCTAGCGGGCCATCGATGAATCGCCCATCCCTAGCCAACGATGATTTTTAAGTTTTTTGAAATTTTATTTCACGCTCTCCTTGGAATACAAAAATGAATGAATCCGACCATTAAGTAAAAATATCTAGTAGCAGACAGCCTAGGGCTTGGCCTGCTGCTTAGACTGCTTCTCCTTCTTGGCGGCCTCGGCCTCTGCCTGCAGTTTGTTGTACTTTTCGATCAGCTTCTCCACGTCCGGCTTCTGGAGCACATTGTAGACGGTGGCATTGTCCTTGCGCTGCAGCGTCGCCATCTCCACCTTCTCGGGCGTCAGCTTGGTGGTGTCCAAGGTCATCGACAGCACCTTGATGGCCAGGTCCTTGGCGTCCTCGAGCTTCAGCTGGACGTTCTCCTTGTCGGCCAGCTCCTGCTTCAGCATCGCAATCGCAGCGCCGAAGTTGTTCCCAATGCAGGTCGCCTTCCAGCCGCCGTAGTTGCCGCTGGGATCGGACTGGTACAGCTGGTAGCCGTACACATTGTCCCAGCCCATGTAGAGCAGCGAGACGCCGAAGGGACGCTTGCCGCCGTACTGCGTGTACGCCTGCTTGATGTCGCACAGGTGCGACACGAGCTGCTCGCAGGGGATCACCTCGCCGTAGCTGTACTGGTAGCGCTGGGCGATCAGGCGCAGCTCGGAGGTAAGCACGTTGGCGTCCGATGTGATGCCGGCCACGGCGCATACCATGTTCCTGGGGGACAAAAGCAAAAATGGGGTTTTAGAGGCTGCACACGTTAGGTTAGGGTGTTCCCCTCATAGGTGTGCAAAAGCTAGTCAACATGATTCATATTTTATTCGGAATTCTAGTGAGTTTATTGGAATAAAGAAATAAGTTTAAGGTTGCCTAACAGAATCTTTGTATTAAAACGCAAGGTTTGAACTACATTTTATGAAGCGTTAAGGTAATGCTCATTTTTGAGATGATATTTGGTCGAGTGATGCATTCTTTACTCCAAAACATTCACGATTTTGTTGAGGGTGTTGTGGCAAATCATTATAATAGTTCCTTAACTGTTTAGCCTGTCTGCGGTCTACTAAAATTCCCATAAATACAAAGAATTGATGCTATATGGGTTGTTACATGTAGAACTATCCCGGAACCGCCTAGCAATCCCTCGAACTTTTAGCCAATATATCCCTCACATACTCGTTGAGCCGGTAGATCATATCCCAGGGCACGCCGGTGTCTATTAGCTAGTTGTCAGGAGGATAACATACCATTTATGCGGTGAAAACTATCCAGGAACTGCCTAGCACACCGCCTAGATCTCTAGAGAATACCCCCTAAATCTAGCACTCACTTGTTTAGGCGGTAAATCTTCTGCTAAGGAATACCGCTGTGTAAGAGCCTGTTCACAGCAGAATAAAATACAAGTTTAGCCGTGACAATTGTACAGAAAGCGCATACCACTACCCAGGTTTCAATATAAACCAGGCTCCTAAAACTATCTCTATAAAGTTGCATCTTTTCTTAGGAAGTATAGCTGTCTACTAGCTAGTTATAAGCTGAATAATGCACCAGTTAGGTTGTGATAACTCCTCCTAAACTTCATATGCTTCACTCTAAGCCCGGCGCACACAAAACTACTCTTAGAAAGTACCCCTCACGCCCCTAGACTCACTCGTTGAGGCGGTAGATCTTCTCGGAGGGGATGGCGCTGTCCAGGAGCTTGTTGGTGCTGCGGCACTCGGCGGCCAGGAGGATGCCGTCCTCGGCGACGATGCCCAGGCAGGTGCCGGCGTGCGAGATGGCCTCCATGGCGTACTCAACCTGGTAGAGGCGTCCCTCCGGCGAGAAGATCGTGGTGCGGGAATCGTAGCGACGCGCCTGCAAGGGCGTCAGCAATTAGCAGGCACCACAAAAATTGCCGAAGCTAGCTACTCACCATTGTTAAACAATTTGTATATTTACGAGATTGGCTTGCTAAAACGAACTGAAACAGAAACTCCTTGTCATTCAGTGCAAAGAGGCCAGACAGTCAGGGATGGGTGTGCAGTGCGGCCACACTAAAAGCGGCCGACTATCGATAGATTTCATGCAGCATCATACCGCTGGAGGGTCACTCTGATGGGGCTGTGAGTGTGTTGGTGCGACGCGCGAATTGTTTTCAAAAATTCCGCAGCTTTTTTGTCAACGAACAATGGGGGACCTGCTAAGCGTGCGTAGGCCTTTCCACAGAATAATTGTAGTTTTACTCACCCGACAGTCCCCCGCAGAACTCGGAGCTGTTCAGGAAACTGGGCGTCGATAGTTCCAACCAATGGATCCTGTACGACGAGCAGCTGGAGGGCTTCTTCCGGTTTCTGTCGCAGGACATCACCGAGGCCAACATCCTGACCGAGCAGCAGGCCCTGGAGCGCGAGGAGATGCTCCACCGGCCCGGGGAGTGGCTCTCCGGGCCGGAGCGGCAGCTGCGCCTCCTCCAGATCGACTCCGAGAATCCCGGATTGCTGAAGAACACCGCCCAGGACGTCGCCGCCTTGACCGCCCAGATTGCGGCCACGGAGGAGGCCGTGCGGGACTACTCCATCTTGCTGGAGGAAATGCAGTGGGTGCACATCACTCCCCCCCTCACTCTCAGCCTCTAAAAACGTTCACTTTTCCGCAGCAATGCCAAACAATCGATCGGCAACAACCTCACGGAGCTGGAGTGCGCCGCCTGCGAGCTGCTGGGCCGGGAGCGGGAGCTGCTGGCGGAGAACCAGGCCAAGGCCCGGCAGTTGGAGGAGCTGCAGCAGGAGAACTGCCGCCTGAGCGGAGAGGCGAGGAAGGCCTTCACCGCGCCGCAAATGCCGCCGGTTTTCATGCACCAGCTGCCGCTGGAGCAGTACTTCCTCAAGTGCGACTCCTTCATGCAGTACTTCACGCTCTACATGAAGGAGAACTTCAAGATCCAGGAGTACGACGAGTTCCAGAGCGCCGAGAGCGATCTGCTCCACGAGAAGCACAAGCTGGAGCACCTCCAACAAGGGTAAGCTCTGCGGCACTCGCCCCTACTCTACAGAGGTTCATCGAGTTATTCCCCTGGCAGGTTCCAGCACTACGCCCTCGCGTACATCAGGCAGAAGGCCAAGGCCCATGGCACGCAGGCGCTGATCGACCAACTCGATTTGCGGCACATCCACTGCCTCAGGCTGGCGGACATGGAGCGCGAGATGCACGACCTGCAGCTGCTGAACGATCACCAGCTGAACAACATACACGACACCCTGCTGAACGACCTGACCATCCAAGTGCAGCAGCACACGCAGCGGCGCATTGAGCTCGTCCTGTACGAGAACACGCGCCTCAAGCTGGAGCGGGCGATGCGGCGCCACGAGAGCGACAAGCAGCTGACCACGATCATATCGGACGCCCTGTCCAATGCGGAGCTGCTGTGGATAGCCATCCAGCTGGACTGCGACAAGAAGCGCAACTCCCTGGATGCCTCGGAGGGGCTGCGCAAGCAGGCGCAGGCCACCTGGCAGCGGGTGCAGGCAATGCGCTCGATCAACAGCAGCCACCAGGGCATCTGCGGGCGGTTCATCCAGGAGATCGCCAGCCTGCTGTCCGCCCATCTGGGCCACACTGTGAAGGCGGGCGAGGCGAAGCCTTGCCTCTACGAGTACGAGAAGTTTGGGCGCCTGCTGTCCTACGCCTTCCAGAGCATGCTCAACCGGAAATCGTCGGACTCGGCACGGGATCGGCTCGACAAGTTGTAAGTTATCTGCACTGACTGATTGCCATGTTTTACAATTACTCTTCGAATAGTAAGCGCGTGGAGCAGACGCTGCGCCCGTATGTCTACGATTCCCCCACCGAGCTGCCCATGCTGGAGAGTGTGCGCCACTTGAGTGCCATCTACAACGTCAGCCAACAGCACAGCCGGCTGGACGAGGCGGTGCGGCACCTGCGCACGGAGTTCCTAGAGAATGTGTCCGGGCGCATGGACAGGGACAAGTTCTGGCGGTATAGCATGGATCTGTGGATCTGGTTCCTCACAGAGCCGCAGCGCTTGCTCTACGCCCTCGACGAGGTGAAGAAGGCAGCGGCTTCCCAGATCCGTCCTGGCGGCGGTCTCCAGCGCAAGTGAATCCAGCTGGTCGGTGATTAAAGTGTATTTCAATGCGAATAGCAATGTGTTCATATCAATTTCAAGCGTTTTTGTTAAATGTTTAACTCGATATATCTGAAACCTCTAAAGAAAGATTGTAAAACGAACCTATATATATTCAATATTGTATGTGTTTAGCTTGTTATTGTCTATTCTATAAGACTATTCAGTGGGAGTAAATAAACGCACCTATCTATAATCAAATTTATGAGCCCAAAAACTGTGAAAATGCTGCTGTTTTAATTACGCACCGAGATCCTGGGCCAAAGGATATCCCAGGCTTTAGGCTGCTGCACGAGTGCCCCCGAAGCAGACACATTAATTGCCGGCCGCACGCGACAACTTTTCCAAGCGATTGCCATTCAAATTGGGCCCAAACAAGCAACAAGTGCGACCGTAACCCAGAGACAGTTGGCCGGCGATTTCCTATTGGCCATCCTCTCGAGGCCTCACTCGGCTCCTGGGCCGACAACTTCCGAGCGGCAACCCCGGCGAATATAAAAGGAGCATCCTTCCTAGACGCTGGCCTTAGTTCGGGATAGCTATCCCCTCGGATCCTTCGCAAGTGCATTTGGTAAAGTTTTAGACTCGGGGTTAAAAAGTGAATTTAAAAAGTGAAAAGCGGTTGACAAAGTGAAGTGAATATACATGAATAATTAAACGGCTTTAAGCTTAAAGATATTTGCCCAAAAAGCAACCAAAACAGTTGGGCATTGCCGAGTTTCGAGTGGATAATGATGCGCGGGCCATTGCTTTTCATTGTGATTTGAATTAATTTCAAATTAATATGTGGCTCGAGCCCCTGAAAATCCTGGGCTGCCCGATAAATTGATGTTTGGCAAGAGTGACGAAATCATAGCAGTTACATTTCGTGTCCCAAGTGATTATTCATATTTAATTGAATCTACGAGCCTGCCTTTAATGAGGTCTCGAAAACGATTATTTCTGTCTTGCGTGAATGCAATAATTTGACCCAAAAGTTTTCCCAAGAGTTAAATCGTGCATTTTGTAACCTGTAATTAGGTTAAAGTGTTGAAATCCTCTTTAGGGATTGCCAGAATGCTGGCCCTTCACTTCAGCATACATATTTTCCTTTGGTGGTCCATAGAATCCCTGAGCGTTCATCCCAATCCCAAGCGCAATGAGATCGCCTGGGATGAGTTGAACAGGGATCTGGGCCTGGACATCGCCTCATCGGTGATTGGCTTTAATGCCAACGAAACGGGCGGAGAAGTGAGGACTTTCGAGAGGAGCAGGGAGGGCAAGTTCCATCAGTTTCCCAGGTACAGTGACATGGGCGAAATTGGTCAAATGCGTGTCTACAATGTGGGCGTACTGATGGCCTCTCATTTGGGTAAGTACTTTGGGTTTCCCATGAAGAGTTTCGCATGAATTGAGGATTTTGTGGTTGCCACAGATTCTCCTTTCGATCTGGAGCGCTGCGGACCTGCTGTCGACTTGGCTTTGGATCAGATAAATAAGGTTTTCCTTAGACCGCACAACATAACTCTTGTGAAGAAAAAGGCCAGGTTGGTAGATTTAAATAAACGTCGTTTGTTGGAACTCTTTTTATACTCTTTTTATTGTATATCATTTTAAAGGATTTATGTTTGCCAGTAAATCTCTAAAAGATCCTACGAATTTTCTAAAATGTATCCATGTTTACTGTAACAGTGTTGCCGGCTTCATTCTTTGTAGATTATTTTTGCCTTTTGCATCTCATTACTTAGATAATTTTCCTGTTTTTCCGCGACATCTTTGCATTGTTTTCCATTTCAGTTACCCTTCGTGCTCGGGTGCCCGGGCTCCCGGACTGGCTGCCGACATGCACTTCCAGGACGACGTAATCGCCTTCATTGGGCCGGCCTGTGCGTTTGCCCTTGAACCGGTGGCACGTTTGGCCGCCTACTGGAACACGCCCATCATCACCGGCATGGGGGATCAGGTGAGGCATCCATCGGTCCGTCCGTCCCTCCGTCCGACCGTCCGTCCGGGAGTCGCGTGCCGGGCGACGCAGCACGCTGCCTTCAATCAAATGGCCGCCGACTCCGCAGAATGCGGATCTTTCGGATTAATCGTAATCCAACCGCCAGTTCGGCTTGCACAGGACTCGCATGGCACGGCACCGCCAAAGGCAATCACATTTAGCCGCCTTAATTGTCGTGGTCGTACACTTGACATTGGCAATTAAATGGCTCTCGGCTTGCTCTTTAATTTGCATTTAAGTTCGCCCCTGTTTGTTATTGATAACAAATGGCATTTTCTCTCCCACCCGACCCCTGCAAACCCAAAGCCACCTTCGTCGGAGGGTGAGCTCACGGTGACCTCCGGCATCCTGGGCAGGATACACAAGTGGAAGAACGAGAATACGGTAAGTGACGACTCTGCGGGACTTTGCACAGCCAGAAATGGGATTAAATATGGTCAACACCTTTAAGAAAAGATTTCAACAGATTGCGTTGAGATATATAAAAGTAAAGGATTTTTCTTTAGAAATTTTATACTCGTAATTGCACAACGATTGACTGAGCTTTACGAAGTGACAAAAATCAAAGTACTCATCGTATATATCTAGGATTCTTAACGTATATGCAATTATAGGTATTCCCTTATTAAAAACTGTGCAATTCCTGATGTAATTTAAGATTGAACACATACATACATAGTGCACCTTTCACTCCTTGGCTTGGAACCATTCCTGGCTTGAGCAACGGGCTACTAGCCCTCTCGCTATTCTTACTCCTTGCAGGGAATGTTCAAGGACAAGTCGAAGTACCCCACCCTCACCCGCATGTCCTACTGTCAGTGCAGGCTCATCCTGGTATTCGCCAGCGTGTTCCGCCAGTTCAACTGGCGGCATGTGGCCCTGCTGGTGGACAGATCGGAGCTCTTCTCGTGGACGGTGGGCAAGAATCTGGAGTACGGGCTGCGCCAGGAGGGACTGCTCAGCTTTGTGCGGGAGCTAAATGGCAACGAGGAGGAGATATACGAAAACTACCTCAAGGATGCCAGCATGTATGCGAGGGGTGAGTTAGATGGATGGGTGCTTGCCGTTTAATCTAATTAAATTGCTCAAACTTGTGGGTCAAATAAGAATAACAACCCTTTCTTTATGTATTCCGTCTTCAACCAAATCCTGATCAGTGGTTATCCTCTCAGTCCGCGGAGTCTTAGTGCGAAAGTTCCTGCTGGCTGCTCACAGTCTGGGCATGACCAATGGCGAGTGGGTGTTCCTGGACGTGGAGATCTTTCAGAGCGACTACTGGGGCGACAAGGGCTGGGAGATGAAGGACGAGCACGACGCCAAGGCCAGGAAGGCCTACGAGGCCCTGCTGAGGGTGAGTCTGCTGCAGCCGACGAGTCCCAAGTTTCAGGACTTTGCCGACAATGTGCGGGAGAACGCCCTCAACGACTACAACTACACGTTCGGGGATGGCGAGGAGGTGAACTTCTTCATCGGGGCCTTCTACGATGGCGTCTACCTGCTGGGCATGGCCTTGAACGAGACCCTTACCGAGGGCGGCGACATTCGGGACGGCGTCAACATCACCCGACGCATGTGGAACCGAACCTTCGAGGGCATCACGGGACACGTGCGCATCGATGACAACGGGGACAGGGATGCGGACTACTCGATACTGGACTTGGATCCCATAAACGGGAAGTTCTCGGTGGTGGCCCATTACTCCGGGCTTCACAAGTGAGTTTACGCAAATATACCTATTAATTTGTTTAACTAGAATATAATTCATTTGAAGGGAATATGCTGCTGTGCATGGCAAGAAGATTCACTGGCCAGGTGGACGGGAGGAGCCTCCTCCGGATGTGCCTCCCTGCGGCTTTCTCGGAAACTCTCCCGATTGCCATGGAAATGGTATTTCAAAAATCTCGTTAAACAATATAATTCCGCTCTAATAATATACTTATCCTTACAGAATCCACTATATGGTATACAATTATAGGACTCGCCTTATTTTTCGGTCTCGTGTTTCTCGTGATTTGTCTCCTACAAAAGTAAGTTAAATAAACATACCATAACAATATCAACAATACTTATCTCCTTTGATCTATTTTTTAATACTTTCTTAATTGTTCAAGTTGGGGTTTTATACCTATATTAAAAACAAACGCTGTTGCTGAATAAGTTTACATGCTTTCAAATATGGCACACATAGTTTTGGCCTTTAAAATATTATTATTATATTTATTCTAGTATTTAAATTATATTTATTATGCAGATTACATTATTCTATATATACACATATACTTACAAATGAAATTATACTTACACTTGAAAGCCGAAATACATTATTAATGCATATTAACACGATTTTTGTTTACTTTTTATTTTCGAGGGTTCCCAACGATACTTTGAGGTATATTTTCTTAGGACTCACTTGGGGATATATGTATACTGGAATTTTGTATTATATTACGTGTAATGTGTGATCCTTTGAATATCTCAAACCTTGCCAGGCAGATGAAACTGAGCAAGGAGCTCAACAACATGTCCTGGCGTGTCCGTCCCGACGACGTGCTCATCGAAATGGGCGGCATGTTCGGGTCCAAGGGCGGTCTGCAGCGCCTGGACGTAGAGAACATCTCACTGCAGCAGTTTGGCATTCACTCGGGACGCGCTTCCATCGCCAGCTTCACGTCTTTGCCGCCTCAGGTGTACACCACCATCGGGCAGCTTAAGGGCGAGCGGGTGGCCATCAAGAAGGTGAACGTAAAGAAGGTGGAGCTGACGCCACAGCTGCTCTGGGAGATCAAGCAGGCGCGGGACGTGAGCCACGAGAATACGGTTCGGTTCGTGGGGGCCTGCATCGATCTTCCTCGGCCCACGGTGCTCATCCTGACGGAGTACTGCTCCCGAGGCAGCCTCAAGGACGTGTTGGAGAACGAGGCCATCGAGCTGGACTGGAACTTCCGCATGTCCCTCATCCACGACATTGTCAAGGGTATGAACTATCTGCACAACAGCGATGTGGCCGCCCATGGCAAGTTGCGCTCCTGCAACTGCCTCATCGACGGACGCTTCGTCCTGAAGATTTCTGACTTTGGCCTCAGCACTTTGACCACGCCGTCGGATTTTGTGAGGGATCAGAACTACTATCTGAGTGAGTGGTCCAGTTTCATTACTTTCCACAATCGAATGCCTTCGGGTGATTCTAGTCTTTTCTATTGTATAATATGTTTAATTATGCCCTCAATTGGAGATATAAAATGCATTGAAATAGTTTCTGACTGAGTTATTAAAATCTAAATTTTTGCAAGGGGGTCGTATACGTAATATGCCTGAATTTTAAGATGAATAGGTACCTAATATGCTTTGATGGAATATTAAATGAGTTTATTTATTGCGATTTTCGTAATTATTTGTTCGTAATTTCAACCATTTCTTGATAAATTGTTATTACTTAGTAATTCATTGATGTATTCCAGAGCTACTTTGGATCGCCCCGGAGCTGCTACCGCTCACCTCCATTCCCGGCTGCTGCCCGGCAACGCAGCGCGGAGATGTCTACTCGTTCGGCATAATTCTGGAGGAGATTGTGAACCGCGGTGGCCCCTACCAGGAGGCCCGCCAGCAAATGGACGTGCACACGATCTTGCACAAAGTGCGTCAGTGCAATGGTTTTCGTCCGCTCATCCGGGAGCGGGAGTGCCCGCCGGACCTGCTTGAGCTGATGGAGAAGTGCTGGGCGGACAACCAAGAGGAGCGACCCACCTTCTCCACGATTCGCAGCAACATTCGAACAATTATGAAGTGAGTGCTGCTCCAAAATATCCCTTTTTTTAAATTCTTTTGTTTTTCAGAGGCTTTTGCGAGAACCTGATGGACGATCTGTTGAACCGGATGGAGCAGTACGCCAATAACCTGGAGAGCCTCGTCGAGGAGAAGACCCGCCAGTTGAGCCTGGAGAAGCAGCGCACCGAGGAGCTGCTTTACCAGATTCTGCCCCGTCCTGTGGCCCAGCAGTTAATGGCCGGCGATCTGGTGGAGCCGGAGGAGTTCAGCAGCGTGACCATTTACTTTAGCGATATCGTTGGCTTCACGGAGCTTTGCGCCCGTAGCAGTCCAATGGATGTGGTCAATTTCCTCAATGACCTGTACAGCACCTTCGATCGGATTATTGGCTTCTACGATGTGTACAAGGTGGAGACCATCGGGGACGCCTATCTGGTGGTATCAGGATTGCCCGAGCCAAATGGGGACAAGCACGCTCGTGAGATTGCTCTGATGGCCCTGGACATTCTGCAGGCGGTCAGCTCCTTCAATTTGCGCCACAAGCCGGAGTACAAAATCCAGATCCGCATCGGCATGCACTCGGGCTCCGTGTGTGCCGGCGTCGTGGGCAAGAAAATGCCTCATTACTGTCTGTTCGGGGACACCGTCAACACGGCGTCGCGGATGGAGAGTACCGGTCTGCCCGGCAAAATTCATGTTTCCTCCGCCACGAAGGCAATCCTGGACAAGTTTGGCACCTTCCAGATGGAGCAGCGCGGCGACGTTGAGCTAAAGGGCAAAGGCACCGTGACCACCTACTGGCTGAACAGCACCACCGAGGGCGAGGCCCGTCCGCCCACTCCCCAGATCCTGACCACCGACGAGGTGCCCTTTCCACTGCTCTTCGCGGGTATGGGCAAGTAGCCGGCCCAAGGGGATGCATCCATCCCTTGAGACAAACATCAGTATTACCAACCGTTATTGTACCTTGTATGGATTTTATTAAAAATAAATTAATGCTTTTAGAGATTCAAAGTATTTGGTTTTTGGGAGTTATGGCTCTGAGTGATTAGTATTTGGTACAGGTATGTATGTATATAAATGGAAAAGAAATATTCTAGAATAAGCTTTTAATTTGGGTGTTTTTAAAGATGTTTCGTAATGAAATGAATTAAAAGTTGGTGTAACTTGTAAGATAATTTAAAAGCCTAGAACAAAAACATATGTATATTTCAAAAGTTGCACGTTTCACGCGCTTTGAAGGACTTGCGTCGAAAGCTCGCTGCAAGGACCTGAATCCAGGGCCCCAAAAGCTTCCTTTGCCGGAGGCCGAATGTAGCAACGGCATCAGCTGTTTGAGCTAAAAGTCCTTTTCTGCAGGGGGAGGAAATCTGTATTTGCGCAGAGCGTGCAAAAGGAATAGGCACAAAAACAAAGTCGTGAAAAGACATAAATACCAACTTAAATGAGTTCTACGATTTGGAGGAAGTCGTGCCAGCAATGAGCGTCACCAAAAGGCTGGATCTGAGTCCAGAGGCAACCATGTAGTGGATGCGGAGCAGAGCAAATACCCCGCGGGAGCAGCAGAGATATTTAGAGATACACACTCCGCCGAAAAGCAACCGACGAGCGCGCAACCTGTAGTCCCGCCATGAAGGTGTTCCGGCTGCGACTGGTGAAGCTCTTGCTGCTGGGATTCCTGCTGGCTAACCTGGTCTTCTTCTACTACACCTGGAACACGCTGCTCTGGCGCCGCATCAGTCGCGCCCTGACTGGAGAGTCTGCCGAGCCGGACGGGTCCCCAAAGGCCGCCGCCTCCTCCGCCGTCAAGCTGTCGCCCAAGGAGAAGATGCGCAACGCCAACAAGCACATCCGCAAGTCCATCACCATCGTCTTCTACGGCCACTACAACTTTGAGCAGGACCTGCGAGCCAGCATAGACAGCATCCTGGCCGTGATACCCAACATGCCCATTCTGGTGCTCCAGGACGGCGGTGCGGAGTATGCCTACCCGCCTGTCAGCTACGAGCGCAATCTCACGGCCGGCGAGGAGCACACTGTGCTGTTCCAGAGCTTGGACTTCGATGTGCGCCGCACGCGGCAAGAGCTTAATCCACTGGCCGCCATCCGCACCAAGTACGCACTTCTGATGCCGGACAGTGTCCGGTTGAGCAGCAAGAACCTGCTTCAGAAGATCCTCCGCGAGATCAACTCCCTGGGCCTGCCCGGCCAGCCCAAGGAGCAGCGTCCGGCTGTGCCGCCCGAGGATACGGTGCGTCGCATGATCCTCGTTCCCTTTGCCGGCAACCTCAAGTCCTTCATCAGTTGCGTGCGGATGCAGTTGGATCTTCCCAACTGGACGCTCGAGCTGGTGGCCACCAACGATAGTAAACGCTGCGATTTGGTGGGTACCGAAATTTTGAATCTTTTAACGGTTACTGATTGGATTCTTGCTTTGTTAACAGTTCCTACAAAAGCATGCAATCCTGCTGGACGTGGCCACCTTGGGAGCAATGCCTGAGCCCTTTACCCTGCCCTTTCCAGAGATGCTCTACATGCAGGCCAAGATAGCCAATCTCTCGGTGAGAATCATTCGTGTCTGTCTGTCTGTGTTACAATTATAGGTTTCTTCCAGACCACTGTGTACCCTCAGGCATTCCAGGAGGGCCGGCGCTTGTTCGCCTCGTTCCACACGAAGCAACGGCGCATGGAGCTGCGGCGACGACAGTTCCGGGAGATGTACAAGAAGTTGCAGATCAAGCGGATAGTGAGGCGGGCCTACAAAGTTCCTGGGAAGGCGCAGGCCCGGGAGGTGTGGGGCCACGGCCTGGTGTTGGATGGCCAGTTCTCCTCGTCCAATACCTCCCTGCCCCTGGTCACGGACATCGATCTGTTCGGCTGCGAGCGCACCACCAAGTCCTGCATTGGAAGCGTGTACAGCGAGCGGCCCTACTACTCGTACTTGGGTAAGCACACGCCGCCCTGCTGCCTGGACAAGTTGAGGACGACCTTCAACCATGTGCTGGAGGAGTTTGAAAACGTGGGCATCCGCTACTGGCTGGACAACCAGGCACTGAAGAGCGCCATCGAGACGAACCAGCTGTCGCCGGACGCCTTCGATATCGACATCAGCTTTAATGTTCAGGACTTGGAGCGCTCCAACGCGATGAAGAAGTCTCAGAGCAAGCCGTATGTGGACAACGAGGGTTTCTACTGGATCAAGGCCACCGACGGCCACTACTTCCGCGTCCAGTTCTCCAAGCCTAACCAGGTAGGCGTCAATCTGCTGCCCTACGAGATCAGTGGAACGGAAGCGCGTGCCAGTGGCTTCTTTGGCTGGAAGGCCAGCACCTTCTCGTCGGACTTTCTGCACCCCATGTCCACGGTGCTGTTTCTGGGCAAGAGCGTTATGTGTCCCAACAACGTGCTCGAGTATTTGGAAGCCAAGCACATAAAGGTGCAGTCCGCCGACGTAGACTTGGAGGAGGAGTGAATTTTAGGTTAATGAATCTCGTTAGGTGTGGAAATTCCAAGCAAACAAGATTTGGTATCTTATATTTGTGTGGAAATTTCAAGAAATCTTATGGAATTTTGGGTGGATTATAGGTGTGTATGTCTGTTTAGTATGAATTTAGTTAAACCTCAGATATTCATGGATTTGATTGTTTTTTTTTTAAGACTTTGTGCATTATACAATTATACAATTTTGTGATCTTTTGATATTGTTTCCAAGTTCCTTTTGGTTGAACGACTTCAGCCGCAAGTTGATAGATCATTTTGTAGACTTATAGGAACATAACACTAACATAAGACGGATGAATTACGATTCTTCTAGAACCAGCAGATCTATGTGTGTAAAATATAATACATTCTATCAGACTCGATCGGTTTATCCTTGCATCAAAATATATGCCATGTGTAGGATTGGAATTTAGGATCGCACGGTTGTGGCTGCATCGGGCACTACGTGGCCCTCCGGCAGCTCTCGGACCAGGGACAGCAGCTTCTCCAGTTTGGAAATCTGCAGAGTGTTCTGATCCAAATAGAGCTGTTTTTTCGGCGGCTTGACCATAGCCCGAAGATTGGGCGACAGCTTAAGGGAGGTGGTGACGCCCCTGGATAAATATTAGAAATTGAATAGGGAATTGTATACAAAATAAAGCAGCATCCTCACTTTTCATCGCCAACCACAATGAAGGCTAACTTCTCGTTGAAAGCCAAGCGGGTGAGTTTGTTCTTACGCTTGGGAACCACAGCCTGAATGCAAATGGGTTTGTACTTGTTCACGTTCAGATCGAAGACATGCACCTTGCCCTCAGTGGTCACGGCCGCAAAGACTGTGCTGGAATACGGGGCCCACTTGACATCGCCCACGGCTGAGCCCAGATCAAAGATGAAGAGCGGATCGGCGCGCATGTCCTCCCAGACCTTGACCCGCCAGTCGCCGCCGCAGGACACGAATATATTCGAGTTGAAGCGATTAAAGTCCATTCGGTAGACGGACATGTTGTGGGCATTGTACGTCATAAGGTACTTCGAACTGAAGGAGGTGCTGCACTTGTAAATATAGCCACATTCGGTGCCCACCAGGAAGACCTTTTTATCGGTGGGATGGAAGACCATGCTGCAGCCGCCGCTCTTCAGGGCGACCTTGGTGCCATCCGGGCCGTCCACCATCCCGTCCGCCCGGTAGAGCGTTATGATGCTAGTCACCCACAGTTTGTTCTGCATGAGGATCCAGTTGAAGACGCGCCCGTCAGAGGACACCGAAAAGAAGTTGACCTCGCCGTCGGTCATGTCTGGTCCCCACCGGATCTCCCACACGGCCTCGCTGTGCTTGCAGTTGACGCCCTTGGACACGTACAGCGGCTCCTTGCAGTCCTCCCGCAGATTGTACACAGCCACGTTGCCATCATATTGCCCAATCACGACCAGGAAGGGGTACGTGGGATGAATGTCGCAGCACATTACTCCGCTGTCTACTTGAACTGCAGGTTTACAGGAAAATTAGTATATCATTTTAAGTCAGGATTAGGGCTACGAAACCTACTGATGTAGTCGGGGAAGGAGGGATTCTTGACAGTGAAGAGGCAGAGGTAGCCCTCATTCATCTGCTTCATAAAGTCATCTGAAATGCAAGCGAAATAAAACAATATATCTAAGGGTATACATATACACATTTTATCCTTCAACTAACGTGACCCGAAGCAAACGGCAAATAGATCGTAGTATGTGGGATTGAAGAGGATTTCAGTGACGTTCATCTTTTTGGTCTTTTCGTACTGGAACTTCCACAGTGGCAGGAGGTTGCCCTCTCCATCCCGAAATTCGTCGGCCGGATCTTCCCAATAGCGATAGTCGTGGGCAATGTCATCGTAAATGTTCTGGTTGATCATGCGCTCGAGAATTTGCCAGCACTTGAGGTACCTCTTGTTCAACTGCTCGGCAATGGCGCCCTTGTCCCGAAGTTTCTTGTCACGTGATCGCTTCTTGTCTTCCTTCTTGCCCTGGTCCTTCTGTTGCTCCGCAAAGTTCTCTATATACGAATCGTAGATAGTCCACTGCAGCACGTTGGCCCCGAACTGGGAGCGGGCCGGCGGAATGGTCTGGGTGTCCACGCTCTGCATGTGCATATAAATTTGTTATTTGCAGAAGAGGAATCCTAGAGCCAGCATTGTAAGCTCACCCGCTTGGGATTGGAATAGGTCAGGGCAGCGCGTTCACAATAGTTGAACTGATTGATCAGCTTTCGCTTCTTTGAGGTCGGAGCTACAGCCCGGGCAGCCCCAACGCCTTCCTCATCGTCACCACGGCCACCTTCACCCTCATCGCCCTCGGTGCCTTTACCCTCCTCATCGTCTTCCTCCTCAATCTCCTCCTCCTCAACATCGGCATCTTTTTGGCTTAATATTTGACAGGATTAAAAACTTTTATTGCAGAGGTGGTTGTGTGGTTATGTACCTCTTGGGTTCTTCCTCGTCCTCTCCCTCCTCGCCCTCCCCGTCGCCAGCATCCGTCTCGCGTTGCTCCACCACCGTGTAGTTGGGCATGGGTAGCGGGTACCCAATCTCCTCCGACTCCTCGATCTGCCGGCGCGCTTCCTCCGAGTCGACGTGTAATGAGTTGCCCGCAAACGCGATTAGGGTCACTGTGTTGCCCGGCAGCGGAGCCGGCACAAACTCGCCCTCCTTGAAGCTGTAGACCACCAGGTTGTGAATCACATTGGTGTTCGTCGGCGTCAGCACCTTGGTGATCTCCTCGCCCAGCTCGGCTTCCGTAAGATCAAGTTGATCATCCGGCTTCAGCAGCTGGCGGGACTTCATCCAGGCCTCAAAGTCGTCGGCATCGCCGCCTCCGCCGCCGCCACCATCGGTCTTGTTTTTGGAGCTCCTCAGCTGGGGGAATGGGACCAACAGCATGATGCACTAACTGGACCAAGTGTGTGTTGTTGGCAACTAAACGAGGGTAGTGCTGTGCATGCATCTAACCACAAAGGGTGCTCCGGAAACGAAACGTAGCCAGGAAGAAGGATCTGGGTATGTGCGCACTTACCTGATGGCTGTCATCTCAAGGTGCAGGGTCAAGATCGGGGTATTGGATGAAGTGGGAGGACATGATAAAAGGATTGCGGCATGCGGCTTGAAAGGAGAAATTCCCGGGTCTCGGGGTTTGCGGCTTATCTAGGATATGTATCCTGTAAGGAGGCGTTACCTCGTCGCCTTCACAGTCGCTGTCGCCGACGCTGGCGACTTCTTCCAAGGGCTCGTCGGGCTCCGTGACCTCTGACATGGCGCTTGCCTAACTGGACTAAGGGTGCCTAAGATGGATGGCGATCGGTCCTACTTTTATCTACGACTACGGCTTTGGTTTACTTTACGTTTTAAGTTAGTTGGCGATAAAACTACAGATTGCGTTTTGTATTTACAGGATGTTGTTATATGAAAAGACTTTGGTTAATTATACATTTAAAATACAAACAAGCACTCGAGAAAGGTATATACAGGTCCCTAGGCTGCAGTGCGTTTCAGAACTCCAAGGATTATATTTTAAGTCGTGTGAAACTATGTACAGTGCAAAAAAGGGTCTAATACCAAACTCTTTTATTAATTATCTTATGGTCGAATTTTTACAAAATGTGAATAGAAAACTGTTTATTTTAAATAAATTGCATACGCGTTTTCTGTATTTTGAGAGTTTACAGAACATAAACATGACTATGAACATGTATATTGAGTTTTCTGGTTTTATACAAAGCATATAAGTTATTTAAATCTTATTGTTCTTTAATCACTTGACACAACTCCCACGTATTTTAGATTTAAGTTTAAGTTTCTGATTGCCTACTCCTCCCCGAAACTTGTATACATTTTCCGGAAATAACCACCAGCCCCAGAGTTCCGAAAAGCACTGCAAAAACACATTCGCACGCACACAGAATTACGGAGTTTGATCAGCTAAGGGTTGCTCTACAGGGGATGCAATCTAGTGGTCAAATACCGCCATGGCCTTGTTGGCTAGCTTCCACATCTTGACAGGAATTCGGATCGCGTTGGGGGGCAGAGAACGGACTCAGAACAAATGACCTGAAGCGAGGTCCTTAGCTGGGTTCCGGCCTCGTTCCGGGAGACCAGACTGCGCCAAAGGAAGCCGACTGACTGAAAAGCCAAGACATTTCGATGACGTTCGTCACGTCAGCGGCCTCTTCGCCAAACAGTGGCGAAAAAGTTTTCCTTCTGTTTGCCTGACGTCACAAACAGGATGAGGTCTGATGGAATAAACAAATTGCTCACAACTCGATTAGGTTGTACTGGGGGATCGACTGCGACGCCCTCGGAGATTGGCTCTTTAGGTATGTACATAAATAAATGAGTACATATTTATTTTGATGTGCATCTAAATGAATAAGGTGAGCCTACGGTCGTATACGTGAGTGATTTATCGACTATTTTATTGCGTTGGGCCTGATGGGACTTCGACACTCACCAGCCAGCCAAGTAACCCGGCCGAAAAGCTAAAGGCCAGGCCAACCAAATTGGTAGCTGTAACCAAATTGCACCGCTCCGATCGCTCTGCCTCTTGCCCTACCGGCTTCGCTTGGCACGCACATGGTGGCCACTGAGCCACGCCCCCCCCGTTCCGGCCGGAAGGGCCGGAAATTGCAAATTATGTTTCGTGACAAAGTTCCATCAAAGAGGGCTGCCTGACGGAGGCAGGCTTTCAGGCAAACTTATTAAAAAGTAAGCGCAAATAAGCGCAAAAAATTTTTAAGCACAAAAATAGAAGCTACGACGGGCACGCTGCAAGGACTTACATTTTGGCATTACCTTGCCAGCCATCGCGGCGAAAGGATGTGTGTAAATAATGTGGCAGAGTGTGTGGAAAATATCCTCGGAGGCATCCAACTGGCTTTGGTACTTACCTTCCCTTTGTTCTGCTTGCCATCGCCCTTCCCTTTGGAAGCCATGGTTGCGGATCCCGCTCAGAATCCTTGGATACCAACGGCAACAGCACTGGTCGTGGATCCAAATAACTCGTATCAAAATTTGAACAAATCGGTTTTAAACTGTGTTTTTTTTGTTCTGCTTTTTGTCCACTGACAGCAGCCGGAAAAGATACTTTTTGTGTGCGTATTTGACAGGGTCAAAGCAAACTAACCAGTTTTTACGTAATCCCGAGACTAGGAACTGGGAAGTGCTATTCCGCTGCCATTGTTTGTTACAGTTTCTATAGAAATTCGGCAATCAAGCTACGCACCGGGTTACGGTTGCCATTTGCATATCGATTTGGCAAAGGAAATCAAAGAGCCTGGGACTCGGCCATAGGCAAGGTGAAAGGTTGGTTTCACGGGTAGCTGACAGAGTTCTGAGGGTTTGTACAGAGTCTTTTCCACTAAAAGATTTAAACAACTCATTTTACAGTATTCAGTGAAACAGGAATTATTTAGATACCAATGATTTATACAAAAAATTGCCATTATTTGACAATTTTGGAATATTATTTTGGAGCAATATTTAGAAAATTTGAATACACACGACATAGGATTCTTGACCATCGTTGTTTTTCCACAAGTTTTGCATTAAAATTATAGTAAAGTTTTGATAAAGTTCTTATAATCAGCTTCCATGTAAAGANTCCACAAGTTTTGCATTAAAATTATAGTAAAGTTTTGATAAAGTTCTTACGTAAAGTTCTTCCATGTAAAGAAATAATCAGATTTCAAAGGGTTTCTAATGAAAGTATTCAACTATT
This sequence comes from Drosophila ironensis, assembly GCA_021223825.1. NCBI lineage: Eukaryota > Metazoa > Arthropoda > Insecta > Diptera > Drosophilidae > Drosophila > Drosophila ironensis. The sequence continues at coordinate 723,630 of JAJJHQ010008063.1, read as the reverse complement.
GTATATTTTGCTATAAAAATACACATTTATAAACAATTGGAATCTAGTCTATCTAATTGGAATAATTTCAGAAATTGCACAAACTCAATTGGAACAATAGGAACATCTGATCTTTAACGCCTCTACTTGTATGATAAACAGATAAAACCAATGACACATTCAGCCCCTTGTGATACCAATTCCGGTCAAGTTTGTAGGAACACTTGTCCTACTTCCTTCAATTTATTGTACTGTTGGTTTTCAATAGATTTCAAACTCAATTGTTTGTTGATGCCACGTGACATATAAATTACGAGTAAAGCCATTAGTTTGGCTCAATTTGACTGTTGTCAATAAAGTAGTCACATGAATAGGTGGCCAAACCATCGGCCCGGTGAACCACTTTCCATAGAGGCAGATGCACCTCCGATTCAAAACAAAGCGGTCCCATTAAGATCGATAATCTACGGCGGTAGGTTCCCCGCGAGCAATAAAGTGGCGGTTGTCTGAGGGCAGAAACCCAAACGAACGCCGCCGTTGTCTGGTGACGAGGGCTTTGATTGGAACGCCTCTAGATGCGACATGCATATCAATTAATTACTGCGGCGGCGGCGGCGACTGTTACATTTGACTGGGCCCGGTGGACACTCTGGTGTGTCGGCCCGGGAATTGGGTAATATGCGTTGGGATATTACAACAGAATACGAGAGCTGGGGACCGATTGCAAATCACTGGTCACTGGCCACTGGTCCCTCTCTTTGGGAGCCCGTGCAGTTGGCCGAATTTATTCAAATCAGTTGAGTTCCGTTTGAGGAAGCGTCGAGGTGTCGTCTCTCCTCGTATCCCCGTTGGTAGCTGCAATGTGCAAATACGTCTTAATTGCTGCACTGGCCGTGATGATGGTAAGAGGCCAATTAAGCCACCCACTAATCGCCGCATTAACATTGCCCTTGGCGACTGCACACAGTGCTCCGTACCGCGAGTTCCGGCCACGCTGCACGACCTGCCGGCGGTCTTTGACTTCTCCAACCTGGACCTGGTCAACTTCCAGTACTTCAAGAACCTGCCCTCCCAGGACCCGCGCACCGCGGCCACCGCGAATCCGTTTCTGGAGCACTTCCAGAAGAAGAAGGCCGTGCTGGACTACCTGGACCGCCTCTTCTTCGGCAACTCGCCCTTCCAGCAGCCCAGCGAGATCCCCTTCGACCCGCACTTCGGTCGATCCTGGCGCCCCAACTTCCAGCGCAAGTTCGGCTACCGCGGCGAGCGCCTGATCGCCGCCCTCGGCTCCGGGTACTCGGTGCGGCAGCTGCGCCACTTCGGAGCCATTCCCCAGGAGTTCGGCACGCCGCACTATCCCAGTTGAGGGATAGCCCTGGATAGCCCATAGTTAACGTATTTATCAAATAAACCTAAGTGGTATTTATCTACTAACTGGATGGTTTTTGTGTGAAGTGTTGGTTGAAATGAAAGAGTTGGGAAGATCAGCATTTAACCCTGCTACAGTTACTCAAAGACTTAGGTGAACTTCATTAAGAAGCTATGGAATTTTCCGCTAAAGGAATTAGGACATATAACATATATGAGGAACATTGGTAAAAAAATTGGTCCTAGATAGATAATCAATTGCAATGAGAATACAATTTTTCCGAGTAGCACACGCAAAACTCTAAATTTCACAATGGATCGAAGAAAAAAAAACAATATTTAATTAAATTACTAGAGTTTAAGTTTGAAATAAGGTATTCGAAAAATATTAGGGGCTTAAACTTTGATTTTTAAAGAGAATTCTTAGCTCATTTTCAAATATATTGAGCATTTTAAGGTTAAAATTGGGTATTTGAACTGAATCTTTGCTTTTTTACAAACATATTAGAGATTTTTAGTTTGAAATGAGGAAATATAGGGTTTAAGGAAATCCTTACACACATATATTGGAAATTTAAGGATGGAAATTAAAAATTATTCTGATTTCTTCTAACAATTTAAAAATTTCAATTCATATAAGCTTGTAAACATCGGCCCTTGGGCTGATATCATTAGGAATATGTCTTCAAAATTACATAAAAACAAGTAAAATTTTAAGATCCCACTTTGATGCACACAGCTAATGTATGCAAATTTGCCATATCTTTGTAGGTTTTACATGGGTAATAGAGTAATGAAGATGAAGGTTCTTGGGGACTAGATTGTTTCGAGTTATTCTTCAGAAGGGAAGTTGATTTCTTTGGAATAATACCTAATTTAGCAGTGTCACGTTAACCTCTGCCATCCCCTTTAATACAGTTCCAGAGGGGCATGCAATTTTGTTGTAGAATCGTGTTTTGTATTTACGAAATTAGCTTAGAATTATCGCCCTAGACCCGCCTTTTCTGCGTGGAAATGTACAGGACGTTGTTGCCGCGGATGAAGGCGTCCCCGTACTTGTTCTTCAGCTGCCCGTTGACGTACTCCTCCGTCTGTTCCAGGCAGATGTTCATGTACCCGTCCAGGCAGGCCAAGACCCCTGAAAAAGCGAAGGAACCCCCAGAAACGTGAGTACCAGCTTGCCGGTTGCCTGCAACTTTTGCCTTTTCCTGGCTTCCCAGCACTCACCGCGATAGTCCACGCCATTGTTGAGCTTCACGGCCACGGGGCGACCGTGTATTTGGTTGATGAACTGCGAGAGGGCCTCCTTGCGGGACATATTTCCGGTTAAATGCGAAACTTATCACAAAATGCGGCAAATTGCAAATGAAAACAATGCGAGTGATGCCACATCGGAGGCAGTGGCGGTAGCTCTCCCCGAGCGCATCTCTAATGCGATAGCAACTATCGCCAAGAAGTGCCATCACCGAAAGTGAAAAAAGTCACTGCAAAGCGCCATCTATTGTTCAAGGTATTTAATTTAAATTTTAAATAAAGCGGATTACATAAATTATATACTAAATGGTAACTAAATCATATGGGCTCTCAGTGTATGCCCTCGAGGGGGGTGTAGGTCTTGTACTGGTACAGTTCCGGGCCCCCGTAGCCGTACAAAAGCTTTCCTCGGCCGTGCTCGTCATAATACGGATAGCGGTACTTGGGTCTGCAACAAATTAGTGATAAATTAATGTTTAATTTTCCACTGGGTAATAGAGGAATTTAGCTCACCTTTCGAAGTACTGAAAGTTGGGAGCCTTGGGCTGCACGGTGGCCAGCGAAGTTTGCACCACAAGTGCCAGGAAAAGTACAAAAATCTAAGGATTATAAGCAAAAGGCTAATAATTAATTAAGTTATCAAGGAAAATAAGTTGCTCTGAGTTTTTCACAAACAAGAAAGCTTACAAACTCGCTTAGATCCTTTTACAATTATAAACCAAAAAGGTTTATTAAAAATTAATAGGAAATTCCTATTATATTCATTACCATTCATTTGTAATAATTCCTATTTTCTGAATAACTTTCAATTACACTTTTAATAAAAAAATTGCTCAAAATAAAAATTCTTTTCTTAGCGTTTACTTAAGTTTAGTAGAAGACTCTCATCTAAGAAGAAGGCTGAAAAGATATTACTTTCCCCATCTCCCCTGAAGATATAATATATTTCAGTGAATTTAATATTAATTATATTACAATTTACCCTTGTTTATATAGACAGATTGTAAATAAAAAGAGTGATTTAAAAGAAAATAGCATTTAGTTTTAAGTAGTTTAATATTTTAGAGAACCAAATTGGTGTCAAAAAAGGGGTTATCTTTAAACACTTCAACACCAGACAATTTTTAACCTAATTACAGGTATGTTAGTTTCAAAAAGTTCATTTTGTTTGCATCTAAAGCTCATTTATTCAAAATGTATACCTGTTTTTTCGAGTTAAAATACATAACTGTTTGTTGAAGCGAATTAATTTTTCTATTTCAAGATTGACAATAAGTCAAAAATGTTTTATTTACAGAAAAAGTTTAGTTTGAAAATGTAAATTGTACCATATTTCTTTTATTTTATCCATAGAGTTTTTTTAAGGGATTAAATCATAAAATTGGAGAGGTGTTCCTGATTTATTTGCTTTAGTTCGGTTAAATCCATTTAATTTCGATTTAAATTACATTTAAACATGTTTACCCAACCTCATCTTTAACCACATAACCCTAATTTGCTTTTCACTTTACTTTTCCCCCATTTGGCTGGCAATAAAACTAATCTAAATTGGCTCTAGTTCGAGTTAAAATTGCACTTAAAACCAGTTTGGGCAGCGGAAACTTTGATTTCTGGAAGCGCGCGCCGTGCATTGGTTCACTGTGTCAGCCAAGCCACACCACACCACACCACACATTTCAAGACACAACATAACACAACAGCACACATCCAATGGTACGAGTATCTCTGGCAATTGTCGGCCGCCGCCTTGCGAGACATCGCTGTCGGTTGGATCGGGGCTGGTTATGCAATTGCCTTCAGCGGCGGTTTGAGCGCGATGCGCAAGATTATGACACATTTTGCGGGCTGGCTTTCCAGGGGGCCGGAAGGCGAGCACTGGTCAAGGTCCCGATAAGAGAGAGCCTCCGCTTTTGGCCCACTGGGTTGGCCCACTCTGAGGAAATGTGTCAATCAAACGGACGTATGTGCGAGTGCAGAACGCGGCTCATTGGAAATTCAAGACGCGAGTTCCCAGCGCACGCAGACGGTTTTCTTTTGGGTGCGACTTTCGCGCAGGCGCAGAGGAAATTGTGTCAGTGGGCCCGACGACGTGCTAATTGGGGGAGTCAACGCCGGCCGGGAGGTGAAAATCAAACGATCTAGACTTACGGGCAGCAGCAGAGCGTTCAACCTGGCCATGGTTTTTGTTTACTCGGATCCCAGTCCCGATCGGAGGCGATAGCGAAGCGGCAAAGTGGGGCGTGCGCTGCGAAGACGTTCGCCGGTCGCGTTTTGTTTGGCAACTGAATGCACTGCCCGCCGCCACACGGCCAAGAGTCTCTTGCCAAAGATCCGAGCTCTGCGAAGAGAGTGGAAAGCTTGGCTTCAAGTGCAAAGCTTCGGAGTTGACGCAGAAATTAGGCTCACACTCGGAACAGCAAACGATGTTAGGCGTATGCACAGCGAACAAAAATTGGCAATAATTTTGATAATAGTCATGACAGGTCACGATATCAAAAACTATTATTGCTTGTATTTAATTTTCGTGTGATTTTCAATGCTTNATTATATATTTCTAAAAATTGGAACAATAAAACATACATATTTGTTCAGTGAAATATTTAAAGTTTTTTGTAAACCTAAATATTGCGTTTTCAGCTTAAATAATCCTAGTATAAAATCATCTTAATATAAGTTATAGTTTAAACTTTAAAGTTACTAAATACATTTTTTTAAAGGTCTAAAACTACTTTTTAAAATAAGTTATTTTAGAGTTTATTTAATACTGTCGAGTGATATATCATGGATGTCCTATAAATAGTTTCTTAATCAGTAAAAATACAGGTTAGTGTCCTAAATAGTAACCTTATAATGTATAGTTTTGAGATATTTTGCAAAAAAAATATTGGAACTTTTTTGCAATGCAGCTTAGAGCATTGCATTTAGCTTTGTAATCCAATGATCCTCAAGATTTTTAAAGTTTTGAACTGTCGAGGAAAGTGAAAGTCCTGGAACGAAAAACAAAGTGTATAAGCTTTTTCCGCAAGCATTTAATCTGCCGGAAACCTATCCAAATAAACAAACAAACCACCACGGTTTATGTGCAACACGGCCCCACCTGAGCCGACGCACGTAGCCTCTTTCTCGGTTAGCAAAGAGAAGGTGGCTCGAAGCTCGGCTTTTGGGAAGAGACTGGAGGCCGAAGAGAAATATTGGCCAAGAGGAAGACAGCTGTTCGGGTGGGCAAAAACATGGAATTGAGGCCAAATTACCAAAGTGGTTGTGGAGCGACTCCGATCGAGATGACGATGGACAATTATGTAACTTCTGCAACCATAAAGAGTCGGGCTCAAACACAAAGCCAGCATTCCTTCCCGCTTGCAAGCCAACCAGTTTTTGCTTTCTTCGATCGCTGGGCTGTGCCATTTCTTTATTTGTGTACCACTAGCTCCAGCGCACGGCGCACGGCGCACTTTCTTCACCTTGCATTTGCATTCGCACCTGCCTTGGGTTGCCTTGGGTTTCTATTTCTGTTTGACTTCACCTCAGGTGTTTGCCTTTGCGGCAAATGGCAGTAACCTTTGCTACGGCAAATACGCGTACTTAGTTCCGTCTGCCATGAACACCAATTTGGGTTGTCATTAAAACACAAAGCGAAAATATAAAACAGTTCAAAGCTACGTTTCAAGTGCCTGCCCGAAGGTCGAAAGCAAGCCGCAGATCGAAGATCACACAGAAATGCCTCGACATCCATTTCAGAATTTCCACTCCCGGCCCCAATCAGTCTCAATCACAACTGGAAATGATGGTGTGGCTTTTGAAATTGTTTGGAAACTGTTGGGTAATTTGAAAACCGTTTATATAGTAACTTGTATCGCTCCTCTCTTGGCCGTTCGCTCTCCGTTTTGGCCGTGTAACTTCTCAAAGTCGGCGCGGCTTGCCATATTTTGTTGCTGTTTTTATTTTCAATATTTTTCGAGTTGGCGCTTGGCTGCGTTTATGCAACTACACGATTTCTGCCGATCCGCAGTCTTCAGTGATCAATGGTCCAGTGACTCGCACGGGTGGCTCTTCGCGTCGAAACAATCCCGAGCCGACACAATGTTACACCTGAGATTTGTCTTTATGGGCATTGTAAGTGCACCACCGGCAGGTGATCAAGTAAAGTAAATAAGCCATGAATAATGTCGAAATGGCTGAGGAACCGCGGGCAGCGCCAAATTGAGTGATTGTGTTCACGGGAGCGACTACTGCACGGGGCGGATGAGTAATAAATCTTTCGAATTTGGGGGAAAACACCTCCGTAAATTGTTTTACCGGCAAATGTGAAGTTGTAGTCAACAAGCTCCTCGACAAATTTGGAAATCTTTAAAATAATTTACGTTCCCGTTTGTTTTCGCTTTGACAAAGTGTTGATTATAAGTGCTAAAGAGTGTTTTAGCAAGTTTATAATACAATTAATTGTGGAAAGACAAATACTATTTAAGCCTATATACTATTTTTATATTTTTGTTTGGCTTTCTACGGAGTCAAAATTCTAAATGTCTTGCCGGGCTAATTCCAACAATTAAAATTCAGCAAAAAATACTCAAAAATACTTAAATAAAAATGTTCCCCAGTTTCGGAACTGTTTGATGTATTTTATACAATAATAATTTTCGATACGTATAGTAATAGCATGTTTATCGCTTTAAGTTAAGTTTTTAAGGGTTTAATTAGGATTCAAACAATCGTTTTGTAGTTTTTTATATGCTTTCTAAATTTTATGTTCCAGTTTTTGCAAGAACAAGTTTGAGTGAAAGAAATCAATGTTAAAACTTACAGAATCTATAGAAAAAGCTTCCCCCAAAAATCTTAAAAATTTACCAAGAATATGCATAAAGAACTGTAAAACTCAAGTAGTTTTACCTTTGCAGTATGATATGATAAAAGCTAAGCATTAATCATTCTATTCGACAAACTTAAACTCCCTAACTTATACGTATTTGGGCATCTTATATATTCTTCTGAAAAGCTGGCAGTGATCCTGCTCCAGGCCAGCCAACCCGTCGAAGGCTTCATCCTGCGCCTGATCACCGAGACCCTGCAGAACAATGTGGCGGGCGAGCCCATCCTGCACGAGCGGACGGAGTGGAACTTCGATCCCGAGGCGGCCAAGAAGGCGCGGGCGTTGTACTACGAGGTAGGCTATCCTGTGTGCCATTCCACATCCTGTAATCTCTTCTAACCTATCCCGCTTTTGCAGAAAAACGGCTTCCGATCGTCCAAGTTCATCGAGCAACTGGGCGTGGGCGTGGATGGGCGGCACGAGGAGCGGCGCCAGGAGCAGGGAGTGCGGGATGCGGGGCGGCTGAACGGGGAGCACAATGTGAACTTTCCAGCGCCGCCGGTTTAGTCGTAAATAATTATGATTTAAATGTAATTCTTGTTTCGTTTGTGATGCCTAATCCGGTTGGGCGGGCGAGGGGGGAGCAGCGCACATTGTCATCAGTTTAATTTGCAGCGATTAATTGTCATTGTGCGCATTAATGTGCTTCACAAGGATTTGCATAATTTGCACAACGTCGAGCCATCTCCTACCCACTCGGCTCGGCTTATTGTTAATGACTGCAGGATCCGAAGGATGCTGCGAGGGAGGCCCCCGCCCGTTGCCGCGTCCCAGCGATGTTGTTGTGGTTTTAATAAACGTTATTAGCCGACTGGGAGCTCTCGCTGCAACTGCAAATTGCCGCAATTACATTTGGCTAAAGCGAATATGCCAGTGCCAGCTACTTACTTTCGCAATTTTGTAATTTCATAATTCTGTTGCATAATTGAAGCCAATTTCGCTTCGAGCGAGAATCGGGACAATGCTGAAACGGCGGCCAAAGTGTCGGGGAGAGGATGTGGAAGCAGGTATGTGAACGAGCTGGTTGCGGAAAACATGGAAAATATGCTTCAGGGAAAGTGTTTCATTTGTCGGATTGCATACGCACAAATCTGCGTGGCATACTTTCAGACAGCGCAAACAAGTTGTTAAAAAACTCAATGGAATAACCACTCTTTGTGGGGAAATATCACCAACAAAACAATTTTTAATCTGCCAGCTATTATTGATTAAACAGTCAAAAAGGATGCTCATTTATAACTAATACTGTTTATAATTTATCAGTTTTGGGATAACCAGAATATCACGCTTCAGGAAATTAAATTCTTAGATTCTTTCTTTGAAAGATTGCTGCAAACTATTAAGGTTTATTGAAAGGATAAGGCGATTTACCGGTCTTATGCGAATCTCAGAATATATAGGTATATGAAATTGAAATTCAGTGAAATCCCGGTGAACCTGATTTCGCGAATTGCAAGCCGACAATCACGGGGATTAATGCGAACAATGGCAACCGCAGCTGCGACGCAACTGGCGCTGCAACTGCAATGGCAACTGCCACTGTGGATGTGCCTCGGAAATGAACTGTCCACGCAACGATGCTGCAGCGAAGGCAGTGCAAACTGCAGCGTTAAATAAATAAAATTACCCACAATTTGCGGCTTTTGCGAATCGAATCGAATTGACAGCGGAAATGCAGAAAGGAAATTACATTACAAGTGGAGAGTGCGTGTGCGGCCTGCGGGCCGAACCAGCGATAACACCATAAAATTGTTTAATAAATTGTTAATACCACATTGTAAATATCTCATTGATAACGTAGGAGGGCACTGAGAGAGCCCTCAGCCCGTGCGAACCGAAGCAGTTGTTCCTGTTTACGACACTAATTTAATACGAAATCAAACAGTCATCGGCATCTCGATAAGGCGGGCCAGCGGGTTGACTTTTATTAAAGCCAAATGTAAATAAAATCATAATGATACATCGCCAGTCCAGGCAGCAGTTGAGGTTCGTTCGGACTCAGTTTCTGGCGATTCCCCGGCCAGGACGAGGTGCATGCATTCATTAGCCTTATCAGCTCACTCAACATCAAATAAACTGTTTAATAATACAAGTAAAGGGCGGGCTGCGAGTGGCAAACTCGATGATAATGACGGGATATCACATCAGGTTGAATCAATTGTCGCGTTGTTGGGTATTAACTTTCATTTTGTGACGATTTTCCCTGACATCAATTGCTGTGAAAGCGGATTACTTGTCATAAAAATACGCACGCAAAGAGAGGGAAATTTGTGTAAGCGCGTAGGAAGGGCTTGCGATGTTTCCGCCGGAAATTCTGTACGTACTTTCAATGGGTGCCAAATGTTTTTCGATAGGTACTATTATTAATGGACAGGTACGACCATGAATGGTTGACAGGGCGATGGAGATTGATGTGGAAGCTCTTTTCTCAAGGGCATTTAATTGGATCACGGTACATCATGTCGCTTTAACTTTACTGTCTAGGATCTCCCCGTATATTTCGCATTGTATAACTCTTTTGGCAACCTTAGCTCCAATATCCTTTGGCTAGACAGTGCATTAGGGATTGAGGTGGGAAAGCACCGGCAAAAGCACTTCCCCATCCCCAGAGCACCAACTATATTGCCAGTTTGCTGATTATTGGTTCAATGTACCTGAAGGACATTCCGCTGTGGCAAGAGAAATGAATCGAGGTTGTGGAATGAATTTCTTAATGCATTTCCGTTGCGCAATTGAAGTCAAAGCGAAAGGCAGGGCAAGGACTCTGGCTCTGGTGCTGGGGCTGGCTAATGCACAGGCCACAGCAACAATAAATGTCAACTTGTCCTGCATGCAAGTGAAGTGTATCAAGGCGGGGGAGCAGGAGCAGGAGCAGGGCCGGGCAAGGCGGAGCGAAAGGCAAATCAACTTTGCTTGCGCATAAAATGTAATTTATAAAATGTAATATAATATCAACAGCACACAGAAGGCGGGGGCGACCGGGGCGGGGATGGGGTCATCCTACAACAATGCCATAATGTCAACCGCCTTTTGTCCTTGTGGCTCATTCTGCTGGCTACCCGCTGCTGCTTGAGTTTCGCTCTCTCTGTGCCTGCCTTTTGCACCGCGAGAAAAAATGTGCAATTAAATACTACATCTCGAAATGCAAAGACATAGGACTCCTTTTCGTGGTTCCCAGTGCACTTCCTTTGCTCAGCTGAGCAGCATTTATTTTATTTCATTAAAAGCAGGCATGCACTCCTTTCCCCCTAGACCCCGGGCCAGCGTCTCTCTCTGGCCCTGCAGGAGGTCCTTTAGCATATCCTTGTGCCTTTTTATTTGAGGGTAATTGCGATGCTAGCAGGGCAATTTTAAATTTTATCATTGCGCCCGCATCTGTCGCTGACAGATTAGTTAGTTCTGCCTCTTATCCTGCGATTCCTGCTTTGCTTTCGCCGCATTCATTGCGGGGCTTCCGTAATTCTGTCAAGAAATTATGAAATTTGATAAAACTACTTTAGAGCCGGAAGACATCTACGATTAAACCCCATAATCTACAAAGGAAAATCTCATAATTGTCAAAAGCTCCGCAACTCTGGATATTGCAATCATTTTTTCACGCTACCATAAAAGTATGAGTATGTGCTATTTTATATTTCGACTCATTCAATGGGACTGGTAAATGGAAATCCATTATAACCCAACATCCGCGACTAATGCTGCGAGCTTTCTTTGAGGCAGTCTCAATCGAGCTTAATGCTTTGCTGTTGCCATTGTTCAAAGAATCAAGTGTGACCAATGCAATGTATTCTCCATGCTCAAACAATACCAAAGAAATAACATAGGTTTTGAAGTTTCATAGCATTCTAAAGAAGAAAATTGATAGGCTAAACAGTGCATTTGATAGGCGTTTACAATTTGTTCAGACCAACTTTTGAATTCTTAATTGGTTACTAGCATATTTGCAACCAAAACAAACTAACCGAATCAAAATGTCCTCATTTCAATACACAATCTTGAGTAAATTACTGCCATCAGTTGGTAAGCCAAATGCAACATTTCCTGCTCCGAGGATCTCATTTAATTCGCTCCTCGGTGCTCGTTTTGTCCGTTGCCACTCGAATTCACTTGATTACAAAGTAATTTATTGGCAAAACGAAGCTCACAGAAGCGGCAGCCGGCAGCAACAACAACCTCTGCAAACAAGGATTTGTCTCAATGACAGCCTCCTATCCTGCCACCCACCGCCCGGCGCCCCCTCAGTCTATCCGCTGTGCATACGAAATGCGGCAAATCCCAAAAATCAACAAACAAATGAAAAGAAAATTCAATAAAATGCGAACCGAATCGCAGAGGCAACTTTTTCGCTTCTTTTCCTACTGGTTTGCAGGGGAAAAACTAATTACACAGAAAAGCTGAAAAAGCGTCTGCCGGTGGGCGTGTGGCCCCAACTGGGACACGCCCACCATTTTAGCGGATCTTCGCCTTAACTTTTATTTCTTTTCCCCTCGAATTTTCTTTTCTTCCTTCCATCTTCGCACGTTGCGTAAGGCGCATTTAATTACGTATGCCAGGCAGGAGTTGGGATTCCCAGGCAGCACCTTCGCCATCTCTAGGGATTTTTTTCACACCTCCTCACACTCCCCAGAGACAGTGTGACCCAAAGCTGTATTTCGATTTATACTAAAATTTGTTACTNTTTAGAGCCGGAAGACATCTACGATTAAACCCCATAATCTACAAAGGAAAATCTCATAATTGTCAAAAGCTCCGCAACTCTGGATATTGCAATCATTTTTTCACGCTACCATAAAAGTATGAGTATGTGCTATTTTATATTTCGACTCATTCAATGGGACTGGTAAATGGAAATCCATTATAACCCAACATCCGCGACTAATGCTGCGAGCTTTCTTTGAGGCAGTCTCAATCGAGCTTAATGCTTTGCTGTTGCCATTGTTCAAAGAATCAAGTGTGACCAATGCAATGTATTCTCCATGCTCAAACAATACCAAAGAAATAACATAGGTTTTGAAGTTTCATAGCATTCTAAAGAAGAAAATTGATAGGCTAAACAGTGCATTTGATAGGCGTTTACAATTTGTTCAGACCAACTTTTGAATTCTTAATTGGTTACTAGCATATTTGCAACCAAAACAAACTAACCGAATCAAAATGTCCTCATTTCAATACACAATCTTGAGTAAATTACTGCCATCAGTTGGTAAGCCAAATGCAACATTTCCTGCTCCGAGGATCTCATTTAATCCTCGGTCGCTCCTCGGTGCTCGTTTTGTCCGTTGCCACTCGAATTCACTTGATTACAAAGTAATTTATTGGCAAAACGAAGCTCACAGAAGCGGCAGCCGGCAGCAACAACAACCTCGGCAAACAAGGATTTGTCTCAATGACAGCCTCCTATCCTGCCACCCACCGCCCGGCGCCCCCTCAGTCTATCCGCTGTGCATACGAAATGCGGCAAATCCCAAAAATCAACAAACAAATGAAAAGAAAATTCAATAAAATGCGAACCGAATCGCAGAGGCAACTTTTTCGCTTCTTTTCCTACTGGTTTGCAGGGGAAAAACTAATTACACAGAAAAGCTGAAAAAGCGTCTGCCGGTGGGCGTGTGGCCCCAACTGGGACACGCCCACCATTTTAGCGGATCTTCGCCTTAACTTTTATTTCTTTTCCCCTCGAATTTTCTTTTCTTCCTTCCATCTTCGCACGTTGCGTAAGGCGCATTTAATTACGTATGCCAGGCAGGAGTTGGGATTCCCAGGCAGCACCTTCGCCATCTCTAGGGATTTTTTTCGCCCCTCTCCACACTCCCCAGAGACAGTGTGACCCAAAGCTGTATTTCGATTTATACTAAAATTTGTTACTTTTTTGTAGCCGATACCATCCTGGTTTTATTTATTCATTAACGCTTTCCTTACACAAAATATTAAAGCTATATCAACCCTTAAGCTTACTTAAATTATTTTTACACACGTTATTAAAAATTGTTTAATAAACATAGCTGAATTGATAAACGGATGGGAGTATGTAGCTACAGAGGAATAAAAGGGGAATTATAAGATGTGGAGAGATGGAATTGTTAAATATTGTAGCGGAGATATTATCTTTCGTAGGGTTAAAAATTATTGCGTTGAGGGAGTTGTTCGAGGGAAATAGTTGTTTTTGTATATTGTAAGTAAGTGGGGTTTACGGATGCGTGGGTGCAAGGATTGGGATACCTACTTATTTCTCTGATTGCTAGGCTCAAATACAAATTTCATATAAATTGGCTTCCCCAAGGCATTCGGAAATATCCCTTTCAGCTTCATATCCCAACGAAACGCACTGTTATCCTAACCCGTCGAAAAAAAGGGAATAAAATTAATTATTTTGTCAGTTGATATAGCAATGCTAACTGCCTCAAGTCCCTCCTCCAAATCCTAACCGCCATGCCGCATCCTTTGCTGGCCCTTTTGGTGGTCCTTGCCCTTGTGACACCCGCAAAGCCGCAGGACACGACGCGTCGGCCGCCGCTGCCACCGCCACCGCCACCTGCCACACAGCAAATTGGCATGTTGTGTCAATATAGACGGCAGACACTGCGGCCGGGCCGTGAGGTTTGGCTAAGCAGGAATCTGTCAACTGAAAACCGACACAAAAAAATGAAGGAAAAAATGAAGAATCCCTCCCGTTGACCTTTTTTGGCTGCGTGGCCCGCGGTCATGTTATTTTTTGCAATTTGAGTGTTATTCGTGCTGCCGGGCGTGGAAGGAGTAGCATTCCTTGGATAACTCAAGCATGCTTCTGAAATATACATTGAATGCATGCGTCATTTGATCGTTTATTGCAACACAAATCTATATTAATATACTCAGCATCAAGCAAAACCGAAACCAATATATAATCTTTGGCAATCTTTGGCGAGGAAATAAAATATTCAGCAAATAGTTTTTCGCAATTTTCATTGACATATCCTTTGAACCTCCAACATTTTCCGATGCCCGTTTTTTTGTAAGGCCCTTAATGAACCTGTCCAGGGCCGCCAAACGGGCAATAACAAAGTTAAAACAAACAGTGCCACACAGCCCCGTCCCATCCCCCCGGGGGCCCCGAAAGGGGTTCAACCAACCAACCACACGTTTCCAAACAATTACAGGCAAATTGCGTTGAAATGAAATTTTCAACGTTTCGATTTTTGGCTTGCATCCTAGTGCCTTTGCGCATTTATTTGCCGATCCGTTTTTTTGCGGCTGCGAGTCTGGAGAGCCCGAAAAACGATGCGAAAAAATGTTCATTTCAATTCGGCCAGAGGAAGGGGAAAACCCGAAAAAACCGAAAAAATGGAAGACAACGCACAAAAGTGTGCAACGCAAAATTGCGGCTCAGCTAAATGCAGAACAAAGAAAAAACAGCAACAGCTGCAGTCAGACAAAGATTAAATGAACGCTAAACTGGCAACTGCGAAAAAACAATGTGCACGGCCCGGGGTTCGGGTTGGAGCCGGGCATGTCCTGGGGGAGTGGCATGTGGTGGGGCAGCAAAGGGCATATTTGATGGCGACCAGTGATGTCAAAACTCTATTGTGAATTCAGGGTGGTTAGCAAAATCGCCAAAAAAGAGCAATAGTCTTACTTACATAAAAAATATACATCATAATTGGTAGAAAAATGTTAAAGTTCATCGAATAATTGCTGTCGCTACTATAAATTCGCGGTTCTCAGTTTCCACCTGATTTTTGGAACATGGCTAAACATTGCGGATAAGAAAACGCGGTATATTTCTATGGAGAAGCTTGTGGGAACAACATATGTTTGTCATTTACGCAGGCTGAAGTTGGCGTAACACCAATAGATATTGGCTCTACCAATGTACTATACGGATTTTAGTGCCTATAGAGTTAAAATTGTGGACGCCACAGAATTTAGGGGTTTTCGGGGTTAGTAGCCGATTATTAAAACCAAATTGTGCTGAATTGGTATCACTGAATATTCTGAATATGCCAATATATTTTCTTTATATATTATAGTCTCCAAGATCTAGGCTTTGGACTAACGGACGGACGGACAGACGGACGGACGGAAGGACGGACATAGATGGACGGGGCTGTTGGTGCCCTCTATTGGGGCATCCTTCTCCCTGTTACATACGGATTTCATATTCATTTATTTAGCAAAAAATTGTTAAATTAAACTGCTAATTTTACAAACCCTTAACCCGGCCTATTCGTTTTAAGAACTGGAAATACAAAATATTATTTTAAACCTATAACAGATATGGAACATTAATGAAATCATTTAGGGAACTTTTTAGTTGGATCCGTCAAACTTTTCAAAAATGTTAGTTGGTTGTAGTTGTCTTAGTTAACTCGTAATTGATTTATTAATGCTTATTAATTGTTATTCATTGATAACGATTTTAATTTCTCCTCTGAACCTTAGGTAGTGGCGAGTTTTGGAGGAAAAACATCCAAAAGGACACCCTCAGGAGTCTGCACATGAGCTAATCTCCGGGCGTTGATGTTTTGTTGCAGCTTTTAGGCGCAAACGCTTATTGCATTTAGTTTTCATTTTGCTCGCAGCCGCTGCCCAAAAAACGAACTCAAACAAAGGCCTCCTCCGACCACGGCCGCCACCAAATCCCCAAAATGGAACCCAAAAAGCCGAAACCAAAAGCGGAGAAAAAAATTGGCCTAACGAGAAATTGCACTTGCCGGGGGCAGGGAGGAGGTGGTGGTGGTGGGCGTGACTTATTTGCACATGATGGGCGAAATTTAAGCGCTTTTAAACACAATTGTTATAAATAAACAAAACAAAAAATGTAACAAATTTCATTTCTGCAACGTTTTTGTTTGAGTTAAAATTGTATGCAAGTTTTCGTATGCACAGATTGCCGTTGTGTAACATAGATGTGCGCTTGGGCAAATAAGGAAATTTACAGCACTTATGCAAACTCGCACACCCCCACACACCCTCGCACACCCAGGTCCCGGCCCAGACGCAGAGGCAATTGAATGCAATTTTGCATGAGATATTAAAAAATATTTTTTTCGCCGCTTTTTGGCCTGCCAATTGTGTGTGTGGTACATTTCCGCGAGGATGAGTGCAAGTGGGCGTGCAGGAGGAGCCGTAGGCTGCACTTTTTATTTTATTACGCCTCCATTTGCGGCTGGGCCGAGCAACAATAACAAATGAAAACCGTTTTTAATGAAATTTTTGAACAAGTTTCCCACCAACCTCGCTCGCACTTTGGCCCTCATAACGTCAGTGGACCGGCAGAGAGGTGGTCGGGGGTGTTTTTTGGTAAAATCGGCAGGCAATATGCATGCAGATGCCCTGATGAGCCTTCATCAGCCTTTCATTTCCTACCATTCGAGGCTCAATTGTTCCTCATTTGCCAATCTAGCCATAAAACTGGTAAAAACTTCATTCTGTTCGATTCTGTTCGATTCGGTTTTGCTTTTTTTTTTTTGTTTTATTTCACACTCGAACAGTGGCAATGTTTTCGAGGGTTTTTCTTGGGCACACTCCGGCACAAAAGGTGTGTGATTACAATTGTTGTTTGCCCGGCCCCCGCCCCCCGGGCCACGCCCATACGTACACATATCAAGCGCCTTATTGTTGTCGTCCGAGATTGAGATTCACACTCGGATTGGGACTCGTTCTCGGATTGAGATGCACATCCAGATTCAGATTCAGATTCCCAGGCCCAGCCACTTGGCAGTTGTCAGACTTTTGTCGGCTTATTTGTTTGTTTGGCTACAGTTTTGCATACTGCATGTGGCTGGATATGTGGGCATTATCCCTCCGTTGTCTCCTGTCAAAGCGATGTCCATTCGCCCATTGTTCGTGCGACCAATTTTTATGTAATTCAAGTGCACAACAATGTGACAGGTAATTTCCAATGAATTTCCCTGGGCACCTTCGACCGAGGTGGCACATGTGATTGCCCAGATCTTGAGAAGCGGGGCGAGGAGGTGGCCAAATCTGCAGCAGTGAATAGAACAGAAGCCGAGCCGCATAATTATTGGGAAACACATTTTTGTCGGCCCCTAGTCGTTTGAAGTGAGCAGCGGCAGTAGCCGTGCAGGGACACCCTCCTTAGCCGCTTATCTTGGCCAGAAATTTGTATGCACATGTCCTTTCATATGTGCTTTAATTTGGCCCAAAGTGAGTGTCAATTTACCACTAATCTGGCATATGTAGACCAATGCACAGGAACGCATCCCACTTACTCGGAATACCCAAGACATATCAGTCGTGGGATCTGGGAAAGTGTGCCAAAAGCCGGCTCTTCCGCTACCAAAAATATGGAAGTCCTGTTTCTGTTCCTGTTCCGGCGAAAATCTTCCCCGGCCACCGTTTGCACGAACCCGTTCAGCCTTTGGCCCGGGGACTTAATAAACGTGGCCAATAATGCTGTGCGCAAAAATGTTTAGACACAAACCCCGACTGGGGGGATATTTACGAGTATATGCGGCTTGAGTCCTCTGGTAGCTCTCAATCCGTTTGCCTCCTACTGCTATATTAGATTATGGAACTAAATGTCAAACAAGCCCTGGCCCGTCTCCGTTGGCAGTTGTTTGATTACGTCCACAAACAGTCAAGGATATTGGATAATTCAAGCCACTACGTGAGTATCTGTATCTGTGCGTCTGGGTATCTGAAACCACGGGGCTGTGTGGCCTTTTCGCCGGGCTGCGGTTGCTAGCCAACCTCAGCAGCAGCAGCTGCTCATTTGCTGGCGCATATTACATTCTGCGAAAGCAATTGCGGCCCCAACTACAGCAAACTATCCTCCGCCCCGAGGAGTTTGGAAAATGATTTACGTGTGGTTATGCGGGCCCGAGATGGGTCCATATTAATTCAGCACAAAGGGTTAAAAACCATAAGAAGTAGAGCCTGAAAGGGCAAACAAATTAGAAATGATTTCTGCTTACATACCTTGAAACTAGTCCCCAAAAATACGAGTAGCTTCCAAAATACTCTCGGATGCGTTCAATAGGTCTGGCAGCCACATCCTCACACCCTCAAACCTACCACCCCATCTGACAATTTCAAAAGTCAATCGGCTTTCCTTCCCCATTGCAACCGCTCAAAAATGTTGTCAGTGGCAGCTGGGCCCCCATTCCCATCCAGGCAGCCAGTTAAAACTCAAAATTAAATATCCCAGCCATAAGAAAAGCTATCAGTTCACCTCTAACCCATTCCCGGGGCCCCCGAAAAAGGAAGGGGATGAATATCCGGCAGACAATGGCAGGCAGACTGTAAGTAGACGAAAACTTTTTAGTTGGATTACGTGGAGGGTAAGAATGAGTGTGCCACACACACGCAGATGCCGAGTATCTTACACCAACCGCCCACCCGCCCACGCGCTCGCACGCACACAACAAGCGAAATTCATTTTATTACTTTGATATATTAGATTTAATGGTTAAGAAAAATGTTGCCAACGGCATCAGCCCCCTCCCCCACCAGCCCGACCAGCCCGCCCTGCTCCGTTTCCGCCCGCTGGCTCTATTGTGGCAAAGTGGGTGTTTGTGGGTTGTTGTCGTCGTTGCAGTTAACCTTATTAAAAGGTGAACACAGTCATGGCACCAGAGAGAATTGCCACAATGTGTTTACACGTAGCTCCTGCCGTCGAGGGGAGCGGCTGCCGGGCTGGGCGGGTGGCGGGTGGCCATCTGGGTTGGGTGGGGGTAACACGATAATGACCTCGTTGGCCGGGACCGCTGGGTGGGTGAGCGCAATGCCGGGACGTCCAATGAGCTTTCAGCTTGCCGCGCATGTCCCGAGAGCATCTCGTGAGCTGGGAGAATGCGACCTCTGCAGGAGAGCTCTCCTGGCCGAACTCTCAGACGATGTCTATCGTCTTCTCCACCAGCACCACCCCAAACATCCCTTCCAGGACACCCACCCACCCAACGCCCGCCTCAATTGATGTGCTAATTTAGAAATTACAATGAAGTGTAGCCTTCAATGAGTTTGAGTTTGACTTTGATTCAATTTGTCATTTCACACTTGGCCTAAATGGCTTTCGTCTTTAGAGTGAAGCGGGGTGAGGGGCCTGAGAACAGCTTCTCCCAGTAAAATTAGTTGAAAGTGTTGAAGAGCTACAAGGCTGCTAGGAGCAAGCCTCGGAGGGCCAACTCGGATTGCACAGATTTTGTGCACTCAAAACCAAAAATCGAAGGCAAGTTTTAGATATCCAGAAAATAAGTTAACATAACAATTTATGTACTCTATGTACTACTAATTTATTTTAAGATATTAATAAAATATTTGACTTACCGATTTATGGAAATGGGGGATATATTATCTAAAATAAAATACAACTGAACACCATTTACTGCCTCCAGTCTGTACAGCTTACGCTATATTTATAACCCAATCTAAAAAGGTGTCTCAAATGATGCCATAATTTGATATAATGTAATTTTATTGGAAAATCCTTGTATCTTGATATCTGAGCTGGAGCGGTCCTCTATCGTCTGGCCAATGGATGAATTAGGGCCTGTTCTGGGCCAGATCGGAGATCGAGGATCGACAATTAGTGAGCAGAGAACCTGCCCCATCTCGCCCATCTCTGGCTTGTTAGCAGGCCTAATGAGCCGCGATTACGGCTAAGTGCGCCGATGATGCTGCACAAATTTCGATGGCCGATGGCAGTTCACATTAGATCAGAGATTACGGAACGGGCAGATCTGTCCAGGCCTACCTGCTCCTTAGTCCTGAGCTGACCTCCTTCGCTGTAGCTCTAAATTAAACGAACGTGCAATCGGATTTCTGAATGAAATCTGCATAGGAAAGCGTCCTATGAAAATATGATTAAGCGCCTTGGCTTAGTCGCCCGCTAAGCCGACCTCCTGGCCTCGGTGCGTCTAGAGTCCTAGTGTCCTGTCCCCTGTGTCCTGTGGCGTCATGCATCTGGCACATTAATGAGTCCGGGGTCAACGCAGCTTTGTGTCGGTTACTTGTCCGCAGTTCTGCGGAAATAACGTGTTCGTTTTCCCGATTTCCCGCTTGTCTCGTCCAAAGGCTGAAGGTGCCACGATCTTTGGCTTTGTTTGGGTTCGGGGCACAAAGGAATTGTGTAAGTTTCGACAAATTAGAGAAGATAAATCCCGGGCCGCGTTTTGTTATCATTGTAAGCGGCGTTTCGGCTCAGCGCAGACACCCCGGCCATTATGGGTTTTGTTTTTTTTGGAAACCACTTTTAGCCAGGTTTGCCTTTCCATTGTGTTATGCAACCTGTGGATGGACTAGGGCCGGGAAAAGCTTGGGGCAGATAGCCTGGTCTAAGCGATAGCCTGGTCTAAGCTGTGGACCCAGTGGTAATCCGAGGACGGGACAGGTAGGATTTAGCCAAAGCTGATATAATTTGGGACATAGACAATCGAGAGGATTTTATTATAGCATGGTACTCGGTGGTAAGCCAAAAAATACGATATTATATATTGTAACATTGTAAAGCATTGAAATATATTAGTATTTAGTTAAATGAAGATTGCTAAGTTCTGGTAAGGTACAAATTTTACATCTGAAATAAGTTACTTATTACTATCTTCGATGTACCGATGTGGATGGAAAAAACTTGTGCCGTTTTATGGAACTGAAAAAAATTACATTGTGAAGTTCTAAGGTTTCAGGACTATACATATATTATTTTTGACACTTGCAAGATAAAACAGTTTCGCTTTATATTTTATGATGTATTGTTAGTATATGTATTATACATTTTTATTCTATTCTTATTAAGAACCAATGGTTTAAAGTATACATTTGTATTAAAATATATTGATTGCATGCAGATGATCGTTTACATTTAAAAGGGCAGGCGCTAAATCATAAATAAATTGAAAGCTATGAAAACAGGAATATCTTATCAGTTACAGTTAAATGTTAGGTCAACAAATCGATTCATACGCGAATTCATTTCCGAACTGTACCTGTACTGCACTGCTCTGCTCCGTTCAATTCGACACAATGAAGATCCTCGACCACGAGATCAGTTTAATCAATGAACTTAGGTCTCCGATCCGCGCAACTCCCTGCTAAGTAAAGGGATTCATTGATCGTTTGGATTGTTCAATGAAACCATGGGCTCATTCTCAAGCCAGCGATCGCGGTCGCGGCTGCTATCCCGGGACACTCGTAATTAATCCATCTCCGCAATGGAAGCGGAACTAATAAACAAGGTCCTGGCAAATGGCCGACATATTTGCGGCTCCTCAGGTAGGCACCGCTCCGAGTGGTTCAACCTGTTTTGTGATTTGCGGACGAGTCGGGCCCGGGGAGGGTGAATCCCAAAGGCGAGGGGGGATTGGTGTACGAGATAGTTCATCAGAGATAGTTTTTAACGAGCGAAATTTGTGAAATAAATACAATTAATGAGCAAACTGCGTTAGTTACAATTATATTTAGATGGTTAGAAAGAGAGGCGCACACAACTACGGATAGAGATAGCAGGAAGGGAGAGACAGAGAGAGAGCGGTTCGGAGAGGGCCAACACCCCTTAACAAAAGCTACCTGCAATACTCAGATGCTCAGATACACGGATACAGATACTGGGACACACAGGGGGTAGCTACCCCTTGAAGAGAGCGCTGCGAGCGAGCGAGACGGACGGCTGGCAGGCAGGACACGGGCGCCTGCGAAGGATTGGGAACGGCGAGCGAGCGCGCTGCTCAGCCTCGCCCATTTCGCTCAACCGACACTTGCAACCAAAGACCAACAGCCAACAATCGGCGGCCGTTGCACGTATTTAATGGCACGGTTCCGCAGGAGACGGGCTCAGTCGGTGGTTGTTGATCGTCCCGAGCGTTACACGCACCTCCTGCCCAGTCGACGTCGCAGTTGCTGTGAACATTTTATCAAATCGAAGTCGTCGACTAATTCGATAATAACAATTAACCGAGTAATTTTCGGTACAACCTAGCCGATTCAGTGACAATAGTTCGAAAAGCTTAAATTACGAAATAAAAGAAATTGCAAAGGAAAAAGTGTAGGTGATAGAATCTCTGGTAGATCCTCGATTTGCGGTTCGCGAGCTCTCGGTGGAGCTATGATGACCACGACAACCACGCAGCATCACCAGCACCATCCCATCATGCCACCAGCCATGCGTCCCGGCCCCGTCCAGGAGAGCCCAGTTTCGCGACCCCGCGCCGTCTACAGCATCGATCAGATCCTGGGCAACCAGCACCAGATCAAGCGAAGTGGTGAGTCCTCATCAAGCGAGCTTTGTTTACTCTCGGGCTTTGCGAGAGGGCTTTCGTAGCTTTTCGATTGCCGACGGTGATCTTGTTTTCAATCTTCTGATATCAAATGCGTTGAATTTGAGGTTTGAAATGCGTTTTATTGTGCAATAAAACATGTATAAATGATTTTAAATACTTTATTGCTTGATAAGGTATGCAAGTAGAACTTTATTATTTGCTAGATAACAATTGAAAAGGGTATTATAAATAAAAATCAAGTTAATTTTAATATATGGGAAATTGAAGAAAGAATCTGTTTTACAAGTCATTCTATGAATAATTAGAGCAATTATTGAATATATCTTTGAAGAACGTTGCTTTAACTCTTATTTAAGATTGTTTTCCTTCATTTATGAACTTAAATATTAATCAGACTATCCAAAATGATGCTGTATAATCAAAATTCGCCTTCCGACTCCCCAACCACTGACCACATCAAAAAGATTCACCCGAAAATGGGTAACACAACAAGACAAATGGGCCCGCCACCCATCGAGGTTGGCTTGTCTGGAGTTTTTGCTCCCATATCATATGCAAATTGCTCGGAAAGGACATTTTATCACAGTTAGTGTGGGCGTCGGGCAAAAACTTTAGGGCAAACATCGGGCTCGCACTCCACCCAGAAGAAACATAATACATATCATGACAAAAAGGGGAGTTGTGTAGCAGCTTGTAGGAACTGTTGTTTGGGGCGTGGCCACACTGCAGGAGGCAGTGTTCGCCCAAGGATCGTCTGAGGACAACACAAAAAAATCACAGTATCAAAACATATCTGGCCGGATGTGTCGCGATGGATGGGTGCGAGGTAGAAAAGCGATTGCGCCATTAGACCCCTAATTAGATTGAAGTTCTTTTGGGAGTGCGAGTCTGGGAGAAGGCTGTGAAATTGTCCCGGCAGGCAACGCACCCATTGGCCCAGGCCCGGGTCGCAATTTGGCGACAACGAGCGGCGTGCGCACCGCAGGACACTGCATCCTGCGAGCCTCGATTGCTGGCGCGTAATTTGATGCTAGCTGGAAATTACCTTTTCGCCACAACGGGCTGCATAAATGTTACGAAATACGATAAGGATACATCCATCGTCGGCCGCCTGCTGCGCCAGGACGTGTCCCGGAGCCATTGTGAATCTGATTAATTTGAGGTTCATTAAAGTTTGATTACATGTTCCTCGTTCTCGGTGAATGAAAACCATTCGTTTCGCCGGCTTATTCAAAAATCTTGAGTTGCCTCGGGGCCGTGTGAAAGGATATTTATATGCCCTGGCTTGGGAGGCAGTTAGGGAGGAAGCACAACTTTTTACTGGCTTTATATTTATTTATTTGTTATTGATTGCCAAATCAATTTGCGTAGCTTTCGAGCACTCGAACGATTTGATTTTTTCGAGACGCTCAAGCCGAAACAGAGGGTTAAAATGCAGGATATAACTACTTCAGTTACAATTGAGTGAATTTCAATTCGTTTTCGAGCTGCAGCTGCCACTGCTACAGGCTTTGCCGCTTTCGATTTTCAAAGTCAAATGCTAAACTTTTTGTTCGCGGTCCTCGAGTTCCATTCGAAAGTGTTTAACTTTTCCATTCCCTCCGCTACAGAGACGCCCAGCGAAGTGTTGATTACGCATCCCCACCACGGCCATCCGCACCACATCCATCACCTGCACAACAGCAGCGGGAGTAGCAACGGCAGCAGCAGCGCCCTGCCCCCGCAACATCCGCATCAGCAGCAGCAACACCAGCAGCAGCAGCACCAGCAGGCTCTGCATGTTCAGGCAAAGCGCGAGGATTCGCCCACGAACACGGACGGAGGCCTGGACGTGGACAACGACGACGAGCTGTCCTCCAGCCTGAACAACGGCCATGATCTCAGCGATATGGAGAGGCCGCGGAAAGTTCGGAGGTGAGTGCTCAGCAACAGCTTCAGCATTAGCTCCTTGCAATCCGCTTAGCAGATCAAATCGTATTTGCCCATTGTAGGGCTATTAAAAAACATCCAAACAAAGGGTGCATCCACTTTCACTGCCTTATCATTGTATCCTTCGATGAATCGCTCTAACGTGCCGCCTTGGGTTGCTTTGATTTTCCAGATCCCGCACAACATTTACAACCTTTCAATTGCATCAGTTGGAGCGGGCGTTCGAGAAGACCCAGTACCCGGACGTGTTCACAAGGGAGGATCTGGCCATGCGCCTGGATTTGAGCGAAGCACGCGTGCAGGTAATTGCAATTATTTTCAAATTAAAACAGGCGCTAAACAACGTTTCGATTAGACTCGAATGCCCGTTGAATAGTATAGATAGTCCTAAATTTCTCTAAACGATTCAGTAACCTTCACTCCAACTCTCTGGGAACGCAAATGCAAACGCGAATGGGAACAAGGGGAATATGCATAGATAAACCCGCGGAACAATCGCCGAACCCAATTTGTAAATGCTCTTTGAAACACTTAAACCCCGATTTGTATACAAACACGTTCGGATCTAGTCGGAGGAGGGTTGGGTTTTTAGGGGTTGCCCGAAGGATATTAGATATTGTGATTTTC
Source organism: Drosophila ironensis (assembly GCA_021223825.1). Classification (NCBI taxonomy): domain Eukaryota; kingdom Metazoa; phylum Arthropoda; class Insecta; order Diptera; family Drosophilidae; genus Drosophila; species Drosophila ironensis. Next base: position 698,391 of record JAJJHQ010008063.1, on the reverse strand, counting down.
CAAGTGATTAAATTGGCCGCGCTGACATGGTGTTGGTATTTTTATTAACTCTACTTTTGGGTAAACAATTAAAGTGGCTTTGGGTGGCTGTTTCCAGCCTGCCTGCTGCAGGCCACGCGGCGGCACAGGCGACTACACATGTAATTAGGGTGTCCTTTCGGTCCGATCTCGCTCGGTTGAGAATGCTTTCAAACACTTCACTTTTGATTGAGCGATTCGCTCAATTTCGGAGCTGTTGACAGGGGCAATGGCAGCGCAAAAAAACAAGACTGAAGCGAATGTAAAACAACTTGACCTAAGCACTCCACAGAGGGATTACAGGCTCTGCATACAAATTGTCCGCTTCACGGTCGTCATCCACATCCATATCCGCACATTCTCACATCCGTACATTGGCATTCGCATCCTCTTCGCGTATCTGTTAGCAGATTAACTGTAATTGGTCATTGATTCGCATATGCAAAGAGTTTTGGGTGCTTCAGTAGTAACCGATTTAGAGCTGCTGCCCTGTAGCTTTTTTTTCCGCCCGCTTGCTGATAGATACAAAGTATCCGAAGCTTAATCCCCGCTTGCTTTTGGGGTTGATGAGTGGGCAATTATTTTCGGATTTGCATGCTCGTTGTGTGGCCTTTCGGCAGCAAACAGAAAAAAGGAGTAACCGGCGATTTAACTCTTGGAAAAAGTACGAGTATCATTTTTATTTCCCCCTAAGCGCATTACAAAATATTCAAATAAGATTCAACTTTAAGCCCGTCCACCGTCTTGGCAGCAATTTTGCGACAGTTTTTTGATCGCACATGTGTGATAAATGCTGAACGGACATCCGCAATTCAACTTTTACTGCCTCGCTGCTCCAGCACAGTGGTTTAAGTTGTTCGCATTATAATTGCTGCCAACTGACAATTAAAAAGCCCACAATATCTGGCACGCAGGACATGGGGTGAGGGCGGGTGGCGTTTTCCCAGCAGACTCACACAGGACACAGGACAATAATTGGCAGCAATTATAGCAAGGAAATCGTTGCTAATTTACTACTCGCTCAACTGCACACATTGTTGCAAATGCCCGGGGCGGCTGTGGGGGCGGGGAGCCCCCTCTCTAAATACAGGGTGTCTATAATTGCGGAGACTCCTCTTTTGTCTCCGACTCAGACTCGGGCTGTGGGTCCCGAGTACAGTCAAGTGATTTCAATTTACAAACAATTAATTTTCCCATCAAATGCGAGAGAGAGACTCGCCCGACGATAAATCCACCGTCCCCCAAAACGGAAATGTGTGTGCAGCCAACGCCTATTTCGAGGAGTGGGCTGTGGGTGGTCCTGTTGGTCCTGGAAGTCTGGGCAGACCGGTCAACCCCAAAAGCAAGTGTCGAAAAATGCATAAGACACCCTTTGGCAGGCTGGCGGGAGACAAAGACGGACTGAGAGCGTTGCAAATCAGAGTAGAACACTTCCGATTGGATGCCATTGTATTTGGCCTTCCCCTCCACGCTCTCGCATCCTTTGGCTCAGACACTCGAGGCAGGAGTCGGCGAGGAAGAAGCCCTTGAAGGATACAAGTTTCGAACCCACAGATTGATAGATTGTCAAATTGTTCGGGTTTTGGTCAAAGTCAAAGCAATTATAAGACGCTCGAGGTAGTTCCAGTCTGAGCCGAAGGATACCCTGTTTTTTGGTACCGAAACCAACTATTTGATAGTTTCCAATGGGTTTGGCCAAGGTTTCTATTTCTCAAAGTATGTATTGTATAAGTTTTTAGTTGATTCTTGTGGTTGATCCTCTTATAATGGGTATTTAGCATTTGCATTCGCTCGACAGCAGCTCTAAAGTTCCATCTTTCTGTGCACTTGCAGGTGTGGTTTCAAAACCGGCGGGCCAAATGGCGCAAACGTGAGAAGTTTATGAATCAGGACAAGGCTGGCTACCTCCTGCCCGACCAAGGTGAGTGCTCAACCCCCTAGCCACCCCCCCGATACGCATTTGATTCGTCCGCAAATTGCCAAATTACGTGTGCAACATAATTAGGAATTATGCCGCCTGTCGCCATCCCTTTGTGACTGGAACGCTGTTGGACTAACGAACCCTCCCACCCGCTTCTCTTGCTTGCAGGTCTGCCGGAGTTTCCGCTGGGCATTCCCCTGCCGCCGCACGCCCTCCCCGGCCACCCGGCCGCCCTGCCCTCGGAGTTCTGGCCCCCGCACTTCGCCCTGCACCAGCACTTCAACCCCGCGGCCGCTGCCGCCGCCGGTCTGCTGCCCCAGCAGCTGATGGCGCCGCACTACAAGCTGCCCAACTTCCACACCCTGCTCTCCCAGTACATGGGCCTGAGCAACCTGAACGGCATCTTCGGAGCGGGAGCCGCGGCCGCAGCGGCGGCTGCCAGTGGATCTGCGGCAGCTGCAGCGGCTGCTGCGGCGGCGGCCGGCTATCCGCAGAACCTGTCGCTGCATCAGGTGAGCCAGGTTAGCCCGCCCTGCAGCAACAGCAGCCCCCGCGAGAGCCCCAAGCTGTTGGTCCAGCATCCGCCGCCCCATCCCGTCTCGCCCTCCGGAAGCGCTCCGGGCACCACCCTGATCTCGGGCGGCCTGATGCTCACCTCGACGGCCGCCCAGTCGCCGAGCAGTGCGACGGGAGGCAGCAGCAACGCCTCCACGCCCGTCTCCGTGGTCACCAAGGGCGATGACTGAATGCCCTCGCCCCCCGAGTGGACATGTACATACTCCTCCTGCTGTAGATATATCCGATTAACTGTAGGCGCTGTACGATATCTGTGAGCTTTGTCTTTGGCCAAAGTTAACGTAGTTGTAACTCCCGATGATTTATCACTTGTCTGTAAGCTATCTTCAAGCATAATTAGTCTCAAGCGATTAGCAATAAACAAAACTTAATTGTAGACTATCCACTAAGGAAAAGTGTCGGAAAATAAACAAAATGAAAAGAAATCTACTTGGCTTTTATTGGAGGTTGCTTCCCAAAATGTGTAGTAAAGATCCTGACCTATAATTTTTAGATAATAATCTCTGATAATTCAATAAAGAAAATTTAATGTGTAATTTGCAAATGACATTTATATTTGCAAAAAATAGGAAGTCAGTAAAACTACCAGGGATAACCTAACTTGAAAACAAATACATATAATTTGCACGGATTTTCCACTTGGGAGCCGGCCTGTCGATTTCTTTGGCCCCAGACATTCAGATGTTTTTGTTTTTGGGAGCACTGGGAGCCGAAAGAGTCAAGGGCTGCCCATGATTGGTCTACCACGTTTTATTTAGACCCAAATATAATTGAAGCTTCGATCTGTTGATCTCTGAAGTGCTCGCATCTGCCAAATTTGCTTTCAATTATTCGGCTATTATTTTATTGACTGCAATGGCAAGCGTAATCACTGCATCGGTTTCCACCAAGCATTCTTCTCCCTTCCTGTTCTACAACACAATAATCGCCGAAAAGTTTGTACCTTAAGTAGGGCTTATGACCCTACAAAGTCTCATTATAAATTGCTCAAATGTTACAATTGAATGTGTACAAACTCCACTCGACCTTTCCGTCCCAGGAGTCAAATGAAAGCGATCTTCGCTTGGGAATCGTGAATATCCAGCCGACCTACCCCCGGGTCGGCAATTGAAAAGGCCGGCGAGAGCGAGGAGAGTTCAAATCGTATAATAATCTTGATATTATGTCAAATTTGCCAAACTGTGGAAATGTTGCAAAACACACTATAACATACATAAAGCATTTGAAGAGGCGGCCGAGGAACCGAGAAAGTCGTCGGGAAACGGAGAACAATGGATCAGAAGGAATCCATCGCATTGTGCTCGGACACAGGCAGACAGCCGTCAAGGAAGTGCAATTCTAAAGGATGTATGAGGCAAAGGATTTGCACCAAATTCAAGTGGGGGAAGCTGGCCGGGGAACAGGGTGAGTCCCTTTGTGCTCGGCCGCCTGCAGAGTTAAATGCTATATTGATATCTCGTAATTTGTGCCATAATTACTTTTTAATAATTTCGCACAGTGCTCGGGCTCGCGGCAGGATATCGCGTTGTGTGTGCAATGGCCTCAAATTTAATAAAAATTCGCCGTCAAGTTCCTGCTCAGCAAGTTCTGTCTGCCCTGGCCCGATTCGGGTTGGAATTTGATTACACTTTTGATTGGGAATGGGCGAGGTCACAGCATACCTCCCGAATGCAGGCGCACAATAATAATGAACGAAATGCGCGACTTAACGGATTTGTCACAGTGAAAAGGATACGCTCTGGCCGGGAGGAGTCGGTCCCAGTTGTCAAAAGAAGCTCTCATAAAACTCATATGCAATTGCCTTTTGTGGCCGTCCTTTGTGTACGAGGTAGCCGAAGAAATCCGGCGAATGGAAGGACCTGTCATGACTTTTACGCTAACTTTTGTGGATGTACATAAAAGGCATACAAATTTGGCAGAACTTGTTGCTGGGTAGTGATAATTAATGATATATGGAAGCTTTTTTGACAGATGTTGTATCCTCCACCCAAATGTTAAGCTTAAAATTACTTTATTTTTAGTTAGGTTATAGATTCCTAAGTTTCCTCTTTAAATACAATAATGTTGTTTATTTTCTTGGTTATATTTTAATCGGACATACAAAACTCCCTAAGCATGTCACGTTTAGGTAAGCGTTAGTATATTGTTACAAAAGATTTTCTTTATTTATCCTTAAAAATGTGATTTCTAGTAAGTCGAAAGGGTATCCATCCTTCGCTCGGGCCCAACTCATTTTTCATCTTGTTTCTATCAACGAAAATTCAATAAGTTGAAGTAGATCTTTTATTTGTGCAAGTGTTTGGCCAAGCTGCAATAGAAGGCGGTGCTCGGGGGGCGTTGGTGGGGCAGCGGCGGGGTAAGCCGCCCGTCTACTTTTCGGGCCATCCGAAATGTCCTTGTGGGTTCGTGAGCCCCAGCCCTTTGGGTGCTGCCTGGCAGTCTCTGTGTGTGCTCATGGAATTTCATTCAGTGTGCAAATTCAGCGCGTCACTCTGCGGGCTATAAATATATGAAATTTATCAAGTGGCCTTTTGAGTTTCGTATTTGTGGCTCTATGAAATTGAGTGACGAGTGCGCCTTGTCGTCTTGCCGGCTTTCCGGCTGCCCGGCTTTCCTCCACTGTGTGCGCTCGGTGCAATTTTACCTTCCCAGTGTGTTGTGTGTACGAGCAAATTTTTATGAGCCAAATGCTCTTGAGATTGCCCAACACAATGGGTAACGAAAATCAATTTCGTCCTCGACACTCGAGCGCATTAAAATGGTAACAGTTACGCAAAACAAGAGCAAGTGGACGAGAGCTGCCGGGCGGTGGGTGGTGTACTTGAAAAACTGCCAACATTTTTGAGTTGCCACAAAGGCACACGGAGAAATATATCATATTATATGGGGCGTTGCCACAGATGGAGACTCAAGCAACACGACTAAGGCAACTCCAAATGTTTACTAACGTCCCTTTGACTTTGTTTTTTTCCGGGTGTAATCATGCACTTATTTTACGAGCGTAATCAGCGCCAGTTGATGACGAGCTGAATGCCGTGGCCCACTGAATACGGCGGTAATTAAACAAGTTAAATCCGCTCAGCAGACGCTCAGGCAAGATTTCACCTTCGCAGGGAACTGCCTTTTGGGACCGTCTCTGTGTTTACCGCCGTATTTCCATTTCGTTTGTGCGGCGGAATGGCGGGCAGCTGCAGCGCTCGTTATGCACACTTAAAAATTTATTTCGCATTTAATTCATCAAAAGTTGTCAGCGAAATAATTACGCAGATTGTCTGGCTTCTGTAGGCGAGTGGGGGAGGACCGGGGGATGCCAATGGAGGATCCCTAATGAGCGCCATTTTGTGGCAGCCACACGAAAAGAGGACGCAAGGGGCGCGCCGTAATTACAGTAATTTGTGACCACTTGAGCAGACGTATTTAAGGAGTATCGGGTGTCGCAGGATTTTCCGATCGGCCCCGACAATAACATAACATAAATTGCCAACACACCACAACATGCGATTGCAAACGAAAACATTTCCGACAGGATATTCGGGGGCAAGTAAGTACGCTGGCGACAACCGGGAAACACGATACTTTTGTGTCAATTGCTCCCGCTGCAGCTAAGTATTTCAAAGCGCGCCGACCACCGATCCTTGCCGAAGATCCAGCTGAGATCTCTCAGCCTCTCAGGCTGCGAGGCAAAGGACATTCTCGGATGTCCTGGCCTGGCCTGGCCTGCCTGCTGACTCCAGAATGTGGCTAAGCCGTTTCTAATTTTATCGTTCGTTGATCGCAGCCAACAGCTGATCCTTGGCCTCTGTTTGGGCTGTGATTAAAGAAAGAGCAGTGGCCCCGTGGTTTTTGTTTACCGATTTTAGCCATAATGGTTTCATGCCCGACTTGTCTGATGCGGTCCTCGGCCAGTTGGCATCAGGTAAGTGCCAAAGCAGCCGCAGGCAGCTGGAGAGGTCCTTTCTGGCTGGCCAGTCAATTGTGTGCCCATTAGCCAATGGTCGCCTGCAGATGATTGTTGTGGAAACTCAAAGGGAAATGTTCCTGATTCGAATTTGCAACCATTTTGTTTTATTTTTCTTGGGATATTAAGGTTACAAACCTTAAGAGATTGATAAAAGAGCTAACCCACTTTCGGATCTCCAATAAAATGGGTTGAAATCGGGCTAGGGATGATGTAGCATTGCCATAACTATAACAATAAATTAAACAAACAAACGTATATATCAAAATGAGCTCAAAACAGGAATAACAGCGAAAAAGAGAAATACTATTAAATTAAGTTAATCAAATGTATGCGCTGTGAAATTAGGCAGCTGCTGCGTTGCTGTGTTTGCATTTCCACCTTGCTCGCGTTTGCCCTCGACCACAGGGCCATAAATTATATTAATAAAAAGGCAATAGCAGCAGCAACAAAGCCGCGGAGGGGGCAGGCATGTGTGTCATTGCTGTTAAACTTTGTTTACATTTTGTTTATTAAACGACGCGGAAAACTAGCGGCAGTCCCAGACCCAGTCCCAGTCGCAGACCCAAACCCAGACCCCATCCCAAACCCAGTTTGAGTCGTGTTAGAAACTAGCAGGTCACACCTGACTGCCAATTCGCTACCCCTTTACAGTGACTGGCGAGAGTTTGGCTGTATTTGATTTTAATTAAATTTCCGCAACTTTGTCACAATTTGTTTGTGTTTTAGAGCCGAACGTCTGGCTTGCGTGCCGCTCCCGTTGCTTATCCTTCTTGGCGGGAAATGAATGCCCTTTGTTTGCTTTGGCTCGAGCACGTGAATGCGGAAAGTTCAGCCATTAATTGCCAGGCCAACACCTTGGCAGGTGTCGCTCGTTACGTTTGTGACGTGAAAATTTTGCCGCTTGTATGTAGGTGGTGCCTAGTCGCAGGAAAAGTACTTTTTGCTGAGCCGCACGCCTTCAGTCAGCCGCATTTCGTCGTCGGGCTCCCGAATGTTTTCCAACTGCCGGAGGACTTGGGGGACGCGTGCCAGATGAGTGCGCTCTAAATGCAATAAATCGATTCAGATTTGTTGGTTATTTGTTTATATATTCTGATAAATAATTAAGATATATTTTAAATTGAAAGCTTGCACATTAAGGAAAGTTTAAAAAGAAATACAATTAAACACGCTAATTAATTATGTGCTTAGTCTAAACAATACCTAAGCAATTCTTAAATTATTATAGTGGAAATATCACCAGAAATGAAATGAGGGGCTACAAAAACTTGGCGAAAGTCCTTTGAAACTCAGTCTGCAGCTTTTTGTGCTTTTGGAACTTGGAACTGCACTGCAGACTCACCCAACTGGTCGGCCACATCGACGATTGACACCAAGGGACGGCCGTGTTCTTCGATGGTTGCCATGCTGAAGGGGCTGCTCTGCCTATTTGTTACTTAAATTTTTAGGTTGCCTGTCGAACCAGAGACGGTTTTTTGAATGGAGAAATGAGATATGGCATCGGAGGCAGTGCCTGCCGCCTGGGAATCGATTTCGATTTTCGATACTTTGATTTCTCACTTTTCCATTCTATTTCCCAGTTTTCCGCTGCTGCCGCTCCTGGTCTAGCAGTTCATTGTGTGTGTATGCCAATTATTACGCCTGATTTAATAAACTCAATGAGGCTCTTAACTGCTCAAAGTGGCTGCTAATCGTTTCGGTGTTCGCAACAAAAAGCGGCAGCAGCAGAAAATGGAAATAAAATTGTTGTGCTCGCTGCTCGACGCTGTGGCACATCAAACGAAACGGATGACAATTGACGCTGCTGCTCTCCTTACCAACCAGCCCAGGAGTCAAGTCCTTTCCTCCTCCGGTCCCCCGCGATTCCAAGTTTTTTCTCTTTGTCTGCTGTCTTTGCAGACACGGGGCTGGCGAAGGAGCCTCGTTGACGCTAAACCGACCGGAACCGGAAACGCGCCGCAAATTGCAAAGTTTGAGCAGCACTCTCTTCGGCTCTCTGCGAAATTAATTTCATTTTCGATTTGGTTTTTGTGCCCGCATTCTATGGCGGGAAATTGAAAGCAATTTTCTTTGCACTTTTCGCATTTCCCCGCGATTATATTAAATGCGAATTTCCTCGGCCATTTCCTTGTCGGAGGGCAAAAAGCGACTCCGATGAGGCGTGGCCAGGACCAGGGCCTTTGTTCGATCGCCGTCAACATTCATGAATTCATATTTCGATGAGCGGAGCCATTTTTTAGTTCGGCCCGCTGTGGATTACGGGTTTTGTGTTTTTTATTCGCTTTCTGCATGACCAGTTTCAAGGACATGCCGAAAATTCAAGTGCGCGGCACTTGAAATAACAGAGAATTGTACACAGACCCATAGTGCTAAGCGGGCGGGCGGGCGGTCGGACGGACAACAAAGTGTGAAACTGTCATTTGTGCAGCGAAAGTACGCTTCACACATTCTCTGCCCAATTGAGGTAAATCAGGCGCATAATTGTCATGGCTCTCGGCTCAACACGTACATACATACGTGTGTGAGCGGACTTAGGACATGTGAAAAGGTGAAAGGTCGCAGGGATAAGCTCGAGTGAGCGTGTGTGGGATTCGGCACTGCACGGCTGTCGACGGGGTTGGTGTTGAAAATAGCTTATTCAAATTGCTAAATGCTCGCATTATTTGTGCTAATTTGTGGGCAATTTTCTAATGGACACCTTTCACACATAATGCGCCCCGAGCTGTCCCAGCACTTGAAAGAGTTCTTCGGCAAGCAGCTTATACTTACTAAAGACCTTCCTAAGCCGTCGCTTAAGAATCTCGAGTGTGTGCACTCGAAGCTGCTCTCGTTTCGGAAACCGTTTCGAACGCGATTTCTACAGGTACCGGGGACGGGGACGGGGACGGGAATCTCGAGGGTTTCGAGGGTTCTGCGATTTCGTGGAGGTCAGAATAACCAGAATAACCCGCTGGGGGGCATGTGATGGAACCAAGTCTATTAGAGTCAATTAGCGAGCGATTATAAAGACTGGCCGGTCGGCTGGCAGGTCGGCCATCCCCCTGTCAATCGGTCATGCAGGCAGGCAGTTAACCCTCGTGCATCGCTTTAAAGTCATTGAAAAATTTGCACATAAATTGCGTAAAGTGCACATTTTTTGTTTTGTGTTTTTTGTTCTGCCCTAACACGTTTACACAGGACCCTGTTCGGGGTACTGGTGCCCGCGCCTGTGCCTGTTCCTGTGCCTGTTTCTGTTCCTCGGCGCAGTCCTGTTCCTGTGGGCTGCACCCTTTTGCTGTTCGCTCCGCTCGCACAAATGGCAATCACCCCCAACGCCGATGCCAGTGCGTGTACTCGTATGCGAGTAACCACGTGAATGCATGCATCACCCCTTTGGCCTGACGCTCCCGCTCTCCTCCGCCGGGATCGTTCCGTTCGCTTTTTATTTGGTCAGCGAAGGCGAACATTGTCAGCCCAATTTCACACAAAAAATGCAATCAAATGTGACGCTTTCCATTATCCTTGCGATTTATATTTTCAGCCAGTTGAGCGGGAATGGGAATTCAAATAGCAGTATGAATGGGATTGGTAATGGGAGTGGGAATGGGAGAAATTGGAATCAATCAAATTAAATTGCCGTAGTCGAGGGAATTTTAAATCGTTTTGGGGTTCTTTTGAAAATTTCATTAATTGCGAGATAACTGAAAACCCATGAATACCACGAAATAATTAGAGGATGCTAAATATAGATAATAAATGGTATTTCAAACGAATGCTTTTGGTAAAAGTTCCATCTATGTTAGAGGGTAGCCATAATTCCATACTCTGCAGAGTTACATATGCTTTTTCAAGAAACCTTTGCCAAGTCTCAGAGCTTCAAACACTTTACGCTTGAGTGAATCCAAGTTTGGTTCGTATTATGCTCGCATTTTTGGTGGCTTTGCCGGCTTCATCAATATTAATTGAAGTGAAAACAATGTGTGTGTGCTTCGGGGTGTTTCCTATGTCTCCGTATAATCAATCGCACAAAAGCTCGCTCGGCTGCGAGTGTGTCGGTGAGCGAGCGCCTTGAAGGACTCGATTTCCAGAGCCCGGCAATACTAATTGACCATATGGGTCGTTTCGAACTGAGAACATGAGTCGACCATAGACGGCGGGCACTTATGCATGTACGAGTATTTGCGCTCTTTATTATGAATTTTAAATCGAATTTGTATGAAAATTAAGAACTCAAAACTGCATTATGCCGATGCCGGCGACAAGGATGTAAGGATATTGTGTGCGTGTTTATTTTTGTTTTTGTGCAAATTGATTAGTGGGCAAGGCTTTTAAGTCGGGGGTTGCTTGGTCCTGGTCCCAAATCCCGGGTCCTTGGGCTTACATCGTCTACGTTAGTGTGTTTGTTGTTGTGCAGCGCGGTGTAAAGTGATTCGCTTGAGAAAGTGAACTGCGGTCGTGCAAGTTTTCGCCCATTTTTGGCCATCGCACTGTACGTCTCATTAGCGGCATCTGTCGCCGCTTTACGGTGTTGGCCAAGTGCCAGGGATTCGCGCCCATTTATTACCCATTTGCACAAAGCTGCAAATGCAATTACACTTGCAACAGCTACATCAACAGCCCCTACGGGCGGGAATACAAATTTCATTCATAATGCAGATCGAGTTCTAATTAAACGGCCCAACGCAATCCTGACTAATTATCTTGGCAATCCCCGGCGCAGGCATTTGTCTCCCCGTCGGCGGCAGCACATTTATCATATCTTTCCCAGACTGAAATTGAATGCATTTCTGGCCATCAGTGCGGCGCGGCAACAAATTGACATTGGCAATTTGTTTGCGTTGCCGCCTTTGATCATCCGTGGCTTGCGTCATCTCTTTAACCGATCGGATTTCCACATGGCATAAACAACATTTTCTTTCTCGTTCTCGTTTTCGTTCCGTTTTCGGGTTCCTGGCCTGCTCCCGCCTTGGAATGTGGCTAAAAATAAGCGCAAGCGTTTCAAAATCTTGGCATACACAAGATATGTATATTGGGGAATATTTTTGGCATTCCGAAATAGCTTTGCTTTAGATGGAATGCGGGAAATATGAGACATACTGCCTGGAAGTTGTGTGAGCTTTCCGCAGGAGCTTTGAA